>BQMB01000674.1:0-487500 GCA_027943415.1 Closterium sp. NIES-67 | reverse complement strand
TTCTGGACGAGGACGAGCGGCGGCGGTGGCGGTTGGCGTCCGGCGAAGATCGTGTTCGGATCCCGATAGGGCTTCAGAAGTTGGACATGGAAGGCATTGTGAATCTTCCAGGTAGCTGGCAGGCGTAAGCGGAAGGTAACAGGAGTGACCTGTGCTTCAACGAGGAAAGGCCCGCAGAAGCGAGGTTGACGTTTAGATGGGAGATGGCTGATGTCAAGATTGCGGGTGTCGAGAAGCACCTGGTCTCCTACAGTGATGGTGTGGTCGTTGCGATGGCGATCGGCCTGGCGTTTCTGTTGTTGCTGAATGTCCAGGAGGCGCTTGTGGGTCCGATCCCAATGCTGATGCATGGTTGTGATGAAGTCGAATGCTGGTTGGACTGTTGCTGATGTTATCGGTTTCTGTGGTGTGAGTGGGTGGCGTCCGTAGCAGAGGAAGAACGGCGTCTGTCTAGTAGCGGCATGTGTAGCGTTTTTGTAAGCAAACTCTAAAACAGGCAGGTGCAAGTCCCATTTGAAGATCTCGTCCTTGCAGGCTACTCGGAGGAGTTGCTCAACAATCTGGTTGAGGCGCTCGGTCTGTCTGCGGATGGTAGGCGGATGACATGGCGAGTTTGGTCCCGAGTAGAGACATAAGTTCCTTCCAGAACTTGCTGGTGAACTTGGGGTCGCGGTCAGAGATAAGTGTGGTTGGAATGCCATGCTGTGAGATGATGTATCGAACGAAGAGTTGTGTTGTTTCTTCGGTGCGTGCTATCGTGTGTGTCGGGATGAAGTGTCCCATTTTGGAGAACTTGTCGATGACGACAAGGATTGCGTCATGACCGCTGGTGGTCGGCAGTAACCCGGTGATGAAATCCAGGCTAACCACTTGCCATGGTTGTTCTGGGACAGGAAGAGGCTGTAGCAGTCCTGCCTTCTTCTGCTTGTTGCTCTTCATCCGCTGACATGTATCACACGAGGTGACGAATTTCTGAACATCTTCTGCCAAGTGGGGCCAGTAGTAGTGCTTTGCAATACCGGTGAGCGTCTTGTTGCTACCGAAGTGTCCGGCGTAGAGGACGTCGTGGTATTCTTCGAGTAGTAACTGGCGCAAAGGAGGATAATTTGGTACCCAGATCTTCATTGATTCTTTCCGGTACGCGATGTTGTTGTCCCACTGTAGCAGATGTCGCCTTTCTGCCAAAGGAATTTCGTGGTTGATGGTGTACCCGTGTGTGAAGAGTCCCTTGAGGAGTGGATTCATCCCTTCAACTTGGATAGTGGCAACGTGTGCAGGCCGCCTAAGCGCATCTGCTTTGTTTTTGTGGCCGGGCTTGTACACGATGTCGTAGTGGAAGTGTGTCTCGAGGAAGTCAATCCACCGGACCTGCCGCCTGGAGAGGCTTGGTTGTGTCTTCAAATATTTTAGGCTGCAATGGTCGATGTAGACTGTCGTCTTGCGTCCTTCGAGATAGCATCTCCATGTTTTGAAGGTGATGGTGATAGCAAGGGCCTCCTTGTCGTGTATCGGGTAGTTGAGTTCTGCTCCATGTAATTTTTTGCTGAGGTAGGCAATTTGTTGCAGTCCATTCCCCTGGTCTTGCATCAGGACTGCTCCCACTGCCTGGTCGCTGGCGTCAGCTTCGATAACGTAGTAGCGTTCGGGGTCGGGCAAGATGAGTACAGGTGCGGACGTGAGTGCTTGTTTCAGCTGCTCCATGGCTTTCTGGTGTTGTGGCTCCCATTTATAGGGCGTGTTCTTCTTTAGCAGATTCGTGAGTGGCATGGCGATCTTCGCGTATTGCGGCACGAACCTATTGTAGTAGTTAGCAAAGCCAAGGAACTGCTGTAACTCCTTCACGTTCTCGGGTGTCTTCCTTTACGTACGGCCTCAATTTTCTTGGGGTCGACGTGAACTCCTTGAGCGCTTACGATATGTCCGAGAAACTGGACTTTCTCGAGGGCGAAGTCGCTCTTGGATAGTTTGACGTAGAAGCGTTCTCGTCGAAGAATATCGAAGACGCGTCGTTCTCCACCTCTGCTGCTATCGCCAGGAATCTGGTGTCGGTTCGCTTTACGTCCTTCTCGAATCGTGCGAGTGTCTCCACTGGGATATCTCCTGTATCATCCCAGTTGGGTAGTTGGACTCTCCTTCCTTTGTTGTAGATGCTTGCGGTGCGGTTCACCCAGTTAATCTCGGGGTTGAATCTTTTGAGGAAGTCTCGCCCGAAGATCAGGTCAAGCCCTTTGATGTTGGTGATGGGGAGTGCAGGTCTCCAGCGCAGTGGTCCGATTTGTAGGTGTAACACTGCTTCGCCGTGCACTGGTAACTTGCTGCCGTCCACCATCGTTGTAGAGAATCTTGAAGGCTTGTACTCATCCCGAAGTCGGTCGATTACTGCCTTGTCACAGACGGTGTGCGATGCTCCGCTGTCCACGAGTGCTTGGAGGCGTCGTCCTTTGCTGATGACCTCGAGCACGAGTGGCAGGCATTGCTCGGAGTACCCAAAGATAGTTTCATTGATAGGCTCATAGGGTACACCCCAATATTCCTTGCTTCCTACTCCTGAGTTGGCAGCTGGCCAAGGCTGCTTGGAGAACGACTCTTCTCCAGGGCCCAGAGTTTCCTTGACGACTGTGCGCGTCGTTGACGAAGTTGCCGAGTTGGATGCATCCGGAGAAGGAGTTCGGGGTTTTTGCAGCGTTTTGTAGACCCCCAGCTTCCTCTTGAGCTGCTTCAGCTCCACCGACGTCTTCCCTGGGGAACGGGTAGTCGATGTGGGCTGGTGTCGGGAGAGGACGTTGACTCCGTGGAAAGGTCGGCTTCTTTCCACACTCCTTAATTTGGTCCCCGAGTTTTCCGGTACCGGTATGATCTCCACAATTTTCTGCTTCTTCTGGAGTCCCTCCCGAATTTACTCCAAGGCTCTAGCCCCTCGAGAATTACAAGTTTTCATTAAAGCATCTTTATAGGATAGCTTTTACGAATCCTGATAATTTCTTGGGTCTTCAAGGAGATTCCCTGTCTCGGTAGAGTCTTTTTACGCGGAGTCGGATTTTTTCTCGGCGATTTTCCCTGGCGAAGACTGGTTGTGGGGTGGAGATTTTTCCCCATCATTTTCTCCTGTTCGCGACGAATCAGCTGCGTCGAAGTTGATTTTTCTGGAATCCCGCGGCTGCTTCCGAAACTTTTCTTTTTCGCCAGCTAGATCCGCAATCACTGGCGAGTCCCGTTTTTTTGCTTTTGATTGGCCGAAGGATTTCCGCCACTGTTGCATGCCCGATACTCTGCGCGTGCGGCTTTCATTTTGTTGCAGTCGAAGATTCGATGACCCGGCACCCCGCAAAAATCACACGTGTAGTTGGTGTTTATTGGACGTGGCCGTCCTTCGAACCTGTCGACTTCCATCGGGTCGGCGAACGTGGGGTGAGCCGAGCGGTCGCCCTGTCGCGTACTGCCGACGTGCGTCTGTCGTGTCCCGGCGTTGACCATGTCGAAGCGCTCCGCTGCCGAAACGACGTCACTGTAGCTCGCGTAGTTTGACGCTGCTACCTGGCGTTTGACTTCGGTCTTCAGCCCGGCGAGGTACGATTGTACTTTTTCCCCTTCGGTCAGGTCGGGAATTCGGATATAAAATTCCTCCATCTGCTGCGTGTACTGCGCTACACGCCTGAACTGTCGATGGCGATGATTTTTTTCCCGGGCAAGGAAACCGGAATTTATCGGCTCGAAGCATTTCAGCAGGTCGGCGCGGAACTGCTGCTACGTGGCTTCACCGTGGATGAAGGTACTGTTGCCGCCAATCCACTCGAGTGCCAATCCTCACATCAGCGTTGCCACGAGTCGTACGCGTTGACCGTCCCAGACTGGCGAGCTCCATCCGACGGCTGCGAAGTAGATCTCCATCCCGGCGATCCATCTGCGGGCGTCGGAGTTTCGATCGCTCGGATCGAACGGCTCAGGTGGGCGCGGCTTTGGAGCCTCGAGAAACTGCTGCGTCGTCGCCGTTGTCGTTTCGTGTTGCGCGCCGGCGAGTCGAGTTACTCGCTTAAACTCATTTCGCCAAGCTTCGCGGTCGGCTCGCATCTCCTCCGGTAGGGCGGCGATGCGTGCGAAGAGCTGCTGTGTAACTTCGGCGTTGTCGAAGTTCGCCATCCTGTTCAAAACACGCACGGATGGGGTAATTCGAAAAATCGCGGAGCTGGTGCTTACCAGAATCGGCGTTGAATTGGTCGCCCCCGGCGGTTTTTCGAGGTAGGATCCCCCGCTGCTGCTGCTTAGCTGAGCGCGGTCGAGTGAGAAAAGCTCTGATTACCAAGTGTCACGGGATCGAATGTGTCGAGGAAAGGTTGCACTATCGATGTGTACAAGGCGCTTTTATACTTCCAAAGTACATCAAGTAACCAGGTTTATCCTATCCAAAGGGAATAGACCCTTCTAGAATATAGAATCAACCTGCGTATAGCCATGCGAGGCTATTGGCTTTGAGGGATTATGGTAGGATTACGCTAGATATAGCGCCCAATACATCCCATGCCTGGTCGGTGATATAATTATAATAGCAGGATAAACCAAAGGATAATGGAAAAGGAAGAATAGGAAACCAAATGAGATGGGATAAAAAGAGAAATGAAATAGGAAGGAAATAAGAAAAGGCCAAGTGGTGTAACGGGGTCGTACTCTCACACCCGCCCATGGGGCATGCATTTGCCATGTGGCCCGGCTGGCCGCTGCAGAAACACACGCCCTTGAAATGCGGCTGCGAGCATGTGAAGAGGGGAGAGCCCTTGATGTCCAGTTCCCCGTCACGACTGCGGGGGGGACCGTCGCGGGTGTAACCGGTGTGCACGCGCTTGAGTGCCGTGACATCAGCAACTGCGAGCTTGAAGGAGCGTGACGTCAAGACGCTCTTGGACTGGTAGAGCTGAAAACGGTCGGCCGCTTCGACGCTGGCTTTGTCCGCCACTTGAAGCACCTCGAAACGCTTGTCAATAAGCATTTCGATGTGCTTGACGTTGTTGAGCGTGCCGATCACATTGTCGTGCTGCAGCTTGTAATCGATGTGCTTGAGGTGTGCTTGGATGGCGGTGAATACCTCTGCCTGATCGCGTACGTCCTTGCGCATGAAGGTGGTTGGAGCGGGCGTAGGGGCGAGGGGGGGAAGAGGGGGTACGGGAGCAATAATGCGGTGGCGAGCAATGTTTACCGGAGCCTCACCATCTTCATTGTCGGAGTCGTCGCTGTCTTCGAAGTTGATGGCGGGCATCGGGCGCGTCTCTGGGGGCTGGTCGTCGATGCGCATGGCCTTTTGGGAGCGAGGAGGCATCGCCATTTCTTTTTTCTTGGCCAAATTAGTCGTAGCAGCGTTGATATTGTCGGAAGAAGTGGCGGGCGTAACAGGCGCCTGCTACTGTAACAGTGCGAAAAGCGTCTTGGAGCTGCTGCGCGGTCAAAACGGGAACATTGGCGGGTGGGGCGAGCTCCTCGGCATGCGTGTGTCGAACGGTGGGGCCCGCCTAGGCAGCGGGCGGCAGGGCGCGGCTCGGCGTGTATCGGTTGAGTTTCTTAGGGGGTGGCGTGAGTTGCGCCCAGCAGAACGTCGACACCCGAAGTCTCATCGCCAAAATTGTCCTCAGCAGGACGTTTTTGGCGACGGTCGGTTACCCTGTCCGAAGTTCCAGGATCGCCGTTATTTGCGGGGGTGGACTGGTTGTTCGCCTCGCGAGTTGGCGCGGAATCGGCGGGAGTCATTGCTGATAGGTTTTGCTGCAAAATGTCAGTTCGTAATGTCGATGGTGCCCTGAAGCGTGGAAGTGATTGAGTTTTCGCCAGGTTGGACGAGAACAAAAAAAGAACTAGGAACTCAAATGAGTTGAACTAGAAATGAAGAACGTGGGTGAGGCCGAGAGGCCTCACGTTCCGCTTTTGAATGCAAAAGAGGGTTAGGTGCGCTTCACCGCTGCCTTTGCTGCGTTGGCCCTTGCTACACTATCACAATACACATTTTTAGAAAGCATTATACGCTTTTCAAAAAAATACATTTACCGGTAGCTTCACTAGAGGTCAGACTAGTAGTGGTGCCCTGGTTTGTTAAATGCTGTCTCTACCTAGGCTATGGGGTGTATCAACAAATATATAATTCTATATAGGTAGCTAGGTTTAGCATGTTTGTTATAACCTAGCTAGATCAACTCTTAGAGGGGACAACACATTGTACTTGTACCTCCCCTCTCCTTTTCCTGGTCATATTTTTCATGCTATCCTAACAAAAACGCGGCTGCACTGCACCTCACCTCACCTCACCCCATCCCGACTCACCCAACAACTGTGACACGATCTCAGAGGAGTGTGCAGCGCAGTCGTCGTAGCAGTGCAGTCGTCATAGCATATCATAGCTCCATAATACAGCACACTAGATAGGGCAAATACATGGCAAGGGAACAAAGGTGAGCAGGCCATGCTAGTCATCGAAGCGAGGGAGGGAAGGGTGGGCAAGTTGGAACAAAAAAATGCAATGAGACTAGGTGGCAGGTCTGAAAGACCTGCCTATAGATGGAGGAGTTTGTCTCCTTTACAGCAAACTCCTAGTCGAATCACAATCTGTACAATTTTTATTACATTTTTTTTTTCATATTGTGACACGACCTCAGAGTAGTGTGCAGTGCAGTCGTCATAGGTCAAACAAGACATCAAGTGGGAGGTCGTCGGCGGTGGCCTGGTACCGATCTGTCGCGCTCGAGCGAGTAGGATCTTGTAGCGTGCGAGAAGCGGCCACAAGCTTGCGGTCAAGCTGAGTAATGTAACACTCCTTGGCTGTATCACTTCGCCAGCAGCCGAGGGCCTTGAAAGCCAGTCGAGGACTCCAACATCAACGGCGACCATCGCAGCTACTTTGCGGAAAGAATGAGTGCCCAGGAGGGCCGGGTTGAGGCCGACACAGGAGAAAGCATCACGACACCAACCCCGAATGGCGGCGTACGAAGGAGGGCGATCTGAGGGGGAATCTCTGGCACCCGGCTGAAATATATGAATAAGGGGGCCAAGGGTCCACGGAGAATAGCCGGCCAGGAAGAGGAATTGTTGGACACGCGACACCGGACAGTGGCGGGCAGAAGAAGCAGCAACTGGGACCCAAACACTGGTGCCAGCTTGGTCGGTCTTCAAACGGGAGATGAACAACCACATGCAGTCCTGATCGAACTCGATCTGGTGCCACTGGAGGGAGATGAGATCAGAGAAACGAAGGAAGGCTACGAACATGAGGAGGGGAATAAGGCCCCGCTGGAAAGTGGCCGAATCATGTGATGAGAAGTAGATGTCACAGATATCGTAAATCTTGGCTGGAGGAATAGGCTCCTTAGCTTGAGACGGCTTGCCACAATGATGCATGGCATAATCCTTGACTTGCAAAGAAAAGGGGCCGCAAATCGGGGAGGGGTGGCCGACCAGCCAATGGGCGCAGGATATGGCGGAACACGCCCTGCACACAGCTAAGACGGTAGCACCGCAACGGACCAAGTGCAGCAGAAAGAGGGTCGCGGTCAGGTCGGTGGCGGGACGGAAGGGAAGTGAGTGCACCAAACAGAAGGCTAAAAACTGTCGCCAATAGGGTTCATAAGTGCGAAGGGTAGACTTTGCCCGAAGATCGACGGTGAGTATGAGAAGGTCCGACAATAATCGACCAATATATGAGCCTGCGCAGTGAAATAAAATGCTACATTAGTTGAATGCAAAACGAAGCGCATACATCGGATAGTTCAGAATACCAGCACCGCTAAAGGCATAACGGTCAATGCCAACGTGTAAACAACTAGCACCAAGTGTAAGGCAAAGGGCCATAACGACCTCCGGGCCCCAAGTGAAGCCGTCCAGACTTAGCAAAGGCCACTAAAAAGCATTGGGCCAATATGGGATCACGAGAGTGAGAGAAGTGCGCGAGCGACAGGCATGAGAGAGGACAGCCGGAATGAGGGCGGGTGGAGGAAAGGCGAAGCAATTCTCGAGTCTCCAGTTAATAGAAAAGGCGTCTTGCGCAACCGTAGAGTGTGAAAACTCGAGGGAGCAGAAACGAGCAAGCTGCGCATTGGCAGGGGATGCGAACAAGTCGATTGTATGAGGCCCCCAATGCCTCTCAAGCAGCAGAAACCAAGGTCGTGTCAAGGAGTAGTCGTCGTAGAGCTCAATCTTGGACAGAGCATCAGCTTCGGTATTCAGCTCACGGGGAATCCATTGGACCGTAAGACGGATCATAAGGCGCACGCACAATTGAATAATCATACGGCATACAAAGGTAAGCTCGGGACGGCGAGAGCCTCCCTTCTGGAGGATGTAGTAGGCCGCCTGACTCTCACTGCGGAGCAAGATGTGCGAACGCCGGATTTCGACTGAAAAGGCCGAAAGGGACCAAAACATTACGGCCAGCTCGCGAAGGCTACTGGACGAGCCCAAGGGGGCTAGAGGCGGCGGGGAGGAGAGCGAGCCGACACGACCATTCGGCGCCGAATATTAAGCCCCCCAGGCATGGTCGCTAGCATCCACGTACATGACAACGTCGTAAAATGCGGGTTGTGGAAGTGGGCACCGTTGAAAACGTCGAAATGTGTAAGCAAAAAGCGCAGCTCTTCAATAGACTCAGAGGTTAGGAGAATGGCCGCCCCCCATGAGTGGCATTCAACGATCTGCGCGAGAAGGTGGTGGGAGAAGGCGCGCATGACAGTGCCAATTGCCAAGGACATAGAGGCCAACATGCCGGTGATGCGGGCAGCGCGGCGAACAGGGATGCGACGACCGTTAGCGCCGAGCGTGCATAATTCATCCAGCTCGGCAAAAAGTCGGTTGCGCCGATCTGTATCGATAGAGAATGTGGTGGTGCGTGTGTCCAGCAAGAGGCCCAAGAACTTCAAAGATTGTGCCGGCGCGAGTTGTGATTTTTTTAAATTCACCACAAAGCTCGCGGCTGCGAGGTCGGCGATGATTGTGGAGCGGTTGTGAAGTGCCTCCGTTCGAGTGGCACTGATGAATAGGGTATCATCGGCGTATGGAATAAGGAGGATGCCACGGCTATGCCATCGTTTGGAGAGTTGCTTAATTAACTGGGTAAACACAAATGGAATTGTAGCCAGCCCGAAAGGCAAGGAGAGGATTTGGTAGTACGGCCCTTGCAAAGAGAATCCGAGAAACCGCCAAAAGGTGGGGTGAATGTCGACGTGGTGGTATCCGGATTTGAGATCGATCGTGAATAGCCAATCGCCTTCTTGCACCAAATTAGGAACGCGAGTAAGTCCTTCATATCGAAAACGAGGTACCGAGAGGAATGAGTTAACATGCCGCAAGTCCAATATCAACCTCTTTTTAGAGGGTTGGACAATCACGTATGGGCTAACACATGTAAGGGTTACGGGAAGAGGTACGACTCGAGCTGCGCCGGTGGCGAGAAGCTCGGCCACTGCAAGGCACCGGCATTATTCTTAGTACGAGACGGAGGGCGCTCAGAGGCAACCCATGGTAGGCGATAGCCAGATGTAATCACCGATAGAATCAAGCAGCTGTCGCACCAAGTGGACCACCATGCAGCGCGGTCACGGAAGCGACCTTGCATGCGGGTAATCGTTGTTGCGTCATCGGCATAGGCCGAAATGGTTCCAAGCTCTGGTGGGAGAAGGAACACATTTAGGGACAGTAGAGAATCAGGAAGGTGCTTCACCACATTTAGTTCCGAGCTCAACAGGTGAGTTCTTTCTTTCTTTCTTTCTTTTCTTTTTTTCTGAGAAGGAAGGCAAACGCTAATTATAGGTGCCCGCTCGCTCACTATTCTTCGGCCATGTCATCCCTTAAGTGATATACCATTGTGTTGGGCATGTCAACTTAGCATGCTGGGCTATAGTTGGTGGTCAAATATGGTGATGACATAGAAATCTTGTCATGAGTCTTATCAACGTCAATCTTTAAAGGACACACACACATTGTGTATGCGTCTTGTGGGCACGTTCATGTCTTCTTGCACGAGCCCAATGGGAAGACCATGTGGCCGTATGATGTGCGTGTTAATCTTGCTTGAATGCAAGCGTGGGGCCGCCGCCGCTGCGACGCATGCTGTTTCCGGTGGCAGGGTGGGATCGGTGCCATTGCCACGCTGGAGCGCCGCGAGAAGACCAAGAACGTGATGAATGGCCTCGTTGTTGGTGCCGGCGTTAACATTGTTGTCGGTGTAGTGAGCAGAATTATGTTCTGTAGAATGAGGCGCTGTGGATGTAGTGGAGCGCGCTGTAACGCGTTCGCCAGCAGCAGCTCCTGTGAAGATTCGGTGGAGATTGCGCTGGGCTGCAGGATCGAGGCGCGCAATCATTTCGGCGATTTCTGCTGCTCCAGGGGTTGAGATCTGCGGATTTCCGCGCGGATTCAATGCAGCAGGAGGAAAATCCGTGTGGCGATCTGCGCGATCCCGGTCCCGATCCTGGCGATCCTGGCGAATCTGGGGCGCTGGGGCATTGAGATCGCGCTCATGGTGACGCCCTGCGCGCGCAGGAGCACGATCATGATTGTGGTCCTCGCGCGCAGGACCGTCATGATTGCGTTCGGTAGGTGGGGGGCGTGACAAGGCTTTCTCGGCAGGCGGGTTCGTGTCGATACGGTTCTGCTCGTTACGCCGCCCGCTTTGAAATCCGTGGGGGAAATCGCGATTGCGTGACGTGTTACGATCCGCGTCCCCTGCCGCATTTTCGACGTGCTGAGCAGGGTCTTGACGCGCGCCACTCAGCAAATCCAAAGCGGTAACGGCGTCGTTACCTCCCCAGGACGAGGAGAACGAGATCGTTCTCTATGCTAAGAGGAAGAGTTTCGGTCCCCCTCACGTACAAGGGACCCACGCCTTCCACCACTCCGAGTATTCACGCGAGGAGCGGGAGGCCTACCACTTGCTGCAGAAATAAGTCCGCTGACCATTGTAGAATAACTTACAGAAAGAACGTCTTGCAGCAAGAGACTCCAATGCCCAGATCTGGGCATAAGAGAGGTTGAGAGTGTGCTGGTGGTATACAAGTTGGAACAAAAAAATGCAAATGAGACTAGGTGGCAGGTCTGGAAGACCTGCCGATAGATGAAGGAGTTTGTCTCCTTCACAGCAAACTCCTCTTCTAGTCAATCACAATCTGTAAATTTTTTATTACAATCTTTTTTCATATCTATGAACAGGTAGAACCTGAATACTAGGTACTTCGTAGAATATAAAGGTGCTGGTAAAATCCATTATCATCTTGTTGTTTTGGATACCTATTTCCTTTGCAAGGTGTAAAGTCTTCTGCTGACTTTTACTACTCTTCGGTTCCACCAACTCTAGATCCTGGCCAGCCTAAATACATGGTTAGACGCCCATCCTCCTCCTCAAACATTTCCATAAACCTCGAGGTGTCGCTGTCCATCCGTCGTCTGTAGAGTGGCCACGCTCCCGATTTCAGCCAGGAGACGACAAGGACAGTGAGGTAACTTAAGCACGTAACCAAACCAATCCCTAGGAAGATCGCATAGAGTGGATTCGGATGGTTGATACCTGTCCCCTCGAACTCATCTGTGGAGTGTTGGGAGAAGAGGGGAACGGGGGGGGGGGGGGGAGGGGGAGGGGGGAGGAGGGGAGACGGGGGGGGGGGAATAGGGGGTTGACGTGACTGCACACACATTTAGAGAAGGGACATCTATGGGCCAGCCCCCTCCATGACCTATCCCTTCACACTTGAGCAAACCAACGCATCACCCACCAAGTGCACAGAAAGCAACCACACGCTACCTCCATTTTGCATACCTCCAGAGGACCGCGATGTCCTCTCCGGGTTGCAGTGCAGGCAGATGAACGTCGCGTTCAGCTCGCTCTGCATCAGGTAATTGAGGCGGCCAGAGAAGGCCGGCTTGAAGTCCAGAGGGCACAGAAAGAAACGGTCGAACGCGTCGTCATCTGTCAACGTGTCGGCGTCGTAGAACCCACACACCTTACAGTGGGGTGCCGTGAGCTCCGTAAGCGGCTGCAAAACGCCAAGAGGCATACCGTAGATTGAAGAATGGGGATATAAAGTGGTCATAGACCTGCAAAACAAGGAACCGCATCACAGCCACGGACCTCAGAAGCCATCCCCACTGCGTGAAAAAAAAAGCTCAAACAAAGGCAAGACATGCCATGATCAGGACCTCAAGTGACTACACTGAACGAAACACTGACCAGTTCGCAAGTGGCTGGCAAGTGGTCGGCAGGCCGAAGAGTGTTCCACAGTTCCACTCCCCCACACCCATGTTCCAACCCACAATCAATCATTCCACCCCCCCCCTCCCCCCCCCCCACACACATCTTCCACCCCACCCCACCAGCCCAAGCAATCACGATCCAGCAGCTACATCTCACTCACCTGGAAGGGCTCATGCAGAGTGAAGTTGTAGTCCACGTTCACTTCAACTACCACGTCCAGCTGGCGCTTGGGCTCTCCCTCGCACTGGAAGTACACCGACGGCTTCCAGAACGGCAGGTCGTGCGTCTGAAAGATCTTGATGCGCTGCAGCCGAACCTCCGCCGCTGGAATGGGGACACAGGGATATCGCAAGAAGAGGCGAGAAAGGAACATTCAAGAGCTGGCGCTTGGGCTCTCCCTCGCACTGGAAGTACACTGGGGGCTTCCAGAACGGCAGGTCGTGCGTCTGAAAGATCTTGATGCATTGCAGCCGAACCTCCGCCGCTGGAGTGGGGACACAGGGATATCGCAAGAAAAGGCGAGAAAGGAACATTCAAGAGCTGGCGCTTGGGCTCTCCCTCGCATTGGAAGTACACTGGGGGCTTCCAGAACGGCAGGTCGTGCGTCTGAAAGATCTTGATGCGCTGCAGCCGAACCTCCGCGACTGGGGTGGACACACAGTGATTTGGAAGGAGCAGAAGGGGAAGGAACGTTTGGGAGTGAAATCGTAGTCCGCGTTTGCCTCGACGACTGGCAGCCTAACGACCGGGGCTGGTGTGGGTACACAGTGAACATGCACGGAAAAGAAGAGACGTTTAGAGTGACTAGCAACGAAAAACATTTCGGAAGGAAGATATTGATGCGCTGCAGTCGAACCACCATACAGGGATTCGGCAGGAAGAGACGGGGGCGGAGCATTATGGAGTTGTGCCTAGCGACGGAAAGCGTTACGAAAGGTCGGAGAATGTGCAACGTCGAGTAAATGAAAGGAGCATTTATGGTCTGAGACGGAATACAGAAGCTAAGCCTGTAAAGTTGTGGTGAGGGCTTCACAAGGTGTGGGATAGGGCTGACAAGCACGTACTTTTTACACCCAAGTATTAGATTAAATAGCACATATTAGAGTCCTCGTTTTTGTTACGATCACCCCAAGTTTAGTTCAGGTTGTAATGTCGCACGGAGAGCGAGTTTCGCGAACGTGGGTTCCTCAGGCAAGCGACTGTATGGCGTTAGTCACCACGCAGATAAAACAATCGTTGCCGTCCGAAACGAAACCGCCGACTTTAACGAATACTTGGTGTAGCTGAATTGGAACGCCGTATCAGAACGTGCTGCAGACAGGGAATGACCGCGCGCCGATTCAAAGCAAGATCGGCCAGAGATTCAAAGCCTAGAAACGGCACTGCAGCCTTAGTCGCTGGACGTTCATGTCTCACCTTCTGACAGAGAAGGAAGGAGGACGGCGAGCAGAAAGCACGCTAGAATGTTGCTGTGCGATAGAGCCCTCATATCTAGCCCTAATCCGTAGCGAAAGGCAAGAAAAACTATGACGTCGAGTCTGGCTGAAAGCCTAAACGCATGACTGGCATGGGTGTTCTCACAACTTAGTTCCAATACAAAAGCGACTGTGAATGACTAGAGCACAAACACAAGACACTGAGAGCGCAATCTGGGGGGTTGGGATGACAACCAACTTTGCCCATGCGACGCGGTTTCTGAGCCATCTCATGGCTCATTAGTTCATTATCCACACCCCTACTATTTGGACCTACCCCAGAGTTGGGATCCACACCGCTTTTGGCAACAACCATCCCAACTCCCATGCGAGATTTTCGCATGGGGGGGGACGACTTTTTGCGAACGGCACAGCGTCGCGCCAAATCAAAAGGCCTGCTCCAGGATCAAATGACATGCGATTGAAACACAGCAGCAGCCCCATCCATCAGCGACTGACGATGGCACAACTCTTGCGAAATTCCCGCACAGTTCATGTTTCCAGCCCAGAAAAACCGCCCCAAACCTGAGTTCGCCATGGAATTGAGGCGAGGGCTCCCTTTCCCTATCGACGGTTTCGAGTTCCAATGCGGAAACTTCTTTTGTCCCGCAGTGTGAGCCGTCGGATTCTCACGAAATTGTCTACGCAAATTTCGTACCCAATAGTCAGGATATCTTTGCAGCGTAACAAACCTAACTACTGCCCGTTGACTTGCAAGGACTAGTGAATGAACGAGGAATGTATGGATTGTAGAAACAGAGCTTATGTCTAGGCTCGGCGAGGTTACCCCGAAGCACGAGGTTCGAGAAAGCTTTCGGCACACACGAATCACTCCAAAGCACGAGGTTCGGGAACGAACGATGTGGGGGTCTAATTACAGCAAGTGAAGTTTCCTATTGTTTTGGAAGCAGATCTCTCGATACATAGCTTTGCATCTATAACATATGTTGGAGCTCTCAGAAACGAGGATAAACTGAAAAGCGTGCACACTCTTGGCTGTCAGGTGCTGCCAAACTGTTGCCTTCCGAGCCAAGGTCAGACCAAGCTCTGCAGACGAATCCAACCAGAACGCAACAGAGCACCTAGGTTTGGAAAGCAGTCAGAGTCCCGCTGACGTTCGGCCGAACCGGGTTGTCTGAACCTGCAACCAGCCAATTAGCCCAACAACCTTGGAGATTTCCAATCTAGGGATATGGCGGCAAAAAGTCCCAGTCTCCATCACTTCTAGGTTCCAGCCCAACAGGCTACTGCTTCGTTCTTATCAGTTTCTAGGTCGAAAGCTGCCCATTACGTGGCGTTTCGGTGATCCAAAACACGGATTTCAGCCTCTTATTGCTATCGGCGAAGAGTGAGCCCAAACTTGCGTACCCATTTCAATTTGTATCTCGTTGAAGGAGGCTTTTGAGTGGACTCAAAAGGTCATTTTCGTTTTGTGGCTCGTTGAAGGACCCAGACGGGCTAAAACAAGCGTTAGACCTGCTGTCGCGAGCAAATATCTAATCGACAAGCATATCAGCGGATACAGCCTCTACTATCCACGCCAGTTCAACGAACCTTGCGCCCCTGCAAACCGCATTCTCAACCAGTTCCGCTCGCTGTTCTAGGCAAAAGATCCCCGCTAAAGTCATCTTCGACATGGTATACACCTAACAAGCCCTTCAAGATGTGGACCACGTTTCGTAATCTGAAGAACAACATCTCGGCGATCGCGTCGGACGTGCTTGACACCGCAGAGGAGCTCGACCCGGGCCTCTTCAGCGGTAGCGGCGCCGGCTCCCCGTCTCATCCCTCCTCCTCCGACTCCTACTCCGAAGGCTCCTCTGCTGAATCTACCCCAGAGAAGCAGGGCAAAGCGGGACCCGAGGCGAGTCTGTATGCATTTCGCTTCTCACCCCTCTTTTTCCATGCATCCATGCTTATGTGCCAGGAACTATTTGTCTCTGCTTCTGCATTGCCTCGGCTGTCTCTCGGACAATCTACTTCACCGCGTTTTCGTCTGACTGGTAACCATCCCCCGCTGTGTAACAGGATCCTTCGCAGCTACAGTGGCCAACCGCAGCAGGAGGGTTTCGCGCCAAGCGGGGCCCTCTTCCCTTCCATCAGCAACCCGCCTCTCGCCTGCAAGAGACCCCAGACCCTACTCTACCGAGGGTTTCTCCCCCCACTTCCCAAGACCCTCCCTCTGACCCGAATTCAAGGGCCCGGGATGTCACTGCTGAGGGATCACAGCGCGCCAACCCGAGTAGTCACATTCAAAGTAGTCACACTCGAGATTCGGACCTGATTCCGCATGGAAGCCCTCTGCAGCATACTACTCGGCCACCGGCAGCAACTGCTGGAGACGCACCTGTGGGAGGAAGGGAGAGCCCCTTTGGCGCCCCTCTGTTTCATACAGGCGCTGCAGGGTCCGCGCCAGCTGCTGGAGTGAAACGGCAGCAGCAGGAACCACATCAGCAGCAGCACCACCACCACCACCATCACCATCAGCCGCAGCAGCAGCACGAATTGCATCAGTCGCAGCACCAGGCGCAGCAGCAGAAAGGCTCGACTGGTGGGTCCTTCTCACAGCCCCCACAACAGAGGCCTCCGCCTCCTGCTGCCCGTGGACCTCCACCATATGGGCCTTCCCCAAATGGGCCTCCCCCTCATGGGCCTCCCCCACATGGCCCTCCCCCATTCGGGTCTCCTCCAAAGGGCCCTCCACCAATTAGACCTCCCCGCAATGGACCTCCCCAAGTGGGACCTCCCCCAATGAGACCTCCCTCTTATGGACAAGCGCCTGCAGCCGCATTAGCAGCAGCACCAGCAGCCACATCATCATCGTCAGCAGCAGCAGCAGCCGCACCAGTAGCCGCATCAGCAGCAGTAGCATCCGCAGCTGAAGCTGCTGATGACGTGGCAGGGCAGAGAACCAAGGGGAGGGGTGGGGGTACCGGGGAGGGGACGAGGAGGAGTGGGGAGGAGCAGAGGAGGGGAGAGGGGGAAGGGCAGCACGCCGGAGAGAAAGAGGGAGAGGTGGTGAGGTTAAGGGAGGAGCAGCAGAGATTGGAGGGGGAACTGAGGGCTGTGCGGAGTGAGATGGAGCGGGAAAGGGCTGGTGCTAAACAGCTAGCTCAACGGATGGAAGGTGAAACGCCACCTTACCTCACCTCACCTCACCTCACCTCACCTCACCTCACCTCACCTCACCTCGCCTCACCTCGCCTCACCTCTCCTCACCTCACCTCACCTCACCTCACTTCGCATCGCCGGGGCTCACCATGGCTCACCGACCCTCATTGCTACCCACTGCACGCCACCACACCTTAAAACACCTCACCGCACTTCACCACAAGTCACCTCACTTCAAGTCGCTGCAGCTACCTTGCCCTCTTTCCCTTCCCCACCTCGACCCCTCCCACCCACCCCACCCTCCCCCCCCTCCCCCTCCCCCCCCCCCCCTGGCCCCTTGCTGGCTTCGCTGCAGGTGGTCGAGAGGGGTGGGAATCAGCCGTTCAGGAGTGCAGCATTCTCAAAGCCGAGAGGCAGCGGGTGAGTTGCAGCCAGCCGCGTGCAGAGTGGCAGTCTTGGAGAGGCAGCGGGTTGAGCCATAGAGATGGAGGGCAATTCCATGGCTGACTCACCCACCCTCACCCGCTGCCTTTTGAGTGACTTTTGAGTCGACTCAAAAGTCTTTACGTGAAGAATGCCTTTGATCACCGTCAGCATTTTCTCGTCAACACTCCGTTTCTATGCTCTTTACCCGTCCCCTGCGCCGTCCTTCTCGTCCTTTCTCACCCCTCCATTCTCCTTCCTCTCCGCTCTGCCCCTCTGTTCCCCCCTCGTTTCAAAGCTCGTCGCTGGCTTTACAGAGCCTGGGTTGCTTTTGAGTCCCCCTCCAAAGAAGCTTGCAGATCTTCAGCCCTGGGTTGCAGATCCTCAGCCCTGGGTTGCAGATCTTCAGCCCTGGGTTGCAGATCCTCGTCCCTGGGTTGCAGATCCTCGCCCCTGGGTTGCAGAGCAGCCTTGTTTTGGGGGCATGTCAAGTCCTCCCTCGCCCTCGCCCCCCCTTTCCTCGAACCTTCTCTTCAACGCCCTGGCACTCCGATTCCTGCTCCCCTCCGACCCCTGCTTTCTGCCTCCAGCTATTCAGCGATCTGGCGGAGGCGCACGAGAGAATAAAACAGGAAGCCGCAGCCAGACAGCAAGCAGAGGGAGCGCTGAGGAAGGTGGAGGCTCAATTGGCGCAGGCAGTAGCTGCTGCTGACGCCGCCCAGGCCACATGGCAGGTAATGATTGTGTTGGCATGCTCTGGTTTGCACAGAGTTTGAGTTGAAGCAGGTGCTCTGGGATTGTTTTGTTGGCAGCTGGTTGAGGGGGCAGCAGAGGGGGCTCTGAGGAAGGTGGAGGCTCAGCTGGCGCAGGCGGTAGCTGCTGCTGACGCCGCCCAGGACACATGGCAGGTTGGTACCGCTGATATCGGCATCTGTGATTCACATGAGGTAGAGACAAGAGAGTAGCCTGGTAGCGACTACTGGGAAATGTGGAGGCGCAACTGGCGCAGGTAGTAGCTGCTGCTGACACGTCTCAGGCCACGTGGCAGGTAATCATGACGCCAGCAGAAATGAGGCCTTATCTCTCACAAGCACAAGTTCTCACTCCCATCTTTTTTTCCCCCTCTTGTGGCTTATGAGTCGCCTCACACGTTCACCTTCTGTCTTTCTATTGTTTCTTAAGTTCATCACATACACTAACTACTGCTTTTCTTCTCTTACCTTCCTCCTGACTCCCCCCCTCTATTCTCTCCCTTCTCCCCACTCACCCCTCTCTCGTCTCACCCCTCCCCCCCCTCACCCCTCTCCCCCCGCACCCCTCTCTCCTCTCACCCTATCTGGCACTCCCCAGTCCGAACTTCAGCAGCTGTCCTGCCAGCTCGCTGAGGCTCGGGCTGCCGAGGCTGCGGCCCAGCTTCGGGCCGCCTCAGCTGCTGCTCCAGCAGCTGCGGCTGCTGCTCAGACAGAGGAGGTGTGTGTGGATGGGATGGGGTGGGATGGGATGGGATGGGATGGGATGGGATGGCTGTAAGGTGCGTGTGTGTGGGTGGGATGGGATGGCTGTAAGGTGCGTGTGTGTGGGTGGGATGGGATGGCTGTAAGGTGCGTGTGTGTGGGTGGGATGGGATGGCTGTAAGGTGCGTGTGTGTGGGTGGGATGGGATGGCTGTAAGTGCATGAGAGAGAGGGAGTGTGGTTGGGGTGTGATGGCTGTATGTGGATGAGAAGGAGTGTGTGTGGGTGAGGGGATACTGGTGGCCGTGGGAGTGGTTTTCTCAAGTCAACCGGAAAAAAAAAAAAAAAAAAAAAAAAAAATCTTCTTGGTGGTGGTTGTTCCGGTGGTCTTGATTGATGAAGAGCACAAACGGCACAGAAGGTTTCGTGGGTGATCAAAGCTGGTAATTGAAGAATAGAACATCCTTAATAGCTGGATTTCAAATTCAAATGGTCCCTCCTCCACTCCACCCTCGCCCCACCCCATTCACCCCCCGAACCCACCCACCCATCCACCCCCCCCTCCCCTTTTGAGTCGACACTTACGTGCTACGCCACCCCAGTCACCCCCCAAACCCACCCACTCATCCACCCCCCCCTCCCCTTTCTTACCTCCCTCGTTGGCCTCTTTCTTACCTACCCTTCTTTCCCAGCTATGCCAACTAAGGGCCAAGCTGATAGCAGCACAGGAGGCTCTCTCCTCCCAGCACGCCTCATTCCAGTCCTCCCTGCAGCAGCTAAGGGAGGAGTGCGACCGCCAGGTGAAAGCAGCAGAGGCCCAGGTGAAAGCAGTAGAGGCCCAGGTGAAAGCAGCAGAGGCGAAGAGAAGGGAAGCGGAGGAAGCGGCAGAGTCGAAAGCAACAGCTGCGATAGTTGCTATGGAAGAGGAAGCAGTGAGACGGATAGCAGCAGCAGAGGCTCAGGTGAAAGCAGCAGAGGTCCAGGTGAAAGCAGCAGAGGGCCAGGTGAAAGCAGCAGAGGCGAAAGCAACAGCTGCGGTAGTAGCAATGGAGGAGGAGGCAGTGAGGCGGATAGCAGCAGCAGTGAGGGCAGCAGAGAGGGAGGCAGAGGCGAAAAGAGCAGAGGCGGAGGAAGCAGCAGCGGTGCAGAGAGGGGAGCTGGAAGGCGTGCTGAATGCGATGAAGGGGGAGAGGGACAAGGCGAGGAGAGACCTGGCGAGGCTGAAGGAGCACCTGCTGGAGCTGGTGAGTTGTGGGGGATGGTAAGGGGGGGGGGGGGGTTCTGGAGATTGGATGAGTCAAGTTAGGGGCTGGGGCGGATTACAGGGTGGGTGAAGCTGTGCAGAGTGCCATGAGGGGGGGCAGGAGACAAAGGTGAGGAGAGACCTGGCAAGGCTGAAGCACCACCTGCTGGAGCTGGTGAGTTCTGAGGGGGGGAAGGGGAGGGTGGGGATCTGGGAGACCAGTATGAGTCAAGTTAGGGGCCTGGGCAAGTTACAAGATGGTTGAAGCTGTGCTGAGTGCCATGAGGGGTGGGGAGGGACAAGGCGAAGAGGGACCTGGCTAGGTTGAAGCAGCACCTGTTGGAGCTGGTGGGTGGGGGGGGGGGGGGGGAGAGAAGGAGGAGAGGGGTGCCATTTTGAGTTGACTCAGAAGGGTTTGTGCAGATGCCATTTTCAAGGCGAGGCTGAAGGAGCACTGCTGGAGCTGGTGGGGGATTCACCCGTCCTCAGGCTCTCAGTTGAGTCTTCAGGCTCTCAGTTGAGTCTTCAGGCTCTCAGTTGAGTCCTCAGGCTCTCAGTTGAGTCCTCAGGCTCTCAGTTGAGCCTGAGTTTCTGGACCTACTCTCAGACGGCTTGCTGCTCGTTGAATCCGCTTTGGTTTTTTTTATCGGTGAGGGATTCACCCGACTATAGGCTCTCATGTGATGTGACCATCTAGACCCTCATGTGACCATCTAGAACCTCATGTGACCATCTAGACCCTCATGTGACCATCTAGAACCTCATGTGACCATCTAGAACCTCATGTGACCATCAAGAACCTCATGTGACCATCTAGAACCTCATGTGACCATCTAGAACCTCATGTGACCATCTAGAACCTCATGTGTCCATCTAGAACCTCATGTGACCATCTAGAACCTCATGTGTCCATCTAGAACCTCATGTGACCATCTAGAACCTCATGTGTCCATCTAGAACCTCATGTGACCATCTAGAACCTCATGTGACCATCTAGAACCTCATGTGACCATCTAGAACCTCATGTGTCCATCTAGAACCTCATGTGACCATCTAGAACCTCATGTGACCATCTAGAACCTCATGTGACCATCTAGAACCTCATGTGACCATCTAGAACCTCATGTGTCCATCTAGAACCTCATGTGACCATCTAGAACCTCATGTGACCATCTAGAACCTCATGTGACCATCTAGAACCTCATGTGTCCATCTAGAACCTCATGTGACCATCTAGAACCTCATGTGACCATCTAGAACCTCATGTGTCCATCTAGAACCTCATGTGACCATCTAGAACCTCACGTGACCATCTAGAACCTCATGTGACCATCTAGAACCTCATGTGTCCATCTAGAACCTCATGTGACCATCTAGAACCTCATGTGACCATCTAGAACCTCATGTGACCATCTAGAACCTCATGTGTCCATCTAGAACCTCATGTGACCATCTAGAACCTCATGTGACCATCTAGAAACTCATGTGACCATCTAGAACCTCATGTGACCATCTAGAACCTCCTGCTTGTCATTCCCAACCCGTCATGCACTCATCCCAGACCTCACCTGACCATTCCAAACCTCCTCATTGCCATTCCAAACCTCCTCACTGCCACTCCAAACCTCCTCTTTGCCATTCCGAACCTCCCCATGGCCATTCCAAACCTCCTCATTGCCATTCCGAACCTCACTTAACCTCTTCCAAACCTCCAATGGACTCACCCTTCTCACAGGAAACTACCGAATTAGTGAAGGTGGAGCATGAGGCCGATCAGATCAAATCCCTCGAGGCCCAGCTACAGGACAAAAGCCGCGAGCTGGCATCCCTGCAATCCGCACTAGCAGATGCACGAGCCGCAGCAGAAGCTTCCAGGAAGGAGGCGGAGAGCAGGGCAAAGGAGGTAGAGGAGGAGGAGAGTAGGAGGGAGAAGGAGAGGGAGGAGGCAGAGAATGAGAGGCAGGTGCTGAGGGCAGAGATAGAGGCGAGGGACCTGGAGTTGAACAATCTACAGGCAGCCTTGGGGCAGTTCTATGCCGAAGCTGAGGCTCAGGTACGGTATCAAGCTGAGGTTCGGACTGGGGGGATGCCGGCACATGGGCTGGTGGAGTGGGCAGGCGAGCAGTGTGTGAGAGAGACAGGTGCGTAGAGAGTAGATCTAGAGGCTCGGAGCCTGGAGTTGAATAATCTGCAGGCGGCTCTGGGGCAGTTTTACACCGAAGCTGTGGCGCAGGTATGGTAAGTGGCCTGAGTTTTAGGCAAGTAGGCGCTGGTGCTGGTGCATGGGCTGGTGTTTCCGCACACATGCTGTGAGATGCTTGTTTATTAGCATGCTCAACGTATGTGTAAGCAAGCCCATCACACATGTTTATTGTCAAATCCCATGCGAATCAATTGTGTGTCTATTTCTCATTTGCTACTCTCTTCTTGCTGCTCTCATTTGTACAGAACCGTTTGGCAGCAGATCTAGCTGCAGCAAGGGATGACAACACCAAACTGGCAGAGCAACTGCGGGTAAGTGCTCGCCGCCCGCGCCTCTGTCTTCCTCCCAAAGCACTAGCTCTTCCTTCCCCCCCTCGCTTTGTCGCACCGCAATACTGCCGGCTGTGTACCAACTCCGCAGTTCTCCTCCCTTGCTTCGTCCCCTCTTCTTTCAACTCTCCCCCCTCCCTCCTCCGGTATACCAAAGGCATACCAGGTGACATAGCAGGTGACATAGCAGGTGACATAGCAGGTGACATAGCAGGTGACATAGCAGGTGACATACCAGGTGACATAGCAGGTGACATAGCAGGTGACATACCAGGTGACATAGCAGGTGACATACCAGGTGACATAGCAGGTGACAGAGCGACAGAAGCAGAGAGGGGCAGGGCAGCAGCAGTGGTGGGGCAGCAGCCTGGCAGGCAACGAACTGTCTAGAGTGCAACAGGCGCTGCCTAATCCCTCTCTCGCTTTCCCCATCTCCTCCCTTCTCCCCGTCTCACCAGCTCGCACAGGATCTAGCAAGCAGCAGGGAGGAGGAGGTGCAGAAAGCTGAGGCCAGAGCAGCGGAAGCAGTGCAGCAGCAGTGGTGGGGGAGCAATGGGCAGGGAACAAGCTGTTCGAGGTGCGACAACCTCTCACTACTCACTCACTCCCCCTTCTCCCCCCGCTTCCTCCCCCCTCCCCCTCGCTTCTCCCCCTTCTTCCAACTCGCGAGGGAGATGGCAAGCCGCAGGGAGGAGAAGGTACAGCAGGCAGAGGCCAGAGCAGCAGAGGCGGAGACGGGCAGGGCAGCAGCGGTGGTGGGGGAGCAGAGGGCGGGGAACGAGTTATCCAAGGCGCTAAAGGCGTTACTTATTCACCCCCTGTCTTTCCCCTCCCTCCGTCCTCCCCCTCTCTTTTCTCCCTTTCTCCAGCTCGCCAAGGAGCTAGCAAGCCAAAGGGAGGAGGAGGTACAGAAAGCAGAGAGCAGGGCAGCAGAGGCAGAGAAAGGGAGGGTAGCTGCGGTGGTGGGGGAGCAGAGGGCAGGGAACGAGCTGTCGAAGGTGCGACAGGCGCTGGAGCAGTGCATGGTGCGGCTCAACCGGATGTCCTCGGATTCTGACTTCACTGTGGACAGGTGAGAGGAAATGGAGTGAGGGAGCAATGCATGTTGAGGGCAGGGAACGAGCTGTCCAAGGTGCGACAGGCACGGGAGCAGTGCATGGTTCAGCTGAACCGAATGTCCTCGGATTCTGACTTTACAGTAGACAGGTGAGCATTATAAAGGGAATAGTGAAGAAGTGG
Organism: Closterium sp. NIES-67; assembly: GCA_027943415.1. Taxonomy (NCBI): domain Eukaryota; kingdom Viridiplantae; phylum Streptophyta; class Zygnematophyceae; order Desmidiales; family Closteriaceae; genus Closterium; species Closterium sp. NIES-67. The sequence goes on along the minus strand of BQMB01000674.1, from coordinate 463,813 downwards.
TATTGTATGAGGGAAAGTATTTGGAGCAGTGCATGGTGTGACTCAACCAAATATGCTCTCATTTGTTCTTGTAGTAGCAGCATGTTGACGTATGCTGTCATATTATGTGTCAGAGAAGCCTTAACCATGTCTAATGGCTCGATTTAAATTAGCAGAATGCTTTCAGAAGGCGTGTTGCTAGGAGGAATATTTGTAAACTGGTATGTCCTCTTTTTGCGCATCTCCCTCCTTGCAACTTTACCTTGCTGTTGTCTGGCTCTCGGTTGTGAATCCCCTTCCCATCATAACCGCCTCCATGTTTTCTCTGCTTGTCTCTTCTGTCAATTTTTCCACGCTCCCTCCTCCTCCTCCTCCTCCTCCTCCTCCTCCTCCTCCTCCTCCTCCTCCTCCTCCTCCTCCTCCTCCTCCTCCTCCTCCTCCTCCTCCTCCTCCTCCTCCTCCTCCTCCTCCTCCTCCTCCTCCTCCACCCCCCTCCTCCTCCTCCTCCTCCATTGTCTTTCCTCCTCAGTCTGTTTTATCTTCCACCTCTTCCCCCCATCTTTCCTCTCGGCCCTGGCTCTGTCTCATCAATCTCTTCCCTCACTTAGTGCTCAACTCCTTTCCCCCCTTTCTCTTTCTCGCTTGGAACTGCCGATGTGAGCAGGAGAATCGTGATCAAGCTTCTCGTGACCTATTTCCAGCGAAAGCACAGCAAGGAGGTAAGAGGGGGTGCAGATTCAAAGTGGGCTCAGATTCCTTTGTCTTGTGAGTCTGGATGCATTTTGGGTGCATTTTGTGTGCATTTTGGGTGCATTTGGGTCGACTCAAAATACACCAGAATCGTGATCAAGCTTCTCATGACCTATTTCCAGCGAAAGCACAGCAAGGAGGTAAGAGAGGGTGCAGATTCAAAGTGGGCTCAGATTCCTTAGTCTTGTGAGTCTGGATGCATTTTGGGTGCATTTTGTGTGCATTTGGGTCGACTCAAAATACACCAGAATTGTGATCAAGCTTCTCGTGACCTATTTCCAGCGAAAGCACAGCAAGGAGGTAAGATGGTGCAGATTCAAGGTGGGCGCAGATTCCTTTGTCTGGTGAGTCTAGGTGCGTTTTGGGTCGACTCAAAATATGCCAGAATCGTGATCAAATTTCTTGTGACCTATTTCAAGCGAAAGCACGGCAAGGAGGTAAGTGGTCCGATCCCCACGTGTAAAGAACCAGGGATCAAACAGGCGTATCAGAAGTAGCTAGTTAACTGCCTACCTTTGCCTGACTGATTTTTTTTAGTGAAAAATTTAGACGTTTCCGTGCTGGGTAAGTAAGGAGGTTCCAGAAACCAACACATTAAAACTTTATGTGGTGAAAAGGCATGCCATAGCGTGCTTTTGGCAGCTGCTTAATTTGACCTCATGGCTCGTATTCTCAGCTTTCCAGAGGACAAGCAGCGGATGTGGCTGGCAGCAGCAGGCAGTAGCAGGCAGCATGGGGGCATCTGGAGGAGCGTTGGACATCTATCCATTTTGCACCTTTACCGTGTTTCCCTGTTGCCCCTCTCGGGTGCTTGACCTCATGGCTCACATGCTCTGGTTTTCAGAGGAGGATAAGCAGCAGTTGGGGTTGGCAGCGGTTGGGGCTGGCAGCAGCAAGCAGCATGGGGGCTTTCTGGAGGAGCCTTGAACCTTGATTTATCCCTTGTGCCTCCTCGTACTGCCCTGTTACCCTGTTACTCTGTTACCACTCTCAGGTGCTCGACCTCATAGCTCGTATCCTCGGCTTTACAGAGGAGGACAAGCAGCGGGTGCGGCTGGCGGGAGCAGGGCTTTTTTAAGTTCCTCTGGACTCGACTCCTGTTCTTTCAATCACCCTGTCTGCTTCTCTCAGGTTCTTGACCTCATGGCTCGAATCCTTGGATTTTCAGAGGAGGACAAGCAGCGGGTGGGGCTGGCGGCAGCAGGTCACATGGGGGTGGGAGGAGCAGGAGCAGGAGGGGTGAGGGGCGTGTTTGGGCTCCCAGGAAGGCTCGTTGGAGGGCTGTTTGGGGGCGGAGCGAGTGTGGGGGGAGTGGGGGGGAGCACTGGCGCTCTGGCGAGTATTGCAGATGACAGCACGGTGAGTGACTTGCTTCCCTGTTATCTTTAATTCTCAGACGGTTAGCATGAAGAGTCGGGGTTAAGGGAATGCAGAGAATTCCTCCCCCAGAGAAGTCGGGGTCGGGTTTCACTTTCTGCGATCCGGGCTTTCTTCCTCCCCCATCCTCCCTTCCCGCTGTATCTCCGCTTTCACCCCTCCTCGTCCAGCTCATCCCCCCTTCCTTCCCTCCCCGTGTTTCCCCCTCCATCTCCCTATCTGCAGTCAGGACTTTATTTGTCCCCTATCCCCCCCTTCGGACCCTTCCCCTTCCCCCCCCCTCCCCCCCTCCATCTCCCCATCTGCTGCCATTCATGGACCTCTGGATTGACTTTCTTCTCGAGGATTCAGAGTCCAGGGACCGCAAAGACTCACAACCAGGCCCTTCTTCCTCTCCCCTCCCTCGTCCATCCCTCTCCTCTGCTTCCCCCACATCCCATCCCTTGCAGACATTCACGGACCTCTGGATCGACTTCCTTCTCAAGGAGTCAGAGTCAAGGGATCGCAAAGACTTGCCGTCAGACCCCTCGTTTCAGTCACACACTGCAAGCCAGCAGCAGCAGCAGCAACTCTCTCATTTCAACCAGCACCAGCAAGACCAGCAGTATCACCAGCAGCAGCACCAGCCGCAGCAGCCGCAGGAGCGGCAATCCCAGCAGCGTTCCTCCTCCCACCCCTCCTCTCCCCGCTCCTCGTTCTACACCCCCTCTCCCTCTAGTCCCCCTCGCTCTTCCTTCTATACTCCCGCTCCCTCTAGCCCTCCTCGCCTGCCCGGCTACCCCTCGCTCTCTGGTGCTGCAGGCAGCCCGCCAAAATATTTCCAGCCCGTGTCGCCACGCGCCATGGGAGGCGGGCTGGGTGGCGGGGCAGGTGGATATATTTTGTCGCCAACCGGGGGCAGGTGGAGAAGCAGCACCAGCCCCCAGAGGGAGTCTTCCCAGGCTGTAGCCCAGTATGTGGCAGCCCCGGTTGTATCAGCACCAGCTGTAGCACCGGCTGTAGCACTGGGCTTTTCAGCAGTGGGGCCGCTGCAGCAGGCAGGGGAAGGGTTAAACTACAGCCTTGGGCGAATGTCGGACCACAACCCAGCTGGGCTTACAGGGGCAGCATCGGCAGCTGTAGCGGCATCACTCGTAGCAGGTGCAGCTGCTGTAGGAGCAGGGGGAGCAGGAGCTGGATCAGGAGCAGGAGCGGCAGCAGCAGGAGGAGGGGGGGGGGAGTTGTCATTTGTAGGAGCAGCAGCCCAGCCCCATAGGGACTCTCTGCACCACCTCCCATCTCCTTACCTGCCTGGGATACCTGGGCTTAGCAGTGGCATGAGCAGTATGCACGGAACAGGCGGCACAGGGGGCATTTCAGCTGCAGTTGCAGGTGCATCAGGTGGTTTTTCAGGTGGTCCTGCCGCGACAGCCGTAATTGGAGGAGGGGCAGCAGTATCGGGCATTCCAGGGGAGCTCTGGAGTGGGTCTGGAGGGGCAGGGGGAGGTGTAACTGGTGCAGGTGGGATCATGGGCACCGGACCAGGAACAGTAGGGCTGGCTCCAGGAATAGGGCTACTGCGCAGTGGGAGTGGTAGTGGCATGCCACAGGCTTACCCTCAGTCGAGCATACACAAGCAGGGGTCTGGGGGCGCCAGCAGTAGTAGTGGGCTTTTCAGTGCAAGTGCTGGAGGCATGGTGGGGGTGGCTGGTGATTTGGATATGGATGCTAGTGGTAATGCGTCAGAGTTTTCATCCGTGCCTTTAAATTTGGGCCCCAGGCAAAAGGCCACTGCAGCGCTGTCGTCGCTGTCGGCTCGTAGTGGGCAAGTGGTGGTGAGTGCGGCTCGTAACCTATTTGGGCAACAAGAGAATGAGTCCGCGTTGCAATTATAGTCTCCCTGTAGCGGGCTGGGTTGTCGAATGTTAACGTGATGATGTATAATCTGGTTTTGGATCGGATTTATGTCTGATAGGGCAACAATAGTTGTATCTTAAGATTGCGTAGTGTTGATTTAAAACTTATCAGTGACAATATTCAGTGTATGAAGGACGAATCGTATTGACGACGTTACAGCGACGCTACGAGGAACCTACTAGGAACGCTTTTGAGGATGCCCCGAGTATACTTTCGCTGACCTGTCCATCGGGTTTCACTTGCGATTGGGCGAAAGATTGAAAAGCCATCGAGAATCCGTGGTTCGCTCCCAGCCTCTCACAACGCACCACTTCGCACGCGCCAATTCAGGCTCGCTTGGCTCGCGAAAGATTTCGTCCGAAGGTGTGCTGTTTTCGTTCCGCCAATCAGGCAGCAAGCTGTTGGGTGAGGAGCGACCACGTCACTCACTCCCAACAGAGTCGAGTTACGGTACAGTGAAAGGTAGAAGCGGGCATGTCCACGTGGTGAGCCAGGGACTCGAGATAGATTTTCCGCTGAGCTGGACGAATCAGGAGAGATGTCCTAGGCCCATTGACTCAGCCAGAATCCTGGATGCCTGCTTCTGGCTTTGGGCTGCAGCATCCATCCATTCTCGCTGGGCTCTCTCCCTGTCGCCTGTATGGTGGTGGTCACACCAGTGACTGATGAATTTGAATGTCACACCAGCCAAGCCATCAGCACAATGCACCAGGACAGACCATTGAGATTGTTCCACTGAAGATTGGCATCATACACAGCACATTACAGGACAGTCCAGCACACAGTTATAGTAGTACTGTACTGTTTGAGTTTCCCTGCATTCTAGGGGAGCCTGGTCGAGCAGGAGCTTGCACAGCGCGGCACAGGAGGTTCCATTTTCAAGGGACTTCATTTCTAAGCGGCTCGCCTTTGGGGTCTGATCGCTTTGGGCATTGGGATTGCCGAGGGCAGTCGCCTTTGGCCGTCTCATGCCACATCAAGTTTCTTACTTGCTGCATAGCAGAATCGGACTAGTTTCACAGTCTCGGCTCGCTGATTTAGTCAGAAAATTAACGAGCCCTGCTGCTTAGGAGAACCTAAGCCAACACTCTCGTCTAGAATCTCGGGCATTACGTGGCTTGAGGTTCCTGATTTATAGAAAGTGACAGTTGCCGTCGAAGACGTCATTAGCTTTCGAGTCCTCAATGTCAACAGAGTTCATGGCTGCACGGACGGCGAAGGATGGCCGCGCTCTTCTCAAACCCGTCGTCGTCCGACAGAAGGCTCAACATCCAGAGACGGACGGTTCTGTCCTCGTAGCGAACCTCATAGAGGCTGCCAAGAAGATGCAGATTCGCAAGTTGAGACGAACGATCGTAGACATCAAGAATCAGAGCAGCAAGCCGGCAGATAGAGCTCCAGGCGTCATGTCACCAGCACTAGGCCTCGGAAATGGTGCGTTTTTGTGCGAATTTTGACCACGGACCAGCTTCCATTGTTACGTATGTTTCAAAGCAGTAGAGAATTTGGGATTGTACGGCCAATTACGCGTCTATTTCCCTTTGCAGTATCTGCTTTGGAGTCCAGACCAGTAAAGGCTCCGCCTGTGCAACCAAGCATCAACGGCACGGATGACAAAGGCCGAACGGCTCTCCATTTCTCCTGCGGAATGGTTTCAACAGAATGTGCCATCGTGCTGCTAGAGTCAGGTAAGGTTCACCCGCTTACGCTTACTGGCTGCAGTTACGACGACCAGTACACTCAAGAGTCTGAACGGCATTTTCTGTCTGTTACAGGCGCTGACGTCAACGTACGGGACAACGAGGGGTTCACTCCCCTTCACATGGCAGCCGGCTACGGTCGCAGCCAATCGGTGGAGCTCCTTCTCAAAGCAGGTCCGTCTCGCTCAGCGGTTTTTAACAATCCGCTTCTCTCAACGGTCAAATCGTCCTTCCACCCCATTACCCAAACAATTGCACATTCTATCGAACACACACGCAATGAGAAAGCTACGAAGCTTTGTAACTGACAAAGATAGACTTACTAATACAGCCGTGCTGTTGCACAGGTGCTAATCCTTTCGTCAAAGACAAGGTCGGACGCACCCCCCGGGAGCTGGCCGTAGAAATCAGAGACACGGGCATGCGGCACGACGGGTCCTCCGTTCCTCGAGGCGACATGGAGGCCACGATCACCCTCCTGGGCAGTGCGGAGTGGAAGGAGCACCAGGTGGCGAAAGAGAGACAGCACAATGCGATTGGCAGCTCAGTGGAGAGCGTTGCTGGGGTTTCTGCAGATGATGGTGCTAAGAGGCCGGCTGCCGTGTCTCCATTGGACGAGCTGCTGGCTGCTGCGCAGGCGGGAGATTCCGAAGGCGTGGCGAAAGCGCTGGCGAAACTAGAAGCGAAATCAGATGTTACATGGATCGCTGGTCGCGCTGCTTCTCTAGCGAACGCTCTCTCAGGTGCACTCAGTGGGAAAACTCTAGGCCCCTTATTCCTCAATCACCACTCCCATCTTTCCGGCTTGTTGCATATTCAACCACTAACCCGCCTCTCTGTTCTTCGTCCAGCGGCCTGCCGAAATGGCCACGTGGAAATTGCCGAGATGCTGCTCAAATATGGAGCGTCCGTTGACGCTGTGGACGTGGAGGGAGCGACGCCGCTGCTAGCTGCCGCTGACAGTGGCTTTGCCAAGTAAGTGTCGGACACGGACCTTGTACATTGCATTCGAAAGAAGAGGCCAGGGGCGTCCGTCCGTTGACGCTGTGAGCGGGGAAGGAGCGACCTCTCTGCTAGCCGCTGTTGACAGTGGCCTCGCCAAGTAAGTGCGGGGAACGAATAGAACTTGCCGCTTTCATAGGGCTGAAATACGCGAAGGAGGATCCTTACAAATAGGCAATGAAGAAAGAGCAGAAAGCACTTGAGAGGGCGTAGTTGACTGCTCCGTCACATCACAATGCTCCTCTCCTCCCCCATGATGCTGCTCTGCATGTGTGATGCAGCTGCGTGCAACTTTTGCTGAAAGCTGGCGCTCAACCTGACGCTCGCGACAAAGTGGGAGTGACGCCCCTTATCGCAGCTGTAAGTTGGACTTTCCTTATCACCTAGAAGTGGAGTTTGAGCATTCTTAGGCGCCAGTCTAGTAGAATAGACCAAGTTCCGCTCTGTCGCAATCGCATGTTTCAACTTGCATTGTGTTTTTGAGAATGTAAAAAAAAACACTCTTTTCTGTTGCAGTCACGTGTTTCACCTTCACCCACAGCGCATGTGCTTCTGCCGGGCTCCCCAGGCCTTTGTCATGCCTTTCTGACCCATGCACTACTCTCTCCCTCAAACGCATTTCGACCGCCGCACGCACACACGTTTCTCACGTGTCCGGTCCGCAGGCGTACAACGGGCATGATGAGGCCCTTTCAGCGCTCGTGCACCACGGAGCTGCTGTGGACGCTAGGTCGCATGGAGGCGTCACGCCGCTCATTGCTGCGGCTGAGGGTCGCCACGCACGCTGCATCCACCTGCTTATCGAGGTGAGTGGTCCAATCAGTTAGCTGCTTTGTAAATAACTCGAGTACATTCGTAGGATTTTAGAAACTCGAAATCACGCCAGGCCCCATGGTTGTGCCCTGTCTCACACTCGTGCGGTGTGTGGAGCGGGGATTGCCACGTGGGGCGCGAGAAGGCATGAATGAATGGATTTCGAAGCAGGCGGGAGTATTTCGAAACCCACCCCTCTCACCCCACCCTCACCTTCACTCCCCCCACCTCCTACCCCACCCTCGCCTTCACTCCCCTTCCTCCCACCCCACCCCCCCCTTCCGAAGCAGGCGGGAGCAGACGTGAATGCGCGCACCACGGAGGGGAAAACAGCGCTGATGCACGCAGTGGGGCGCAACTCAGTGGAGGCGACAGAGGCTCTGCTGGGGGGAGGAGCGGATGTCAACGCTGTGGATAGCGAGGGCTTTTCCGCGCTGCACCACGGGGCTCGCCTAGACGCTGCCGACTGCGTGTGAGTCCCTCTCCTGGTTATGTAGCTGGTATAATAAAGGGCTTGGAACGTGCAGCTGGGAGGTGGAGCGGAACGCTGTGGATGGCGAGGGCCTGTCCGCGCTGCACCACGAGGCTTGCCTCGATGCTGCAGACTGCGTGTGAGACTTGAGAACATGCTGCAGCGCGGAGGGGAGCAGAGCGGAGCAGATGTCAACGTGGTGGATGGCTGGGGCCTGTCTGCATGAGTTCAGTCTGCATGACTCCATTATGGTGCTCGCCTCTATTCTGCAAACTGCATGTCAGTCCATCTCTTGTTGTAGGTGTATTTTGAGACGTGTTAAGTGGTGCTCGAGAAGGGGCAATGAATCCAGATGTGCAAGATTGGCTGTTGCTATAAGTGTGTCTCTTCCAACCGATCTGTGTCTCGCCTGATACTTCTGCTCATCTCGTGCAGTCAGCTGCTGTGCGCCAAGGGCGCGAGCATGACCAAGAGGTGCAAGAAGGGCCGCACAGCGCTCATGGAGGCACCCAAGGCCTCTGCTTCTTCTGCAATTCTGGTACGCATAACAGCCTCGTTTCTCCCCGCATAGCCCCTCCTCTCCTCCCCTTCCTCCCCTCCCCTTCCCCCCCTCCTCCCTTTTTCCTCGCCTTGCCCCCTTTTCCCTCCGCTGCTTCTCTGAAGTCCTTTTCCACAGACTTGAAAAAGCTGGTTACAAAACAAGTGTCTTGTAACGAACCTAACCCATGCGCTGATCTGCCTGCGCATGGCTGCAGGAGGAGAAGTGGGCGGCTCTTGAAGAGGAAGTGGCAAGGCGGCAGGCAGAAATCCTCGAGCTCTTTGCTGATGACTCCACTGACAACGCCTCCAAGTCCCTCGCGCTGGCAGCAGCAGGCGCCAAGAGCCGGGACAAGAAAAAGGCCGCCAAAGGCAGGAGAACCCCCAAGGGGATCGCCTCCCTGACCACCAAGCTGCAGGGGCTGGCGGGAGGGGCTGGCTCTGCAGGCTCGGCAGGCTTTGTGGGGGATGAGAAGACCCTGGGGACTCCGGTGAAGACCCCAGAGTCGTCCAGCCGGCCCAGCATGTCGCCTGTGAGCTCGGTGATGGACTTCGGCCAGACTACTGATAGTTCCGGTATGAGTACGGCTGAGGACGAGGAGGGGGCGGATGGGGTGGAGGTGGAGGAGGAAGGGATTGAGTACGACACCCAGGATATCTTTGAGATCATGGCAGCTGCTAGCAGGAGGAGCTTGAGCGGTGGTGGTAGTGGCAGTGCTGGCGGCGGGGTTCTGGGTGGTGCTGGTAGTGCGGGTGGTGATGATGGGTTTATTCCGGTGGGGAGCGGTGAGAAGGCGCCAAATAGGGTGAGTGAGGTGACCGGGTGGCTGTCTGGGGGGAGCTATAGCCGGAAGGCTGGAGGGGAGACGTTAGATGCACCAGTGCCAGTAAGGAGAGAACCTGCAAGGGCCACGCACAAGAAGAGTCCTCCTGCTGCACAGAGCCTCACGCAGCAGCAGCCGCAGCAGCAGCAGCAGCAGCAGCCGAAGAACAAAACGTCTTTGGCCAAGTCAATCAATGCATCAGTAGCTGCTGTCCCCCAGTCCCAGCCACAGCAGGCACAGCAGAAACTGGCCCCAGCATCATCATCATCATCAGCAGCAGCAGCAGCAGCAGCAGCCCATGCAGGAGCGTCCCCTTGGATCCGCGCCCTGGTGGGAGGACAGGCGGCCCCAGCTCCCCGCAGCATCTCCCCCACCAATGCTGTCTCTGCCACCACCAACCCCAGTTCCAAGAGTGCTGCTACTCCCAGTGCGGTGCAGAGCGGTGGCAAAGGGTGCACGTGCAAGCAGAGCCAGCAGTGCGAGGAGGACAAGGGCAACCTGGCAAGGCGGGTGGAACATCTGGAGGCAGAGCTGAGAGCGGCTCGGGCGGCAGCGGATGAAGCCAGGGCGGCAGCTGCAGCTGAGAGGGCCAGAGCGGCGCAGCTTGAGCAGAGGCTGCTGAGCGAGCGCAAAGCCGCTGACCTAATAAGCGCTCAGTCCAAATCCCAGATCCAGGTTTTGCAGGTGAGAAGCTGGCCCTTTCCTTGTCCGCCCCTCTCTCTCTTTCAGTCATCGTCCTCCCCCTGTTGAAGTCGAAGCCTGTGGCTGTGGCGCTTAATTTGTGAGTTTGGTGCTGGTTAGCCTGGTGCAACACAGATAGGCTACAATTGAGTTCGCGTGGGTTTGTCGACGCACGAAACCGCAAACAAAACTTGTAGATTATATTTTCAGTTCCTTTTTTTTCTTCCTGCATTTTCCCCTTCTCGTGTGCTATGTGTTTCCTTTCTGCAGCCCTCGTGCTGAGATTGAAGACCACAGCAAGAGACGCTCGTGTCACTCTTGTGTCTTAGGCTCGTGTCACTTGAGGTGCCTCGAGGCTCGTGTCACTCTTGTGTTGGGCTCTTGCCTTAAGGGTCCCACTCGGCTTGCGCAGATAGATGCGAACAGAGGGGATGGCTAGATTGCAGGTCTTGTGGTTCCGTTGCTATGTATGGACATGATTTGAATCTTGTTATCATCACCACTTGCTTTCAATGTATTGGCATATTCACATTTCTTTGTCACTTCGTCTTGTGCTTTGGATTTTGTGTTTTTTGTTCCCCTCCCACTGCCTTCTGTTCCCCACTCCCCCACTTTCTCTCTCCCTCTCCTCCTCTCTCTGTCCTTTCTCCCTTGTCCCCCTCTCCCCCCCACTTCCTTTCTCCATCTCTCCCTGTCCCTCCTGCCCTCCCTCTCTCCCTCCCTCTCTCCCTCCCTCTCTCCCTCCCTCTCTCCCTCCCTCTCTCCCTCCCTCTCTCCCTCCCTCTCTCCCTCCCTCTCTCCCTCCCTCTCTCCCCCTCCCTCTCTCCCTCCCTCTCTCCCTCCCTCTCTCCCCCTCCCTCTCTCCCTCCCTCTCTCCCTCCCTCTCTCCCTCCCTCTCTCCCTCCCTCTCTCCCTCCCCCTGCCTCACTCCCTCTCTCCCTCCCGCTCCCTCCCTCTCTCCCTCCCTCTCCCTCCCTCTCCCTCCCTCTCTCCCTCCCTCTCCCTCCCCCTCCCTCCCTCTCTCCCTCTCCCTCCCGCCCTCTCTCCCTCCCCATCCCTCCCTCCTCTCTCTACCTCCCCTTCTCAACCACCCCCACCACCCCTCTCCTTCCCTCCACCCCTCCCCGGCCATGCCTTCTATCCCCAGCAATCCCTCTGCTCTCAGCCCGTCTCTCTTGCGGCAGCCACAGCATCAGCTGTGGCCTGCCCCCATGCCCTCTCTTCCCCCTCTGACTAGCACTCTGAGCTACCTCTCTCTCCCTCTCTCTTTCACTCTCAATTCCCTCCCTCAATCCCCCCTCCCCCGCCCTATCATTCCCAGCAATCCCTCTGCTCTCAGTCCATCTCGCTCGCAGCAGCCACAGCATCAGCAGAGGCCGCCCGCCGCGCCCTCGCCTCCTCTCACACCGAGCTACAGTCCAAGCTGCACTCGGAGTTGCAGCGCATCCGCTGCCAGGCTGTAGCAGCTGCCGTCACCGCCGCTACAGCCAGCTGGCAGGCCTGGGAGTGCTCCCAGCCCAGGCCGCTCCTGGGCTCTGCTGGGGGCTCGTCTCCTGAGGCAACAGCGGCAGCAGTAGCAGCAGCATCAGCAGGGGCAACAGAAGGGGCAAGAGTAGGAGTGGGAGGGGCAGGGAGAGCAGCAGCACCTGTTGGCCTATTGGGAACAGCAGCCGGGACAGCTGGTGAGATTACAAGCGTTGGTCTCCCAAACCAATCTTACCTACCAAGCCTACCGAACTGTCCAACTCCGACAAGCCAACCAACCCACTCTAAAACTGTATCTGCTGCCCAAACTCCAGCCGCTACCCGCATTCCTCCTTCCTCCTACAGCATTTTGGAAGTGTCCCTTCTGTGCCAGCAGCTAAGTGACACCACTGCTTCTACCTGTGATCTGCCAGCAGCAGCTCCTGCAGCAGCAGCAGCAGCAGCAGCAGCAGCAGAAGCAGCAGCAGCAACGCCACTCCTCTCCAACCACTCGCCACCAGCCCTCACCAGCACACCCTCCACCGTAACTCATGCCGTCAGCCAGAACGTTGCCAGGGGCGTTGACCTGGCTCCTCATGATCCCGCGCTTTCGTTCAAAGCATCCCTGCTTGCTGGAAAGATGAGCGGTGCAAAGTTCGGCGCTGCCAAGTCTGGTGTTTCTGGTGTGGCTTCTGATCCTGCCCTTGCAACCAGCTCAACTTTGCTCCCTGGGAAGGTTGCCTTGGCTGATCCTACCCATGATGCAGCACTGTCCCTCAAAGCCTCCTTTCTCACTGAGAAGCTTTTCGGCAAGTCCACGCTGGACCGTTCCAACAGTCTGGAGGTTCAGCAAAGGATGAAAATGGGCCCATTTGATGACTCGGCTCGCGTATTCTCCTCCTCCCCCCACCACCACCACGACACATCAGCAAGCATCATGCGGAAAATAGGCTCGGTGCCGAACCTGCTGTCTCTGGAGCACTCCGCGCCTCTGCACTCCCCTGCACCGCTCCGAACCTCTGGCCTTTCAGGGTTTCGCAGGGTCGAATCCTACCCAGACTTCCAGCCCTGGCATAACATGGGCTACAATAAGCCCCACTACAATCAGACCCACTCCAATCAACCCAGCTACAACCATCCCAACCACAACCAACCCATTGCCAACCACCTCATACCAGCGGATCCTTCAGACCCACCTGTAAGACTCACCCCTCACAGTCCCTTCAAACCAGACCATCTCGTGGGGAATTTCCACCGCCGGGTGGACTCCTACCCAGATTTATCCCGTGCCGGGCAGTCTAATACACCGGGTCAAATGTCCCCTTCACCAGCCATCCCACGCAGGTCCCACCAGCCGCTTGACAGAGTAATTCAGTCTCCTAAGCGGAGGCAGTCCTCCCTCATGCATCGCTCTTCCAGTGAAAACTGCCTGTCTAGTCTAGCAGGAGCAGGATCAGGCTCATCAGCCCAAGGAGGGGGGAAACTGCAGTGGAAGGTGAGGGGAGGGGTTGGAACAGACGCCATTCCTGAGAGGAGCAGCATGTTCACTCTTGAAGCTCTGCCGTTTGCTCCTAAAGGGACGTGTGAGGAGCAGAAAAAGGCAGCTGGATGGTTCAGCTTGGTTCCCAGCCCTGATGAGTGAGAAGAATGTAGGTTTGCTATTTGGATTCCCCCATCCCACCCCTGACGAGGATTGAGGAGAATCTAGGTTTGCCATTTGGATTTCCCCCATCCCAGCCCTGATGAGAAGTGAGGAGCAGGGCTCTGGCTAAGGTGTTTGGAAGCCATTCTAGTCCGGATTGTCCCCTGCCCCCCTGCTGTTTGACATTAGGGTAACTATCATTGTCAACAAACATATATTGCTATATATCTCAGATTTAGAATAGTTGGCTAGAATGGGAGCATAAAGGGGTATATAGCTAATGGGCTGTACTCTCTATTGCATGACCCTATGTAGTCTACTAAACATACACACATATGTTTGACATACCCCCTAGACTAGATAGGAGCGGTGCCTGGTGAGAGACAAGTAGCTCAGGGCGGCACGGTCGTGGCACTGAGATAACCCTGTCAATCCTCTCTCTCTCTCTAGGGAGGATACTGGGGAGGTTTTCCTCGGGAAAGGTGGATATGTGGAGCCTAACCCTCCTGATGATATCCCTTCTTGTCCTAGTGTTTAGTACTGGTTACTTCATTACTGGCACTACAAGTCCAACCTCTAAGGTAGGGGACTAAAGACCTGTCAAAAGAGTACAAACAAGGCAAGATCAAGACCAGGGCGGCACTACTAGTCCAGCCACTGGGAGAGAGCTACAAGGTCAGTCAGGATAATATATAAAAAGTCATACAAGGTCCTAGCAAATGAGGTGCTACAGGCATGAGACCGAGCTGTACGCAGTACTTGGGCCCGCGGCCCTCTCACCTAGCGCCTAGCCACCCGGCCCCGCGCCTCGGTACAGACAGCGTACCTCTCATTACCATGGAACGTAGTGGTGACGCCGAGGTCCTGAAGGCAACCCACACCAACTAGGTTCCGTGAGAATGAGGGGATGTGCAGGCCTGTAAGAGAGCTCGAAGGAACTGCCAGACAGGGGAGGGTGGTGGAACTACGGGCGACTACCGGTCCTGAGGAAGGGTCTGAAAGGGCAACTGCGGCAGGGACGGCAAGCGGCGTCAGCGTAGTGTGGTCCCGAAAGAAACACCGAGACGCGCCAGAGTCGAGAGTGAAAGAGAACGCGGCAGTGGCGGCTGGGGGCGGAGGAGCTAGAGTGGAGCCAAGGCTAAACAAAGCAAGTGGTCATATGCCTGGCGCAGCAAGGGAGCCTAAATTAGGCACACTGGGCACACCTACACTAGGCAACAAGGGGTAATAGGAACCAGTCACACTAGAGTCATCGACATACAACGCATACAATGCATAGCTAATCTCATCCATGTCCATATCAAAGATCCTAACACCACGGCGGAGCATGCTGTGTTAGTCGAGGAGGTCCGGCGCGGGGCCGAAGCAGAGACGAAAAAGGTCTTCCAGGCGACTGAAACAACGAGTGGGGGGATGACCGATCTTACCGCACACGAGGCCGCGGCGAGGACCGGTCTGGAGCTAGTACTGGCAGCGCCCGTCACTCACACCACCACCCGACGACGAGCTACGGCACGACCACCGCGACCACCACCACCACCGGCGCCAGGCCACCCAGGCGGGAGGCGGCCGACCCTTCGCTGCGACTGCTGCTGCTGCTGCTGCTGCTGGTCAAGCTGTGGCGCCTGCTGCTGCTCCCGCTGGGGCTACTGCTCCAAGGCACCAGCCCCAGCCCCCTCGTCGGTACTACCATCAGCGGAAGAACCACCTCCACCACCACCTCCACCCCCTCCTCCACTACCACCGCCGCGCCCAGCCTTGGGGCGGCGGGCCTTACCATAACGAGTCTGCGCTGCGGCCACCGCGGAAGCGGTCTCAGCAGCAGGGGCTGTCTCAGCGACAGCCGCAGAACCGTAAGAGTAAGTGCACTGAGCGGGAGCACAATCCTGAAAGTTAGGGACTGGCGCAGTACCGCTAGACTGAGCGATAGAGCGCTGACGGGTCTCTATGGCAGACAGGGTGTCGACAAAGTCCGGGAGGGTGAGGTCAGCGGGGTGCAGACTCAGAAAGTGGTTGTGGGCAGTAGCCAGGCGGTCAGGGAGGCGGGTGGAAAGCAGGTAAAGGGTAGAGCAGATAGGGGGTTGAAACACACTAAGCTGGGCCTCAGTGCAGGCAGTGTGCCAGCTCGCGTCGAGCGTGCGCAGGTGCGTGGCCAGGTCAGCGACGGTGGAGAAAGACGCGAGATAAGGGAAGAGCATGGGAAGGATCAGGTGGCCGGCAGAGGCAGAGGTCGGGGTGGAATAACGCTCGATAACGACCTCTAGGAACTCTTGCGCAGTCCTGACCGACTTAAAGTGGGGGCGCTCAGACAGGGCGAGGGCATGGCTAATCACGAGCTGAGCGACAGCATTACGCGACAGCCAGACAGCACGGGCAAGTGCAGCTGTGGCGGACTCACGGTCAGCAGATGTGGGGTTAGCGGGGAGAGCAGCAGGGGGGTCAGGGCAGGGGAGCGTACCGTCAATATTGACGGCGGGGGAGTGGCCGTCCTGCCGCTGACCAGTGAGGTGACGGCGGAGGTCGACGAGCCACGCGTCGAACTCAACCGGCCGACCCTCCGCGTCAAAGCGCAGCACCGAGTCTGTCATTATGGCCGCTGCAGCCGGGAACAGGCGGTGAAGGGCGGGACGGAGCGACGAGGAGCAATGGAGAGCAGTGCTGTATGGTGCAGTGCGGTGGAATGCGGTGCAGTGCAACGCCGTGCAGTGCAGTGCGGTGGGGCACGGTGCAGTGCGGTGCCGCGTGGTGCGGAGCGGTGCAGTGCGGTGGGGCACGGTGCAGTGCGGTGGGGCACGGTGCAGTGCGGTGGGGCACGGTGCAATGCGGTGCCGCGTGGTGCTGATGCGGTGCAGCACGGTGGGGCGCAGTGCAGGACGGTGGAGAGGGTCAGTTTGGCGAGCGGGGACCGGGAAACACGGCCAAGGGTGGGGGAGGGGGCGGTTGAGCAGCTAGGCGACGGGGCCACGGGGAGGCTAGGCGACGCGGCCCCGGGGCGGCTGGGCAACGGGGCCGCGGAGCAGCGGGGCGACGAGGCTGCGGGGCGACGAGGCTGCGGGGCGGTTAGGCGATGGGGCAGCTAGGCGACGGGGCAGCTAGGCGACGGGGCAGCTAGGCCCTGCGGCCCCATCACCTAGCGCCTAGCCGCCCCGCTGGCTCCGCGGCACCGTCACCTAGCGCCTAGTCGCCCGTGGCCCCGCGGCCCCGTCACCTAGCGCCTAGCCGCCCCGCTGGCCCCGCGGCCCCGTCACCTAGCACTTAGCCGCCCCGCTGGCCCCGCGGCCCCGTCACCTAGCGCCTAGCCGCCCGTGGACCCGCGGCCCCGTCATCTAGCGCCTCGCCGCCTATGGCTCTGTCGTCTCGTCACCTGGCGCCTAACGGCCCCGTGGCCCCATCACCTAGCGCCCATTTTCTTTCTTTCTTTCTTTCTTTTCTTCTTCTTCTTCCTCTTCTTCTTCTTCTTCTTCTTCTTCTTCTTCTTCTTCTTCTTCTTCTTCTTCTTCTTCTTCTTCTTCTTCTTCTTCTTCTTCTTCTTCTTCTTCTTCTTCTTCTTCTTCTTCTTCTTCTTCTTCTTCTTCTTCTTCTTCTTCTTCTTCTTCTTCTTCTTCTTCTTCTTCTTCTTCTTCTTCTTCTTCTTCTTCTTCTTCTTCTTCTTCTTCTTCTTTCTTTCTTTCTTTCTTTTCTTTCCGACTAGCCCGCCAGCGCCCTCTGCACCAGCCTGCTATCTTGCCCTTAGCCTGCCGATTTGCGCCTGCTGTCCGCCGCCAGCCCTGGCTCACCCTTCATGTGTCTCGCCAGCCAGCTAGCCGCCAACGCGCCACTGGCTTGCTAGCCAGAAACTGCCAGCCAGCCGCCAGCAGTCACCAGCCAGCTCACCGCCCGCTCGCCAGCTAGCTTGATCGCCAGCCAGGACGCTAGCGCTCTGGCCAGCTAGTCAGCACACCAGCCAGCTCGCCGCTGGCTTGCCCAGTAGCGGTTGCCAGCAGCCGCCAACCAGCTCGCTGCTGGCCCGCCAGCCAGCGGACACCAGCAGTCGCCAGCCAGCTCGCCGCTGGCTCACCAGCCAGCAGCCGCCAGCCAGCTCGCCGCTGGCCCGCTAGCAAGCAGCCGCTCGACGCTGGCTCGCCAGCCAGCAGCCGCCAGCCAGCTCGTCGCTGGCTCGCCAGCCAGCAGCCACCAGCAGCCACCAGCCAGCTCGCCGCTGGCTTGCCAGCCAGCAGCTTCCAGCAGCCGCCAGCAGCCGCCAGCCAGCTCGCCGCTGGCTCACCACCCAGCAGCCGCTGCCGCTGGCTCGCCAGACAGCAGCCGCTGCCGCTGCTCCTCCCACTGCCGCTGCTGCCACTGCAGCCGCCAGCAGCCGCTGCCGCTCCTGCCGCTCCTCCTGCTGCTTCCACTGCCACTGCAGCTGCTGCTACTGCCGCTCCTATAGCTGCAGCCGCCACTGCCGCCGCTCCTGCCACTGCCGCTGCTCCTCCCGCTGCCGCCGCTGCCACCGCAGCCCTGCTGCCGCCGCTGCCACTACAGCCGCCGCTGCCGCCACTCCTGCCGCTACCGCCGCTGCCACTGCAGCCACTGCTGCCGCCGCTAGCCAGCAGCCGCTCCGTTGCCACTGCTAGCGAGCTTGCAGCACCACCGCTGCTGGCCCGCCGATGCTGCCGCCCGCTGCTTTTGCAGTCTCTGCTGCAGCCACTACCGCCCCGCTGCCGCCGCTACCGCAACCGCAGCCGCCACCCCTGCAGCAGCCGCTGCAGCCACTATCACCGGCTCCCACTGCAGCATCTGCCAATGCTGCCCTTGTAGCAGCTGCCGCTGCTGTCTCCGTTTCTGCCACCACCGTCCTCACGGCCGCAACTGCCACTACAGCCACCAGCATGTCGCCGCCCGGCGTCTTCGTTCTGCACCTGGATGGGGAGGGGCGGGCGGTCAGTTTCGCCGCTTGTCAGGAGACAGTCCTCCTGTAGATGACGAGCTAGCGCGTCGACAATGAGTCCCTGGACGCCCATGTCACTGGTGAGCTCCCTGCTGTCCCCTGCCTGAGCACTCTTACTACTAACGCGACGTCCAAGCAGCAGGCTGCGCATGCTACTTCTCCTACCGCCTATTCCATCTGGGTGTCTCGCGACGCCACTGCTCGTATCGCCATCCTCAGGTGCCTGCCGGTTGACGAGCACTCCCACTTTGTGGGTGCTGCGTCAGCCCGTGCCCTCTGGATGGCTATTCAAACTAGGTACTCTACTTCGTCGTCATACTATGGAGTGTGCATATGATTTTTTCACCTGGAAATCAAATGTGCATGTTTCACCACCTTGTTATAAGCCATGATATCTAGTTTTGGGTGCATGCTTGCGTACTTGACATTGTGGCCCCTCTGCCTGCCACTCTGATACTGAAACGCACTGAGTCAGGGAGGAATGCTGGGAGAATAGTCAATCAGCATAAGCCGCAAGCGCAAGCGTCAACAGTGCTGCCTCCAAGCCATGATGTGCAAGGATAATGAAGGTTGACTCGTGCAGCCGATGGACGTCTGTCAGCAAGTGCTTCATGTCTGGCGTGTGTGACGACTCTGGCACTTGGTTTGAGCGCTACGACATTGACTTACATGCGGTGAACATGGCTCCTGATAGCATATGAAATTGGTCTGATTGTCTGAAAATCAGACTTGATAGGTTCATATGATTTTCAAGACCACCTTTTTAGTTGCGTCTGAACGTTAAGACAAGCGCTTCTATTTCGCCTAGAAAACTAGACTAGGCTTTAGACAGCGAGTGCATTTTTTGTCAGAAACGTACAATTATGCCCACTAGGCTAGTTGGCAGCTTGGCTGCTAGATTCAGTCCTTCGCAGTGCCACGCATAATTATGACCCCACGTGAAGTCGCATCCATGCTGTCGAAATCCTCAGGCCCCAAGCTGTCCTCTGAATAAGAAGTTGCCACGCCATTGTCTCTTTGCGGGGTGTTGGCACTCCAACCAGGCACTGCGCAGGACTCTGCCCAACAGTATTACGTCAGGGTGTTGTCCCTTAGCGTTTTGTCGGCGCCCGTGACAGCAATGGGCAAAATGTTGTTGGCAGCATTGAACAAATTTCATCCTCGGTAGGCAATGGTGCAAGGACATGACTGATGCGCTGCGGCCTACGTCCCATGCCATGCCTCGAGGCGCACGAAGCATACAGAGGAGGGAGATGAAAGTTCGCCTAGTTTGCATCTCCGTCTCATCATTTCGCCTCTCAAGCGTTCTTGCACTGCACTAGAAGCAACAGCCCTATGACTAGCTGCACGACTCTAAGCTTCTGATTTTTGCTCTTCTGCGATTGTGACGGCCTTGCGCAATCGTGAGACAGGCCCGATGATGACAGACGCTGCTGGGGCCAGTGCCCCAGCAGCCGTAGCTAGTGTTTCATGACAACCCTCGCTTGCTAATTTGAAGATCTCGGTGCTGGATCTTCTAGGCCGCAGAAATTGCAGCTAGTTTGCTGCTTCCCCTGCGCTCTCTGGGGTTCCTTCCAACATGGAGCCCTGTAGTTTGTCGTCATTAGTCATTCCGCCGACCGTGATGGCTCCTAGATCGGCTACGGCTGCGGTGCCTCCCGTTGTAGCACCTCCTAGTCCATTGCCCACATCGCCGCCATCTACCATGACATCTCCTAGTCCCTCGACCGCGGCTGCACCGCCTACCGTGATGCCTGCGTTGCCCTATGCAATTGCATCTCAGCATGTCGTGGCTCTTTTGAGTCCATCCTCTGAGGCTGCACTGAGCCCCGCGCGCTTCGACAGCTTGCTGCCAGAACTAGACATTGAAGAGTGGGTCCACAACCTGCTGCATCATATCGGGGGCACGTTGACTGCTTCTGCACCACCCCCCCTCTTCTCTATTGGCCCTATCTTACCCACCAGGCACCTTGGGAAGACAAAGTACAAGTGGCGTAGGCTGATATTTGGGAGGTCGCGATTACTCACCTCTACACCAACTAACCAACCTGCCGCGCTCACGTCACTGGTCTGTCGGCGCCTCCTTCGCCGGACGACACTGTGCATGACGGGCCCTGGCCACTGACTATGGAGGAGCTGCAGATGAAATGCAGGGAACAGTGAAAACATCAATTCCCCTAGCTGTTCATCTCGAAGGCGGAGGAAGGTCGACCGTGCATGAAGTGCAGTATCTACATCGCGTACGCAAGCCAACGTACCAGTATGGGTGCTACGGGGAGGGCGGCACTGACATTCAGAAGCAGACTACACGGAAGCACAACCATAGCATCAAGCACGAGGCAGCGATGGCGGCGAAGGCGCACCAGGATGATAAGATGAAAAACAGAGGATTATTGTGGAATTTGAGAACGGGGACGAGGACGTGCGATGTTTGAAGCAACTATTTGGCATCGTCCACTTCATCTGATGACCCTATCGCCCTGTTTGTTTCATTGATTCAGTCCATGGCGGAGTAGGGGATTCTGGACATGCCCCTCAAGGAGAACGTCACTTATTATTCAGTGTGAGTGCTACTGATCGGCAGCCCCTCTCATCTCGACTTCTGTTAATGTCTGGCTTTGCTGCCTTTCTAATTTAGGCTTCAATATACATGAATCACCCATTCATTTAAATTTGTAGGTACGGTTTCGCCTAGTTGGTCAAAACCATGGTGACCTACGTGCACGCAAAGCAGCTGAAGCACATCCTGGCCAGCCCATACCTTGGCATTCAGCTCGACGAGAGCACGGACAGGCAGCGGGGGAAGAATCTAATTGTCTACTTGACATTCCTGCGGGACGACAAGGTCGTTACAGAGTTCTACGCTCACCTCACAGTGGACAAATGCGACGCGGCTTCGTTGCAAGTCATCCTCCTCATGCATCTCGAGGCAACTGGCGTGGACCTCAAGAAGATCTGCGGCATCAACACGGATGGCGCAAGCGTCATGACGGGCACGTCGACCAGGCTGGTGGCACAGCTGCGGTCCTGCATCTTGCACCTAGTCTCTTGTCACTGTGTCGCACACAAGTTGGTGTTGTTTTATGTGGCGCCTGATTAGAAGCATGCTATACTTCGCTTTGTACATAGTGCCTTACTGACTACGTACGTGTGTGCCGTTTGTGCAGGGAAGCTCTTGCTGCCAAAGATGCGGCAGCCAACTTTCCCGACCTTGTCATTTTTGACAAGGTCATGAAGTCACATGCAAAGGTCCTCGGCAGGTCTATTGTTTTACATTCCCATTTCAAGCAGCTCCAGGATATCGGCTCTGGGACAAACCTGGAGATGCAAAGAAATCCACAACATCAGAGGGTTATCCCGAGGTGAGGCCATCCAGAATAGTTGAGGTATTCCCGGCCGCCATCATACCCTTGCAGGCGTACAACATGGTATTCCGCTTAAAGTTTCATTTCCTTCTCTACTTCCTTGCCGATGTCCTCAACGAGCTCAACCTCCTCAACTTGAAGTTTCAGTGCTGCCATGTAAATGTAACTACTGGTACTGCGGGTGTTCGGCTTTTAAATGACACTATTCTAACATCTTTGCACTCTGCTTCTCTTTTAGTTCGACGCCACACACGTTTGCCAGATGGCGGATAACACTAAGTTGACTCTATAAAGTCGCTACGTCAACTATGGCGAGGTCTTTGGTCACGGCAACACGGCCCTTGTGGACTTCATCAAGAAGCACTCCTCGTCGCATAACTAGGAGGTGACGATCGAGACGGCACCAGGCTCGTCCACATGCACACGCTGCACGAGAAGGCTCTCCCCAGCCAAATCACTGACGGGGACATGAAGTCGCTGATGACCATGGCAACTGTGTTCATGCTCGGGCTGCTGGACAACATTGACTCCCGCTTAGCAGATCTCAAAACTCTCAAATACAGCAAGCTGATCTAGCATGGAGCATATCCGCGGACCATCCAGAAGCGGGAGCAATGATTTCCTCTGTGGTTGACAGTTCTACGCAACCTATGCAAGCATGAACCCTCTGCTCCGGACACCCTGCCTAATGAACCCTCAACTGCAGCAAGCTGATTTGTGCCGCACCTATTGCGGCACAAAATCCCATTGCTTGGTCTTTGCTGCAAAATCCCATTGCTTTCCGCATGTATTGACTATGCAGTTGCAAGTATTTATCAATTGTGCTCTCTCCCTACTTTCCCCTCGTTCTTGTCTTACGACTACCCCACCCTAACTCTCGACATCAACTGGACAAAGGCTCAGAAGGAACTGACCCAGTTTACGACCATCATGTCAACACATGCTACGATCCCCTGACTGGCAGACTACCTACCCGAACTTAGTGCGTCCATGGATTGCTATAGTGGTGCTTCCTCTGCGCACTGTTGATTGCAAGAGGGGTTTCAGCCACCACGACGTAATAAAGAGCTGGCTCCGCGGGAACCTGTGTGACGCAAAAGTGTCAGATCTCTTGTCGATTTCTCTCCTCGAATACAACATGGAGTGGGACTCAATGGTGGAGTGGTGGCGGGCAGTGAAGATGCGGAGGCCAACAAAGGAGGTTGTCATGGTGCAAACAGCATGCCCGCAAAAGAGGAAGATGTATGAGGCGGCAAGAGCAGCCAAGAGAGCAGTAGCCAGACAAGTAGCAGCAATGGTTGAAGCAGAAGCGGCATCAGAGGAGGTTACAGGAGTTACCTTGGACGAGGAAGGCAAGAGGCAAGGCTACTGCAATTGACTTGGATTCTGAAATTGAAGAGGAGCAGGACAACCCCTTTGCCAGTGACAGCGAAGACGAGTGAGGTTATGTGACAATGCGATTCTATGCCCAGCCGTCTGCCAATGAAATGCTAGTCCATAAATTGCTACATGTTAGTGAGTAGATGCTGTCATGTCGTGAGGTCAAGTATCTACTAGGCTATAATAACTTCTGGCTTGAACTTCTGACTTGACTTGTTAGTTTAGGAGTGATTTTAGTAGACTGGGAAGTTGTAGGAAACTTTATGCCTATAAATCTTGGTAGCTACTTGAAGGGAGGCTCCAAATTCCAGAGGACAAATTCATATCAGGCTGGCCTGGAAACTTTGTTTGAATAGTCAGACAAGCCCCGAGTTTTCGTCAGAAAACTCAGACCAGGTCGAAATTTCCGTCTGACGGTCAGGCCGACGCACATAACTTGGTTTGAAGGTCAGACTCCCCTAAATCCTAGCGAAGACCATGGCGGTAAAAGGTGTGTTCCATGTTGTTTAATATCGGCCATGCTTTGTGATCAATCGTTTTACAGACTTGTACATTTTATTTTCCGTTGCATCCCTCCTCCATGCAGCAAACCTGAAGCAACCCCCAGCTAAGCTCATGTTTAAGTGGATAGCTGGTGCTGAATCTGGAACAAGATGGATGGCTCAAGGGAAAACTTATCCTCAGCCACCTCTGGGGCAAACCCGAGGTGGAGATCTTTTGAGCTGGCTGCAATACATTCTGCTTCAGTTGACGAAGTTGCGATCCCTTTTTGTTTCATGGAGTTCTAGGAGATGACTCCATCAGGTTCGAGTTTGAAGATGAACTTTGTTCGCGAACACGTGCTTTCGAGGTCAGCTGTATGGTCTACATCCTCCCCTCCCCTCCCCGCATCGTCTGCTCCTTCTCCCATGTCCCACTTCCCCCCCCCTCCCTCTCCCCCCTCCCCCTGAATCCCCGAACGCCCTCCCCCAGATAGCCGTTCCCTGATTCAATGGCCACCGAACCAGGGCACATGTTAACATGGTACTTGGTGCATGTCACTCTTATTTTCTTGACTAGTAAAAAAATACCCGTATGGCGTATTCTTATTTTACAGGTATCAGGAATTGCCTATACAAACAAGGGCATGATACCTGTATCCAACATAAAACACTGATATCAGGAAGTGTCGAGTGCCATATTGGCGAAATATTGCGTGTTTGATTGGAACAACAGAAAATCGCATTCGGCAAAACCATGTTCGGCTCTACGCGAACGCTGCGTGGAATCGATGTAATCTACAGTGACAAATCTGGCGAGCCGAAACGATAAATGAAGGTGAACTGAACAAGCAAGTGACAAGCATTAAAAATATTGAGTTGTGCCCTCCTCGCTGCCATCCAACCTGGCCCACGCTGGGCACGTGCACGGGCATTCGGCAACAAGGCCGAACTGGCAAAATACCCAGTGCTGCAAAACGCTACGGCTCCGGTACCGATGTCAGGGAGCCTTTTCCTAATATCTGAAAAGTAGGAATACGCCCTTATATTTTCAGAGTACACTTCTGTTTCCCCTTGTGAAGTCTAGAATGGCTTCGTTTCCTGCCTTGTGCGAAAGGGCGACCTTAAATCTACCCCAGACAACCGACTCTTCCATTACCTGCCCGCCCATACAACCCGCCCCCTCGATACCTGCAAAAGTTCATGAGGGACCATTCACCGCAATGTTGACACTCCATGAGGAGCCACAAGCCCACTTGCCCATGTGTGGCCTTGCTAGAAGAGAATCTGCAGCATCGCTGCCACCCTTGTACATCGTGAAGGCCCTTACAAAAGACTCACCCCCCTCTCCCCCCCCTGTAGTTCAAGAAGCAACCCAAAGCCTAGTGAGTCTGGTTTATGGTGCCCGCTTAATTCTTCTCTAGCATGCTATTCTAGCAATCATTACCAACACAAACCCACAACCAGATATGATTAAGGAAAAAGTAACCGAACAAAAAAAATACTATGACTAAAAAGGGTTGCAGTTGCAAACACCCTATTGAAAATAGGGTGGCCAACCACGGTACCCTGAGGCCGAAGGGTAGGAGGGGGGAAAGTAGCTCTGACTAGAAAGGCTTCCCTAAACCTTAGTCAAAGCCCTGCTTCGAACCTCTTGCCAACAACCTCTGCACGACCCACGTGCTCGAACTGCGGAACGACAATGTGCCCGTCAACTACTGTAGGCCTCCGTGTACGCTAGCATTATGAATTCTCTTGGCTCCATCATCGTGAATACCTATTGCTTGCTCAACATCCTCCTCACCACCAAGGCCAGGCATTCTCCCTCCCGTCCCTGTCTCCGGGCACCATCTCTCCACCTGTCCACCAAAACCTCTATTGGCCCCACAGCCGGATCCCGTCAAGCCGACATTCCCTGTATCTATTGACACCCCCCTTCATTAGGCGCGCCTGCAGCACTAGTACAACAAGGACTTGGCAGACTACATATAGACCACTGCCCGCGATGCTACAACAGTGCCTCTGCACTTGTTCGCCAATGTGATGAAGATGTAGTCAAGTACACAAAGGACCTTCGTGAGTATGCAACTCGCAAAGCTACATGGTCCATTGCTGATCGCAAGTGCTTGAGCATCCTACTTGTTGCGTTCCTCCCTTCCTCAAACATGAAACCATTCCCACCTCCTTTGCCATCTTCCGAAAGGAATTTTGAGCCTCTTATGATCTCCAGGACACCAATTTGCTCTTGACGATCTACCGTTCCTTCCTAGATATCCCTCGACACCTGCCCCAACGAGCTTGCCTTCATGCCGCCTTACTGCTTTTGCCACACACCTCAATAATCGTGGTGCCACCATTCATAACTCCTTCATCATGTGGTGCCTGCTTGACACCCTCATCCCAATGTACGAGTCGCGCAAGATCGCATTCACCGAATTCCATGTGAGCCAACCTCCTTCTTCCAACGAGGTGGTCATATGGATTCTGTACACTGAAGCATAACTCCTTTGCCTGTCTCCATCAACCGCCCACGCTGCTCAAGCAAGTGGCGGATGTGGCGATGGACATGACAAAGGCTCGTTGACTTGTGGTGGGCGTGGTGGCAGGCGTGGTGGCGGGCGTGGCTCCAATGACGGTTGAGGCAAACACCAGCAACTTCTCTCTGTATCAGTATCTCATCCGTCGTGGCCCAAACAAAGGTCAGAGCTGCCTCTAGACCACTCAGAACCCACACACAGCCGACCTTTGTATTACTGGAGGAGGGGTAAGGGTGCCGATTGGTCCTTCACCCAAAATTTCTGCTAATGTGTGGAGGATGTGTGAGAGGGCGCTTATTGGCCCTTCACCAAGTTTGCCACCCACTGTAATTCGCCCCTGCAATTTTGATTCGCCCGCTCCTTCATCTTTATTCCACCCCATCCCCCAATCTCACCGCCCGTGCGCAATTTGCTCGTGACATCACAATTATCGCAAGTACAATACGCCAAGTCACCTTGTTAATATAATCAAAAGCCAATAGAATATTCCAGGTTGCTGTCCATCCGAAGTTAAAAAAGAGTAATCCTAGATAGACATCCTACAAGGTTTCATTAATACTTTTTTCTATTGTATTAAATGGCTTTAAAGAACAGGCAAAGGACAAACATGGTGGTTCTGAAAATGCCCTGTGTAAATAGGGCTGCAAAATGTCTACCCATAAAAATCAGACTAATGGCGTTTGGTGCCATGGGCAACAAAGGAAGGCCCAGAGCCTCGTTTGGGTCCTGCTCTCTCTCTCTCTCTCTCTCTCTCTCTCTCTCTCTCTCTCTCTCTCTCTCTCTCTCTCTCTCTCTCTCTCTCTCTCTCTCTCTGGCCTTCTACCTCAGGGTATTTGCTTGATTTTGGCTGTTTTTTCAGGGTTTATGATTTTATACCTCTTTTTTTTCCTTTTTTTTTTTTGCAGATTGTTTACGCTTTGAAAAACAGGGTTTGCGACCCTCCAGGCTTGATAAAACAGGGCAGCAAGGCAACATCCCTTAAAGCGTTGCCTGGCCAGCCAAAATCAGTGCTAGATGCATGATGGAGGCTAGGTGTGGGTGCTAACTGGCCCTTACTCAAATCAGCACTCGATGCGTGCTGGAGACCGTGTGAGGGTGCTAACTAGCCCTTAGGAAAAATCAGCACTTGATGTGTGCTGGGGGCTGTGTGAGAGAGGGAGCTGATTGGCCCTTAGCCAAATTTCCTCCCAAATCTACTGAAAGAGGTGTGAGGGGACCGATTGTACCTTCAAAGATTTTTGCCGATGTGTGTTGGAGGATGTGTGTGAGAGGGCGTTCATTGGCCCTTCACCAACTTTCATTCGCCCGCCCCTCCAATTTTGCCCCCCACGCGCAACTCGCTTCAGTCACAAGTACGTCAAAAGTGTCGCACTGTACATTTTGTCAAGCCAGCAACATAATCCAAGCTCCTATCCATCCGAATTTCAAAAACTGTTTTGCTATAGTAGTCAATGGATTTAAAGGGCAATGCTGAGGGCAATAAAGCACAGGGTGGTAAACAAGGCTGCAAATGTTTTACCCAGAAAAATCATACTACCAGAGTAAGGTACCCTTTGTGAGAGGGTGTTTTGGTGGGGCGACCCTATTTTCAAAGGGTGGCCCAAAACCAATCTTGTAAAAGAATCCCTCCCCGCCCCCCGTCCTGCCCCCCCTCCAGCCCCCCAATTTCGTTTCATGGCCATCTCCCATCTCCCATAAGTGAATGTAAGAAATTAGACCATGTAAAGAAGCATTGAGAAATCATGAAAATAATCAGAGGTAGTCCCGATTGCTCAGAGAGAAAAAAATGGGGGGGGGAGGGGGGAAACCCAATCAAACCCAATCTAGGACCGTGGTTAGAATACTATGATATATTTCACCTACATAGATGGTTAGTCATGGGTAGAGATTGTTACAATGAAATAACTGAGTGAGTAAAATAGAAACTGAATAGGGTTCAAGGATTGGGGTTGTCCCCACTATAGTCTGCACCTAGCTAGCCTATAACGCATACATGTATAATATATGTACGCTAAAACACCCCCTAGACTGAGTAGGTGAAAAACAGCTCAGGGCAGCAGTACTAGTCTGACCACTGAGATAAGGGCCAGAAGGCCAGACAGCAAGAGTAACAAGACGAACGGTATAGCTCAGCATATACAGATCAGGATACAAGCACGTGTGAGGTAACTGAGACTAGGCCGAGCTGAGTACAAAACCGTTGATGATCACGAGGCCGAAAGGCCTCGGTGAAACCAGTATTGGCCTCTTAGGCCGGCTGTACTACGCGGGCTTGGCCGCGTTGCTACAACTCACACAACAGGAAGTACCGCAAATGGATGTGCTTTGCCTTTCCCTCAAGTCGAGCTTCCTTACATAGGAGGATCGTGGCCCCGTTATCAGCGGGGCAAACCTAGGCCGCTCACCTAAGTCAGTGAGAAGGAACGTCACAAGACAGCACCTACATAAAGACTGAAGCAGTGCCCCTATGGCGGCTTGAGTGTCTCCAGATCGTCAGCCCATTACGTGTCTGTATGTCCAGCGAGGACCACTGGCGCCCGTCCTTCCAGCACAAGCCCCAGGCCTGAGGTACTCGGCAGATACGGCAATACCCTCTTAGCAACCGACTAGTGCTCTGGTTGGTATCTGCCAGTCGTGACGAAGCGAGCGAGAATTCTGAGAGGGTATGCAAGATCTGGGCGAGTACACATCATCAGGTACTTAAGGCATCCCACCAGCTCTGCGTAGGGGCCACTGGGCTTGACCGACTCACCAAAGACAGGAGCTGAGAGCTTGTAGTCAAGAGGCAGGGGAGTGATGACGAGAACTGATGACCAAACCTACGGAGGATCTGCTGCACCATGTGGGAATAGCAGAGGGTGACAGTGCGTGCTGCATGGTGATAAGAGATCTCCAAACCCAGATAGAGCTGCAGCTCTCCCAGTTAAATGCTAACGTGTCTCTTAAATAGCTCGACCTTCACTGCGGCAAGTGAGACCAAGTACGCCACTCACGAGGTGCCTGCCGTAGACCATAGACAGGGCGCCGTAGGCTCCACTGGGTCCCAAGTGGGAATCACCTGGTGAAGCGTGACGGGCGCCGCAAGTAGATATGCTTGTGTATAGACTGCCCCGCAAGAAAGTTGTCAAGAATTCCAAAGAGTGGAGCTCATAGTCACACTGTGCATCTATGTGGAGGAGCACCTAAAGAGTTGTCATCTTGGTGGTGGGGAAGAGTGTCTGGAAGAAGTCCACACCCTCATGCTGGCTGAAGCCTCTGGCCACATACCACGTCAACTCTCCAGGTGGGTGCTTCACCTTATAGATCCATATGCCATCGACTATGTTCACCCCAGGGGGAGGAACTGCATCGATGTAGGGCATCGACAGGCGAGGCACGGCCGAGGAAGAGAGGGGGATGAGGAACACGAGTGCTGTGGTGAGAGAAGCGAGTGTAGTAGGAGATAGACTTGTCAAACATAGCGTTACAGGAGCGAAAAAAAAAGGTAATGCACCGAGAGGTAGAACAGTCAGTCAGGAGCGTCAACCGGGAACCCGAGGAGGTCACAGGGGAGGGTATGGGTTGAGAGCTTTCCGCACTGGTGTCACGGACGTGAGCCAGGCAGCCCAAATTGTGAAACGCAGGCGCATCATCATGGGACCCAGTCCAGAGGAGGGTCAGAGAAACCTCTGGCTGCAAGATGCTAGATCACTGGTTAAGCTGGTGAGCCGTGTACCGCACTGCGAACGGCCACAGAAAATGAGTGGCACCGAAATGGACCATGGAGGTGCAAGCCACCTCCATGATCAGGCCAATGCACCGCTCAGCTACCCCATTCTGCGGCGGCAAGTCCGGTAGGGTAAACGTCTGGGTGATGCCCTCCGCACAGCAGAACGCTCCAAGATAGCCGGGGGTGAACTCGCCACGACGGTCAGAGTGAAGGCGGAGCACATGCAGGGAGTGCTGGGCACGGACGACTCGGAGCCACAAGAGGAGGGCGTCAAGCAAGTCAGCCTTCCACTCCAACGGGAACACCGTGGTATAGCGCGAGAAGTCGTCTACGACAACCAAGAAGTAGCGGTCCCTGTGAGGCCCAGGGACCGGGGCGGGGGCCCAGATGTCCATGTGCAGGGTCTGGAGCGGTGTAGTGGCCGGAGGAAAAGAGGAGTGAGGGGCGGCGCACTGTCAGCCCTCAATGCAAGAGGTGCACACGGGCGCTACCGAGGCGTGGAGTGCGGGGAGCGACACGGAGTGATCAGTGACTAGGCTATGCTAGCATATGACAGAGACGCGAGAGGGTAGGGTGGCCTAAGTAGTGGTGCCAAAGGAGTGCCGGGTGGGTGAGGGAGCGACAAGAACAGGACGCGGTGACCTGGGTAGATGCAACTATCTGGGGGGACTCTGTGTGCAGGGTGAAGAGACTTGACGCTGGGTCGCGGTCAAGGGTGGCGATGCGGGCGCCGGTGGTTGCGTCCGTACATGATGCATACCAAACACAACCAGGGAAAGTGGTGGTGACACCGAAGCTCTGAACATGACCGACACCAACCAGATTTCTGGCAAACATGGAGATGTGCAGGCCGGTAAGGAAGTCGGATGAGACAGCCGGGCATGGGATGGTCTTGGTGCTGCGGGCGACGATTGTGGCAGGCGAGTCTGCTAAGGAGACCAGTACCGATGCCAAAAGCGGTGTGAGAGTGTCACAGGTCCAGGATTTAGCGGAAGCTTGAATGATACTAATCAAGAATTGAATGCCTGATACAAGCAAAGAGGCAATGCTATCTATACCTACAATAACTCTAAGGAAGGGTAACTAGGAACTTGTAAGAGAGTAGTAGAAATGAGTGGAACCGTCCGTAGGAACACTGCCTAGTAGCACGGTAGAGATTCTAGAGATACGGTGACGGTGACGGAACACTCCATGCAATAGAAAATGTGTCACGCAAGGAAAGTCCAAAACACTCCGTAACACATGATATATGTAAAATTGGGTAGACGGTGAAAGCGCCCAGTTTTTCAGCAAATACTGAGGGTTGTGAGGCTCAAAGTAGTCAGAGAAAATCAAGCCAACAATGTTGTGCTTGAACAGCAGCTCATTAGCGAATGGTGATAATTCCGTGCCTAAGTTGCAGTCAGTAGAATTCAGCTGCACTGTGGCATGCTGTAGCGATGATAACCGCTACATGTGGTCAAGAAACCACCAAGCGTACGAGATTGACATAGCAGTCGTGTACCGGTCCATATACCGTAGTAACGCTGTAACTGCTACGTGCCATTGCAAAGAGAGTTGTTGCCAAGTGATCGTAGTAGGGCAATGTCACCATGCTCATCGATAAAGCTATATATAATCCATGGCCGTGGTCAAGGAAATATGGGGATTTCTACGCTCAACCCATCTGACTCCTCTTCCATTTCCAGTTGGTTATTGGTGACGATGACGGTGACTCCAGCATGTCTTATGCGTATCCAGTTTAGCACGGATTCCATCAATTGGCCTCGGTGTCTGGATGCACACATAGGTGTAGGTCCACTGGTCGTCATGTGTTTTCTATCCGTTGATGTTGTAGTGACAGCTTCGATAAAGTTGATGTTGTTTCAGCTACTCAATATCGATGCTGAATATGCTCCAATTCTGCTTTTAGGGGTGCCATTGGAGTAACGTGGATTCCTCTATTCATAGTGGCCTCGGCGCTCCGGATCATGCCTATCAGCTTCTATGGAGGTGATGTTGGTGATGGATTTGTTGGTGGCGCAGGTTTGATGACTCAATTGAAGTCATTGGGCCATGAGGACTCGAAGATCCTCATAGTCTTCCCATCCTTTTAAGAGTCTCTTTTCTCTAAGCTCTTGAGGGCATGTGGGATTACCACGTTGGTCTAGGACGTAGTGGTATCTCCATCCCACTAGCTAGAAATCGTAGATGTAGTGCCAGGCCGGGTCTTGAAATCATGCTGAATAAGATCCACTGTCATCTCCATTGTTTTGAGGAATATCCATCAGGGTTAGGTGTTACTGTAGTTGTCTGCTGCGACGGCGGCGGCGGTGGTAAACACTCGCGGTGGCGGCTGCTGCAAAGGATGCGATTGACTCGTAAGGGCTCGAAGAAGAATCCATCCGCTCCCTCTTTCGTGTAGAGTTTTCCTGATGGGTGGAACAATTGTAACTACCAGGGAACACATGTGTCTTAGTGCATAGGTTTCACTCCATTGCTGCCGGTGATTGGTTCGCTCAAGGGTATGAAGATTACTTGCTTCTCCCCTCATTGTATCCACGGGTAGTAACTGCCTGGATGTTCATCCGTGCTCCCGATGCACGGTCGGTAAAGCGCGTAATTGTCTTGTTGCAATCTGCAACTCCCACATTTGTCAACATGATCGTGTTGCTGGGCATTCTCCTGCATCGTCGAAGTTGCGTCGAGGCTTGTAACGCTTCGGCTTCTGGTATAATCGTCTCCAATACATGTATCGTAGGGTCGCAGGTATGCGAATGATTGCCAGATTCGAGGTCATGACTCCTCGGTCTATCAACCCTCGTGCCTTTGTGCGATGGCATAAACACCTGGAATCACTGTCACATGATTGGGATGTCATCACTTGAGGTTGATGTCAAACTGCTCCAACCAATCACTGCGGATAGCTGCGATTCGTTGTGAAGATGAATCGATCAGCTCCTGTTACGAAGTAGTTTCTCGCTATCCTTGACGAAACGTAGTAACTGCGTCATTTGTTGCATGCGAAATCTGCTCCTTCGCATGAACTTTGGCTGGCGAGGATTTTGCAAGAGAAAACTTGTACTTTTCTGTGATCCTTTGTGCGCCCAATTGTCGAAGTATTTCATTTCATCGATGTAGAACGATAGTTTTATGCAAGCCGGTGTAGTCATTGGAGATGTTCAGTTGCATTGTTGGTGTACCACCAAAATCTGTTTCTATGGTGAAGTACGAGATTCTGCTTCGTTGGTGTGAATCTGGCTTCAAACGAAGCTTCTGACTTCGTAGTAGAAATGGTGTCGATTTTGCGACGGCTCGAGCAGTATGCAATCGTTGTGTCG
This sequence comes from Closterium sp. NIES-67, assembly GCA_027943415.1. Lineage (NCBI taxonomy): Eukaryota > Viridiplantae > Streptophyta > Zygnematophyceae > Desmidiales > Closteriaceae > Closterium > Closterium sp. NIES-67. The sequence goes on along the minus strand of BQMB01000674.1, from coordinate 430,959 downwards.
CCAGGCTCGAATGTAGACTCCTAGACGTGTTTCTCCCATCGAGAAGTCTAAATGTCCATTTGTGTCGTCGATTCGGTGACGTTCTGACGATCCACGTACAGCGACAGCAGTTCCGCCAGTCGATGTTACCAAGTAGATGTTTCTTGCTGATGACTCTAACTGACGAAACGTTTTGTTGTCGTAATTCCTGACGTGACGAGGAGATCTGAATTTTTTAGAGCTGGAAGTTTCTGAAGTCCAGTCAACAATTGTGACGTCAGCGTATATCTGCTTCTCTACGTCCACTCCCAGTGAAGAGGAAAATCACTCTTGATCTGGACTGCTGGTTCAATAATGATCCGACAGACCAAACTCCAAGCGATCTGAAAAGATTCTTGAGGCTCGATCAACTTCATCGAATGTCAGGGTCAACTCGTTTTCTGCGGCAATTCGTTGTCGTCGATGTCCGTTGTCGAATGATCCGCTGCTATAGAGGTGTCGTTTCCACACGCGCTGAAACTTGAACTCCGTCAGCTCAGGTTCGTTTCGCCTTGGACAATCTGAAGCGTCGAAATCCAATCGGACGGCTGTCGTAGATCTTCGCTGGCGCAAATCCAAGATTCGTGGCGAAGTTGGAAAATCTTGGAAAACGCCTCAGGGTAAGTTCCATCAGCTACCGTCGATCGCTTCGGAGGGCAGAAAACACTCCAGATTTTAATGCAGGTAATATGGGGACGCCTTTGGTGAGGGTCGTAGACGTATGCCCCCCCAAAAAATCGGCTCCGTCGATGTTGAATATCGAACAGTTGGCGATGCTGCTCGCCATCGATGGGGACCCTAGGTGCAACTGCTCGAGGTTAGTCGAAACTTAGTAAGAAAATACGATTTACTTACGCGATCAAAAAGTTCGACTCCATCCTCGGCATGCTCCTAGAGGCCCTGCGGATAAGCGTTGATAAGAAACCTTGTGCTCTTATTACCAAGTGTTACATCCAGGATTTAGCGAAAGCTTGAACGATACTAATCAATAATTTATACCTACGAGCAAAAAGGCAATGCTATTTATACCTACGATAACTCTAGGGAAGGGTAACTAGGAACTTTTAAGAGAGTTCTAGAAATGAGTGGAATCGTCCGTAGGAACACCACCTAGAAGCATGGTAGAGATTCTAGAGATACAGTGACGGTGACGGAACACTCCACGCAATAGAAAACGTGTCATGCAAGGAAAGTCCGAAACATTCTGTAACATATATGATATATGTAAAATATATCAATGTGTAGGGAAGAGTGTAGGGATTCCAGAAAGGGAAAAACACACAAAATAACACACAAGTAAATAGCAAATATGCAAATGGGTGTGCTCAAGGATTCGTCAAGCCTCATCCTCTGACAGAGAGCAGAGTGGTCTCGGAAGAAGCAGGGAGACACTCCATAGTCGAGTGTGAAGGAGAGGGCCGCCGCAGCGGGGGCTGGTGGAGAAACAGTAGGAGATCCAAGTCTACACACGGCAGAGGAGCCTAGACTATACACAGCAGGATAATAGGAATCAACATACTCTTGGTATGTATAGTGCACAGATCCCCCAGGTCCCATGCCACCCTGGCCCACAGAGGAGACACTCAAACCCTAGAGCACTGATTGTCCCTGGGTCTAACCACCAAGGCCCACACCATGCCCAACACTCCCAGGGCCCACCGGCCCCCACGGCAGCTACTGCTGCTGCGGCTGCTGCTGCTCCCCCTCCTCCTCCGTAACCGCCCAGCACCTCGGGCCCCACCAATGCCCCCACCATCCGTCGCTGCCGATGCCCCACGTCCACGAGAGTGCCGTGAATTATCAAAAGAGCGACCGGACGCAGTGACCGTCACAGCGGTCTCAGCGATAGAGGCGGAGGCAATAGGGACAGGGAGCTAGGGCAGAGGGCTGCCCTGAAAGATATGTACTGTCACCGCGCCAGTGGTTTGAGCAATGGCGCGAAGGTGGGTTTCTATCTGAATCATGGAGGTGGAGAAGAGGTCGATAGTGAGGTCAGCGGGGTGCAGTGCGAGGAGGGCATCACGCACAGGGGCGAGGCGGTCAGGGAGGTGAGGAGGTAAAGGGTGATAGGGGTGGGCGAGGGGAGCACGGTAAGCTGGGCCTCGGTACAAGCTGCATGGCAGTGCGCGACAAGGTCCGCGACCGTGGAGGAGGCCAGGTCAAGGAAGAGAAACTGGAGGAAGAGGCGACCGGGGGTGGTGGAGGACGGGGTCGAGTAGCGAGCGACGATCGCATCCTAGAGGGCCTGAGCCGTCTCCTCCAACGTGAAGTGGGAGTGCTCGTCGACTGGCAGGTACAGGCTGATGGCAACCTGCACGGCGGCGTCGCGTGACTACCAGACGGAGAGAGCGGTCCTGGTAGCCTAGAACTCTGCACGCTGCGCCGATGTCATCTCGGTGCCAAGGGGAGCAGGGTGGGAGGGGGCGGGCATCTCACCACTAACGTGGGCGCGAGCGACTCGCCCTCTAGGCGCTGGCTCCTCAACTGCCTGCGCAAGGTCGAAAGCCTGGCCGCGAAACCGATTGTGCGGCCTTCGGCGTCCGGGGCCGAACACTGACACCGGCTGGGCCGCCATGCTGGCAGGAGACCAAGGCTCTGCACGTACCCAGACAGCAACTGTTGCTAAGGGCGGCATACGGTGGCAGATCCGACGGCAGTGGCGGCGGGTCCAACGACAGGTCCCGCTGCAGGGCCAGCAGAGGCAGCAAAGCGCGGGTGGGGCTCAATCAAGGCGCGGGCCCGCGCGGAGCGGGCAGGGCGCAGGCGCGGCGCGGAAGGCGCAGTGCGGCAGGTGCAGCAGGTGCGGGGCGGCACGGTGCTGCAGGCGCGACCGGCACAGCGGGCGGGCAGGGCGTGGCACGGGGCGGCGCGGCCAGCGTGGCAGGCACGGCACGGCATGGCACGGCAGGCGTGGCAGGTGCAGCGAGCAGCGGCGCGGCGGGGCGCGAGTGCAAGCGGCGTGCGCGGCACGGGTGCGGGCTGGGCACGGGCGCAGGCTAAGGCGCGGCGCGGCGTGGACAGTGCGACGGAGCCTACGAGGCGCTAGAGGCCAGCGGGGACTACGGTGCGCTAGGGCTAGGGCTAGGTCGAGAGGTGAGTCGGGACTACCTAGGGCGGAAGCGCGGAGGCTAGGGTCTGACCTAGCATGTCAGAATGAAATAACAGAGTGACTGAAACAGAAACAGGAGGGGGTTTAAGTATTGGGGTTGCCCCCACTACAGTCTGCACCTAGCTAGCCTATATCGCATATATGTATATATATACATATATATATATGATATATGTACGCTAACAGAGATAAGCACCTCGTTACAACTATGATGTAGTTACAATGATACATACTGAGGCTTGCTACAGGGCGTACGACTCGAACAGTCCCGAACCATCGCCAGGGTTCCAGACCTTTTAGTTCGAGCCTCCTGGGCCTTTCCGGACCTCGCTTCGACACATCGAGGCCCTTCGACACTTTTTCCGAACCTTCCGATCCTACGTCCAGGATCACCCTAGGCTTTCTATATAATGTATTGTCCTTCATTTTATTGTTCACAGTTTCGCCATTGCCCTCCGCGCTACTCGGCAGTCCCATTCATAACACATATTTATGTACTACAATGTGTGTAATACACCGTGCAAATAAATGCATTGCATATCGTACAACAAATTGGTAGTCATCGAAGCATACTCAATTTCACCTAGATATTTTAGCAAAGAAATATGAAAGCAATATAGTAGATTTCAAAGCAACACAACTAGTAATAGTAGTTTAGCTACAGTAGGAGCCTTGGCTCATTGCATAGAAGACAGGAGCCCAACTACCCCGGGCAAATTATTCCCCAACAATTCAAAAGAAAATGCAGTGTTCAAACAGAAACAGGAACATGCATAGTTGGTGCACGATGGGTGGGCTTGACTCCACTCTCCCACTGCCCAACTTCCCATCAGCACCAAACACAGAAACAAAAGCAAGCATGTGCCTCATATCAAACCCCCCCCTCCCCTTCCCCTCCTCTCTTCGTGGCCTTCATTGTAAGCAGCACTTCAAGCGCAATCCGTTGTTGGTGGCGCCGATGGCCCAACACCAGGAGCACCGCAGTGCTCCTTCTCTTTCCCACAGCTGCTTCCCCGGATATCTCTCCTACCCCCCATCCCCCCACTTCAACCCCTCCCCCCCATCTCCTCTTTCCCACAGCTGCGCTCCCTAGATGATCTCTCCCCCCCATCCGCGCCCCCCCCCCCCCCCCCCCCCCTCCCCAAAACACCCCATTGTAGACACAGTTGAGTGTCAAAAGAAACGGTTGAAAAAATACAGACAACAGGACATGCACCCAGCAATTCCCCCCCCCCATCCCCCCCTCACACATGCGCATGCCACCAGACAGTCAAGGCACAAATGGCCACCTTACTCATAACCTCTGCACTGCCACATCCATCCATGCACACACTGATGCACCTCTCCCACGAACTCAGTCGTCCAAGCACCACCAAGAACCTCACACTGTCAAATGAAGTCCAAGCACCCATCCAGAAAATCCCATGACGCCCCTTTCATATCAAAGCCCATGATCCCTTCAGCCCGGTTACCAGGCTCACCAACTGCCTCCGTTCCATCCCCACCCTCTCCCCCACTCTCCGCCCTTTCCTCTGTAAGCGAAAGGGGGGACAATCGTCCAAAGCAGGAGAAGGGAGAGGAGGCCGAAGCCCCTGCTATCCCCCCGCCAATCTCCTCTCTCTCGTCCCAAAGCCGCGGCTTTTTGAAGGGCCCGCCCAAGATCTCATCACCCATGGCTGCTGAGATGCCCTCTGTGGCCCTCGCCTCCTCCCCTTGCTGCCCCAAGTCTGTGCCCCCTTCCATCCCCAGGAGATCTGTTAGGTCAACGTTGAGAGTGCGGGACTTGGGGGTACATGCTACGACGCCTGCTGCTGCTGCTGCTGCCTCCCCTCGTCTGCTGCCCGTGCGGCGTTGCTGTAAGGCGGGAACATGCCCTGCTGCTGCTGCTGCTGCTGCTGTTGCTGCTGCTGTGGTTGCAGTTGGTTTGAAGCAGCATATACAGCAGCCGAATCTGCAGGCGTTGCCACACCATCCGAGGGATAACCTCCCTCTTCTGCTGCTCCCACTGCTTCTGGTGCCGGTCCCACACCAAAACCTGAAGCTCCTGCACCAACCATCCCAGCAGCAGCAGCAGCAGCGCCAACATCACCCCCAGCAACAGCAGCATAGGAATCATGAACTGACGTGTTTCCCCCGCTGTTACTGCCATTGTGGCTGCACCCGAAGTCAGCACTCCCGGCCAACAGCCCCCCTAGAGGACCAGGAGGAGTGAGAGTGTCCGTGCCAGATAGGCCCGAGCTTCGGTTGTAGCTGCTAATGTAGCTGCTACTGTTGTAGCCTGGGTACTGCACTGGCTGCTGCTGCTGCTGCTGCTGAAACTGCTGCTGCTGCTGCTGAAACTGCTGCTGTGGCGGCTGCTGCAGCTGCTGCTGCTGCTGCTGCTGCGGAAGCTGATATTGCTGCTGCTGCAGCTGTGGTAGCTGCATGCTGGAAGCTGTGGCTGCTGCCGCATCTGCCCCTCCTGCCTGCGGTGATTGCTCCTGGGAAGAGAAAGCTGGCGCAGAGGATTGCGAGGGTGGGAGGGTGAAGGAGGAAACTGGCAGCATCTGGTAGTTTCCACTTGACTCCACAACCAGTGATGTGAACTGGCCCAGTTGCTGCTGCAGCTGCTGCTGCTGCCCCAGTTGCTGCTGCCCCATTTGGTGGTGGTGGTGGTGGTGCTGCTGCTGCTGCTGCTGCTGCCACTGGGGCTGCTGTTGATGGAATTGCTGCTGCTGCTGCAAACAGCGGTTAGCAGAGACCGAGGGCCGAGCGATACCAACAGGCATGCTGCTCGGCTGCTGCTGCTGCGGCTGCTGCTGCATGAAAGTGTTGCCCTGGGAATACTGTTGCGGCTGCTGCTGGTGCTGCTGCTGCTGCTGCTGATGTGGCATGACACCTGGCAGCCTCAGCATGCCAGCTGAGCCAGACGAAACAGCACCCTTTTGTGGGGAGCGACCACCACCTGCTGACGTGGCAGCTGCTGCTGAGACGGCACGGCCAGCTGACGTGGCAGGGCCAGCAGACATGGATGACGTGGCAGGAGATGCGTTGGGAACGGATAGCAACCGAATGGAAGGGCCGGCACTAACAGCCGACGCACTAGGACCAGCACTTAGATAAGCATTAGTAGCAGAATCCCCCCAGTAGCTTCCCCTAACGGGAGGGGCACCCATCAAACCTGCAGGTTCGGTAGACGAGGGCGCAGCCAAGCCAGAGCGAGAAAGTGGGGCATTTGCCATACCTGCAGATGAGGTTTGGTATGGAGTCTGGCAGGTTTGGGAAGCAGCTCCAGGCTCGGTGGGAGAGGCAGGAGAACGAGAGAGCGGACAGAAGGACTGGTGCTCGTGGTAGTGCTGCTGCTGCTGCTGCTGCTGCTGCTGCTGCTGGTACTGGCTACTCTGCTGTTGCTGCTGGTGGTACTGGTTCTGCTGCGGCTGCAATTGCTGGTACTGCTGCTCATACTGCTGCTGCTGCTGCTGCTGCTGCTGTGGCTGCTGGTAACCAGAGAGAGCCAAGACAGCAGCGACGGCTGCAGCAGGAGACGCACGAGCGGCCGAAGCACCAGCAGCAGTGGCAGGAGCAGCAGAAACATTAGCAGGAGGCGACGCATAATCGGGAGCAGGGGCGGGGCGGAGGGCGGGAGTGGGTGCAGTATGGAAAGCAGTGGAGGCACTGCTTACCGGACTGGCAGGAGCCTGAGAGGTGGAGGGGTAAGGAGAAGAAGGGTGAGGAGCAATAGACCGCTGCTGCTGCTGCTGCTGCTGCTGCTGCTGCTGCTGCTGCTGCTGCTGCTGCTGCTGGTAATACTGCTGCTGCTGCTGCTGCTGCTGCTGCGGCTGCTGCTGCTGCTGCTGCAGCTGCTGCTGCTGCTGCTGCTGCTGCTGCTGTTGATAATACTGCTGCTGCTGCTGCTGCTGCTGCTGCTGCTGCTGCTGCTGCTGCTGCTGTTGCTGCTGTTGCTGCTGCTGCTGCTGCTGCTGTTGCAGTTGCTGCTGTTGCTGCTGCGGCTGCTGATAGTGTTGATGCTGGTGCTGAGAAACGGAGGAGGCAGGAGAGGAGGCGTGATTCAGAGCAGTGTGACGAGGGGAGAGGCGCCCTTGAGACTGAGAGTGAGTGAGGGAGTGGCAGTGAGGTGAGGGATGGGAGGAGGGGTGGGAAGAGGGTGAGAGGGAGGAAGGACTGGGAGTGTGTGAGGTGGGCATATGCGGTCGAGCAATGCCCACCACCACTTGCTGCTGCTGCTGCTGCTGCTGCGCCGCTTGGTTTGGAGTGTGGGAGGGAGGATGGGGGTAGTGAGTGCGAGTGTGCGGGGGTGTGTGAGGGCGTGTGAGTGTGAGTGTGTGGCAGGGAGCCGTGCAACGGGCACTGATGCTGGTGCTCGTGTTGGTGCTCGTGATTCTGTTGCTGGTGATACTGCTGCTGCTGCTGCTGCTGCACCTGTTGCTGCTGGTTACCACATTGCCCCTGCTGGTTACCATGTTGCCCCTGCCCTTGCGCCTGGAGTGCGAATCTGCTCATGCTGCAACCACCACCACCGCAGCATTGACGGTAGGGTACAAAGCAGGTGAAGAGGCACCACCACCACCACCACCAGCCGCATTAACAGCCGCGGAAGATGCAAGGGACGCAGCGCCACTAGCACCAGAAGGAGGCCCCATGAAGTGGTGAAGTGAGGGAGTGAGGGACGAAGCAGCAGGAGTACCGGGAGTTTGAGCAGCAGCCGAAGCACCTGCTGAGGTCACTGCAGCGGGTGTGCCATAAGCAGGAGTGGCTATGCCCACAGGGAGCCCAGCAGCGCCAGCCGTAGCAGCACCAGGAGCAACAGCACCGCCACTGCTATTGTCCGCAGCAGCTACAGAAACAGCAGCAGCAGCAGCGACAGAAAGCAGAGACGACCCATGAGAAGAGCCGTGAGCCGGGGCAGATGCAGAGTTAGTGAGTCCTCTGCTGGTCAGCGCCCCCCCAATGGTCCCTTGGATGAGCTGAGCCCCCGGGGTGCCCAAGCCTTGGGTTGCCAGACTCCCATAGGTGACTGTGCCTTGCTGTGCCGGACTGCCATAGCTGCTGCTTCCGTAGGCGTTTGTGTTTTGGTTGGCTAGACTGGCAGCAGCAGAGAGAGAAAGGGACCGAGGGGGCTGCTGCTGCTGGTGCTGCTGCTGGTACTGCTGGTGCTGGGGTGGTGGTGCGGAACGGAAGCAGCAGCAGCAGGGAGAATGCAGGGGGAGGGCAGGGTGGAGGGGGAGAGAGGCGGGTGTGCTTGTAACGGGCGTGGCAGCAGGAGTGGTAACCATGCCAGGGTGGCTGTGGGGGTGAGTGTAAGGGGTGGAAGGGTAGGGGCGGAGAGCAGGGGTTTGGGGGGGTTGGAGGGGGGGTAGGAGGGGGAGGGCGCAGCAGCAGGGGAAGGGTGGCGGGGAGAGCGTGGGGTGGGGGGAGGGGGAGGGCGGGATTGGGGAGGGGGGTGAGGGAGGGGAGATGGTTGATTCGGTGGGAGGGGTTGCTGCTGCTGGTGGTGGCGACTGAAAACGGCGTGGATGCATGTGCTGCTTGCGCTTGCTGCTGCTGCTGCTGCTGCTGTTGCTGCTGCTGATAGTGATGCTGCTGCAGCTGCTGTTGCTGTTGCTGTTGCTGTTGCTGAAACTGCTGTTGCTGCTGCTGCTGCTGCTGCTGAAACTGTTGCTGCTGCGGTTGCTGCTGTTGAGTCAAGTACCTCTCATTCTCTAACTGCTGCTGCTGCTGCTGCTGCTGCTGCTGCTGTTCCCCCATCCCTCCCCCTGCCCATTGCCTGGACCCACGTTTCCACTCCCCGCAACAGCAGCACCACCAGCAGGAGAGGCTGCAGCAGTAGCAGCGGCAGCGGGGGTCGGAGCAGCCGCTTTGAAGGACTGCAAAAAGGACGCAGCACGAGAGAACAGGGAGTTTTGGGACAGCTGCTTCAGGTGAAGCGCATCGCCAGGAGGCTTGGAATCACCGGCAGCAGCAGCAGAAGGACCCGCAGAGTCGCTAAGTCCTGGATTGCTGCCAGCTGTCACTGGTGCTGTGCCTGCAGCAGCGGCTGTAGTAGCAGCAGCTGTAGAACCGGCTGCAGCTGCTGCTGCTGCTGCTGTTGTTGCAGCACTGGCAGCAGCTAGAGCAGCGGCCTTAGCAGCGGCTGTAGCAGCTTTCCTGCCTGAAGGGGTGGCTGTAGACGCCGACTTGCTACGAGCTACCGCTCTTCGGTTGGCCGGTGGTTTACCCCAGGAGTACCAGCAGTCGGCGCAGCAACAATAGGAGCAGCAGTGGCACCACCAGCAGCTGTAGATTGCCCTTGCTTCTGCTGCTGCTGAGTCTGATTCTTCTTCTGCTTCTGGCTCTGCTGATTCTGCTCCTGCTGGCTCTGCCCTTGCTCCTCCTCCTGCTGCTGCTGCTGCTGCTGCTGCTGCTGCTGCTGCTGCTGCTGTTCGAACGGGCTTTGGCTTGGAGGCCAAAGCCCAGAGAAAGCGCAGGCCCGGGCCTAGAGTCCAGAGCCATGGGCTCAGGTCCGGATGCTGCGAACCTCCTGCCGAGCCTGACGTGAGAGGATAGGAAGCGGAGCGCTCGAAGATAGGTTCGGCCTTGATTGGAGGGGCGGTGCGGGGGCGGTGAAGGCAGTGAGCGGGGGAAGCGCGGGGGAAGCGGGGATGGAAGCGGAGGGGCGGGGAGGAGGGGACGGGCGGAGGGGCGGCAGATGGTTGCGCGTTGTGGGGGTTCTGGATGAAGGGGTGCAATAGCGCCTGGTTATGTGTGGGGGGGAGGGGAGAGAAGGAATGAGGCAGGTACGGAGATACATGAGAAAAATCAAAGGGTTTGAATGAAATGGGAGTGGGAGCGGTGGGGAGACACGATCAGGACATATGTATTCGTGAGTGTGTGTGCTCGCCTGGGTGCTGTGTGAGTGAGAGAATGAAATAGAGCGAAGAGGCGCACCTGCTGAGCGGAGGGTCTTTTAGCTGGGTCGTATTCCATTAAGGAGAAGATGACTCTGCCATGACTGGATCGTGTTGCAACAGCATGCGGCCCAGACGACACGCCTGCAATGCATTAGAAGGTGATGACGGGAGAGTCGAAGAGTTGCAGGAAAGTGTGAAGTTCCTTTCTTTCGTAAGTGAAAAAGTTTAGCTTCGTGCACCGCCAAATAAAAGCCAGATGAACATGAAAACGAGTAGGGATGAGACACTTGCGAATTGTGACGATCTGTGCGACAGAAAAAAAATCTTCGCATGATGGGGTGATAATACAGATTGCGAATTTCGTTGCACTTTCGCCCCTCTTTTCGCAAGCTTAGCGAGCCCAAGCGAAATCAAACCAGCTAAGCGAAACCACTTGCCGAGTCGCGTATCTCCAATGTCCCATACCAATCTCCAATTTCTTGTCATAACCGTGCCGCGCATCCGCTGTTTATTCACATCCCAACCTTGCCCTCTCCCCACTTGTTTCCCTTCGCTCCCCCAAATTTCCTGACCTAATAAGTAATCAGCGGCATTCCCGTTCTCACCTCGCGCCGCCATTGAAACCTTACCGAATGGTCGCGTGAATCTTTTCCGCCGACTCGTCCTCTTCCGCGGCCTTCCCGCCTTCTCCGTCCGCGTCTCCTGCGCCCACCTCCAGCTGCTGCGACGGGTACACGCGCGCGCTCCTCGCGAGCTGCGCGAACAGCTTCCCGTTGCGAAACAGCTTCGCAGGCGGTGGTAATCCGAGCATCTCCACCATTTGGCGAAGCAGCTGAGCCGGCGAATCGCACACGAAAAGCAACCGGCCAATCGCGAGCTCCGACAGAACACACCCCAGTGACCAGAGATCAATACTCTTATCGAAGGGCAGCCCAAGCAAAACTTCCGGTGCCCGGTACGCGAGTGTCTGAACATCAAAATCTCGACACAAATCCTTCACTGCCGCTGCATGAACGAATTTCCAAAATCCGCAAGCTTGATACTCAACGGAGGCGGCCGGGGGAATGCACCGGGCAAACCCGCCTCTCTGAACCCGACGCTCCCCCTGCGGCGGCGGCAGCAGCTCCGCTTGGAATCGGCGCGGCGAGGAGAATATTTTCGGGCTTGATATCGCCGTGGATGAACCCGATCGAATGGACCGCCGCGAGAGCCGTCAGCACCTGGCGCGCAACCGCGCGTACGTCCTCCACTCTGTCGGGGAATGCTGGCGCGCGCGGAACTGGCCCGCTCGCGCGCCCGCAGCCTCTGCGGGAGACTCCGCGCAAGTGCAGGACGCGGTCGCGCCGCCGGGTGACGCGGCGATGACGGCTGATGCGGCGGGTTTCGCGGAGGCGTCTTCGACGGCTCTGCGGCAAAGGTAATCGAGGAGAGATCCGTGAAGCTTCTCAAGAACCAAGCACATGTGCCCGAGAAATCGAATCCCCCGGTTCAATCAGCCGCACAACCGGACAGCCGTCACTGCTCTGACTGCCGTCCCCCGCGTTGTCGTTTTCTGCACGCCGATCGCGGCCGGCAGCAGCGAGTTGAGTATGTGTAGCAGCTGTAGCTCCTGCCGCCCCACCTCGCGATACTGTCGGTGCATGGCTTTAATGACAACGGTCGGTTGTAGCTTATTTTGATTCTGACTAGACCCCGTTGAAGATCCGACGCCGTTGGCAGTCCCCCAGCGCTCCTCTCCGCTTGCGCCCCCGCGGAGCTACCCGCGGTATCCACCGCCTCGAACACGCGCGCAGATCCGCCCTCCGAAATCGTTGCGCGGAAGCGGAACCGTCCGCCGAGCAGCGGAAGGTGCGAGCCCACGCGCAGCCGGCCCGCGGGAGTCGTGTAGTTCGCGGTGGTGGCTGGTGTCGGAGCCGCCGCCCCCGCGGTGTTCTCCGTGGAGCTTGCGCCCGCTGGGCCGTTTCCGCCAAAGGGGAGCCCACGTGTGTTGTGCGCAAGCGAAGGAAGGGGACGGCCGAGAGACGGGAGCGATGGTGCGGCGGTGGCGGAAGAGGAGAGATTGGAAGGGGGCGGAAGCAGCGGCGGAAGCGGCTCCATCGGCGGGTGGACTTCCGCGGGGACTTGGAGGACAGCGAGGGTGGGGAAGGGGAGCCGGGGCTGGGGGGTTCGATGAGCGCGGGGAGGGGAAGGTGGAGGAGCGGCGGCACAATCGGCTGCTGCTGCTGCTGTTGCTGCAGCTGTTGCTGCTGCTGATGAGGAGGGTACTGTTGTTGCTGTTGAAGCGGCTGGTACTGCGGATGCTGCTGCTGCTGGTACTGCTGCTGCTGCTGCGGATGCGTCTGCCGCGACTGCTGATTCGCGTTAGGCGGGGAGAGAAATGCGCGGAGGCGGAGGCTCCAGGAGCGTTGCTGCTGGTGAAGCTGCGAGGGGGCCTAGATGAGGGCCGACGACAACGACGAGTTGCCTTCTGGGGTACGAGCCACGCTCGTGTTTCCAGTGACAGAGAGAGTGTGGAGAGACGGCGGGTGGAGGTGCTGCTGCCCCTGCTGCTGCTGGCTGCTGCTGCTGCTGTTGCTGTTGCTGTTGCTGCTGGTGATACTGCTGATGCTGCTGAAATACCGGAAGGGGCTGCTGCTGCTGCGGCTGCTGCTGGTATTGGTTCTGTTGCCCCTGTTGCTGCATCCCCCCTTGTCCGCCATCCCTTGCGCAAACGGCTGCTGCTGCTGATACTGCGGGGCCTGTTGTGGCGGGTACTGCGGGGGGAATTGCGATGGCTGATACGCCAGTGGTTGCGAAACTGCGGCTGCTGTTGCTGCGCTACCTGCGCCGACTGCGCCTGCCCCTGTTGCTGGTCCGCAACCCGCACCCCGGACTGCTCCGCAGGCGCAGCGCCTCCCCGCGTTCCCCCCGTCCCCCCAACCCCTGTCCATGAATCAACCGTGAATGTTACTACCTAGAGACTCCGTTTGCTGACTGTTTAGAAACATCGGCTGCCCCGCGTGCTGCGGCGCCTGTAGCGGCGCCTGCTGTGACGGCGGCTTCAGCTCCTGCTGCGGAGCATGGACCTGCGCTTGCGCATGCGTGCCCTCCCCGTCGCGCCCCTGGAGCAGCTGCTGCTGCTGCTGCAGGGGCACGGCGGAGCCGAACAGCGCGCCGTTCGGTAGGGCATCAGCGGGGGCGCCTGCGCAGAGGGCGCGGCGGAAGGCGCGTGCGCCGATGGGGGCGCATGCGCGGATGGCGGCATGTGTCTCGGCTCCTCGTCTTGAGGTTCCGCAAAACCGAGAGGCATCCGCCCTCGATATTATCACCTCGCTACACGTCCCACGTCTACTACCGTTATGCCACGAATTGGATCGCGAGCTTAGTCACCCAAAGCATGAGTACGAGCGGCCTATGTGGGAAGTCGGTTCTTTAGTTTCCTAGTCTAAACTTAAAGAGTACATGGCAGTTTTGATCCGAATCTAACGTGGTCGCCGCAAGTGCCGACGAAAGCGTCCTTCGTTCGATTACCTTCGCGTTTCCACCTTTGCGCACCTACTATTACTCTAGGTCTCTGATAGACCGCACGTATTGCAAGGCGTTTCCTGAATACGTCACTGATCATCTAGTCTATGCAAGATTCGCGCCCTTTTTTTCCTACTTACACCGAGAAATGCAGGTCAGATCTCAAAGCTGCGTACTGAAATGGGTGGAGGGGCAACTAAGCGAGAGAGAAACCAGCAGCATGACTGGGTCTGACAGGCAGGAGCAATTGCGCGTGCTTTCTGACTGATGCTGCTTCTGCTCTGGAGGAGACACTTCGTTCCCCGTGCTGACGGGCGCAGAGCAAAGCAAGCAACCTAACTGAGGGACAGAGCGACTTCAGGTCGCATGACGTGGAATCTGGCAGACAGGGACGGGGCGGGTCATAGTCATGAGCGGGGAAGAAGGACAACTGACATCGAGCCGTGTGGGGGAATGGTTGGAATGGGATGGGATGGAGTGGGGGTTTGGATTGGGCAGGAGAGGCTGTGCGGCGGGTTGGTGCTTGGCCGCCGCTGTATGAGTGGCTGCGCATGCTGTATGGTGTTCCATGCATCGTGGGAGCAGGGGCGAAGAAATTTGGGTTCTGAGTTGGGTTGAGAAAGCGGCTGGCAGGAGAGAGATAAGGGATGGGGCGAAGTGGGCAATTTCGGCAGTTGCGTTTCGGGAAAGCATTGGGAATTGTGTTCGATTTCAGCCGCTACGAAAAGATTTCGAGGGGCGATTTGCGAAGAATGTGGGTCTGGGCGGTCGCACATGCCCCATCCGTCGCAGCCCGTACGACATGCTCCCCACCAAAGAGGGGCTGACCATCGACGTGAGCGACGTTCGCGACAGCTCGGCTGACGCGGCGAAGCTTGAACGACAGTTGCGGCTAGGAATGCAGCAACAAGCAGTTGTCCACGTCACTGTTGACGATGTCTTACGACGATTTGCGAACCTGTGGATGGTCTTGTGATACAAATTCAAACCTTGGATGCGGCGCGCGAGGCGCGTGCCACCGAGCTGCCAATTACGTGCGCGGGTAACTCGTTCCCGCTATCGCTAGTGGCCGATTCGACGAGAGAAATTGCGATCCGACATCACGTAGGAAAGCGGAGCATTGCACAAGTCAATGCAGTCCCGATTCCAGCATGACACAATACGACAAGCTTGACGCCAAAACCACGCGTTCGTCTCATCTGGATGGACCGTCATCACAAGGGCATGCCTGCGCAAAAATTGCTTCATGTTCGGAACCCAAACCAGAAACTAATTCTTTCCTGCTGTGTTTGCTTGGCTCCCCTTCAGAATTCTGTACTACAGTGCATTAGTACAGTAAGGGCTGTCCCGCGCGGACGTTTACAGTACACAGGTCAAGGTTCAGTTGATATATCGCATCAGTTCACGAGCGGACTTCGCGCTTCACCACGTTGAAACAATGAAAGCCATATTGAACCGTATAAAGTGAATTGTAAATGTACGCGCTGGACACGCCCTAAACGCTCACGATCAACGGATAAACGAAGGGTGGGGCAGAAGAACTGAACGCACGAAAACCACAATCGCAAAATGTGAGCAGCTCCACAATGGGAAATTTGTGGCCGAGAAAACTAGTGCCTTGTCCTTTTCGGCACCAACTGCAGGGAGTGAGATTTGCTCCCCAAGTGGTTGGCAGACCCAACCTCATTACTGTACGGAGTGTATTTAGATTTCACTGGATTGTACAACCACATGCAAGACGTCAAAGTGTAATGAAGCGCAAAGAGCATGTGTCGAATAATTGAGAAGCAAAGTAACAATACAATGAGGCAACATCAAACATTATGGAGCATGGATATAGCTAGGCCTAATCACACGGTTGAGGCTCGGCAGAGCTGACATGTGGTTTGTAAATTGACGCGAAGCGCTCAGATCTAAGCATGAAGAGCAAGGCGAGCAAAATGCTTGCGGCTCGTCAAGAGACCATATTTGGGTGTCGTGATTTGAATTTCGTGGCAGAGATGCGGGGCAGCCCGTTATAGCAATGTACACATTTTGAACTAAAACGTGTGATAAGGAAAAGCCATTTCCTTACACCCTCCCCCTCCAAGGTATGGTCTTTGTTAAAGTGAAGGAATAACTAAACAATGACATACAAGGGAATATAACCAAGTGGGTTGTACTCCCTAAGGCACAACCCTATATAGTCTATAACAACATACAAAGATATGTTTGACACTCCCCCTATACTGGATAGGGGCAGTGCCTAGTGAGAGAGAAGCGACTCGGGGTGGCACGACTAGTCCAGCCTCTGAGGCAGGGTCTAAAGACCAGCCAAACGAGTACAGACAATGCAAGAGCAAGACCAGGGCGACACTACTAGTCCAGCCACTGGAGGTAAGGCACAAGGCCAGTCTGACAGGTATATATAATAGAAAGTACACAATCACGATCCTAACAAGTGAGTAGCTACAGGAACAAGACCAAGCTGTACACAGTGCCGCTTGTCAAACATCTGTATTTGTCATGTTTGTATAGACTGTATAGGGTTACCTCTTAGAGGGTACAACACTTAGGTATATTTGTGTGTACTCTCACTTTACCATTATTCAATTCCAATTCTGATATGGTATCACGCGTAGGTAGGATCCCCCCCCCCACCTACCGCTTCCGCTCATGCCCCTAGCGCCCTCCTGGGCCCGTCGCGCTCCTCCCAGGCCCCGTCGCGCTCCTCCCAGGCCCCCTAGCGCCCCTCCTGGGCCCGTCGCGCTCCTCCCAGGCCCCGTAGCGCCCCGTCGCGCCCCTCCTGGGCCCCGTAGCGCCCTCCTGGGCCTCGTCGCGCCCTCCTGGGCTTCGTAGCGCCCCTCCTGGGCCCTGTAACGCCCCTCCCAGGCCCCGTCGCGCCCTCCAGGCCCCGTCGCGATCCTCCAGGCCCCTAGCGCCCCTCCTGGGCCCGTCGCGCTCCTCCCAGGCCCCGTAGCGCCCGTCGCGCCCCTCCTGGGCTCGTAGCGCCCCTCCTGGGCCTCGTCGCGCCCCTCCTGGGCTTCGTAGCGCCCCTCCTGGGCCTTGTAACGCCCCTCCCAGGCCCCGTCGCGCCCCTCCAGGCCCCGTCGCGCTCCTCCCAGGCCCCCTAGCGCCCCTCCTGGGCCCCGTCGCGCTCCTCCCAGGCCCCGTAACGCCCCTCCTGGGCTCTGTCGCGCCCTCCTGGGCCCCGTCGCGCCCTCCCAGGCCCGTCGCGCCCCTCCGTGGCTCCGTACGCCCCTCCTGGGCCCGTCGCGCCCTCCCTGGGCCCTGTAGCGCCCCTCCTGGGCCCCGTCGCACCCTGCCCGACCCCGTCGCACCCGCCCGGCCCCGTCGCGCCCGCCCGGCGCCGTCGCAGCCGCCCGCCCCGTCGCGCCCGCCGGCGCCGTCGCACCGCACGGCCCCGTCGCGCCGCCCGGCCCGTCGCAGCCGCCTGGCCCCGTCGCGCCCGCCCGGCCCCGTCGCAGCCGCCTGGCCCCGTCGCCCTTGCCTGCCCCGTCGAGCCGTCCGGCCCCGTCGCACCTGCCGGCCCCGTCGCACCCTGCCCGTCCCGTCGCAGCCGCCCGGCCCGTCGCACCCGCCCGGCCGCCGTCCCGCTCGCCGGCCCGTCGCACCGGCCCGGCCCTGCCGCACTCGCCCGGCCCCGTCGCCCCAGCCCGGCCCCGTCGCGCCCGCTCAGCCCCGTCGCCCCGTCCCGGCCCTGTCGCACCAGCCCGGTCCCGTCGCGCCCGCCCGGCCCGTCGGGCCAGCCCCGGCCCCGTCCTCCGCACTGGTACGGTTCCCCCACCCCACCCCGCCCTGCTCCGTGCCGCCCCGCACCACACTGTACTGCCTGGCACCGCACTACACCGCACTACACCGCACTGCACCGCACTGCACCGCACTGTACCGCACTGCACCGCACTGCACCGCACTGCACCGCACTGCACTGCCTGCACCGCACTGGACTGTTCCTGATGGCGGCGGAGCTTCGCTTCGACGCTGAAGGTCAGCCCCTAGAGTTCGAGGCGTGGCTTGCCGACCTCCGCCGCCAACTCACTGGCCAGCGCAGGATGGTGAACCGCTTTCCGCACACCTTGACGGTACGCTCCCCTGCCCAGACCCCCCTGCTATCCTGCCCGCTGACCCCACACCCACTGAGCGTGAGTCTACTGCTGCCACTGCCCGTGCGCGCTCTGTCTGGCTTTCTCGCGATGCTGTTGCCCAGCTTGCCAATAGCAACGCCCTTCCCCCATCCGAGCGTCCTCGCTTTCGGTCCCTCACTACTGCTCAGGCATACTTAGATGCTGTGATCAAGCGCTATTCCACCCCTCCGGCTGCCTCGGTGGGTCGCTTGATCCTCCCGCTGCTCTTTCCTGACCTTGCATCTTTCCCCAGTGTCTCTGACCTCGCTGCCCACCTGCGCTCGATAGATGAGACCTGGCGCGCTGCCTGCACTGACGCCAGCTTAGAGCCCACCAGCCGCCCATTACCTCTACCCTCTACCTCCTTGCCACCCGCCTCCCTGACCGCCTTGCTGTCGCCCGCGACCGCTTTCCTTAGCGTTCACCCCGCAGACCTCACCCTCACTGACTTTGTAGACACCCTGACTGTGATAGAGACCCGTCACCGCTCCATCGCCGAGGCGAGCGGTGTCGTGCCGGTCCCTATCTTTCAGGGTTATGCCCCCGCTCAGTGCACCTTCTCCGACGGCTCTGCCGTAGTGGCTGAGACTGCTGCTGCAGCGCAGGTCCGTTCGGGGAAGGGCCGCCGCCCCAAGGCTGGGCGCGGCGGAGGAGGCGGCGGGGTGCGGGCGGGGGTAGTGGTGGGGTCGGGTCGCTTGGTGCTGGAGTGGACGAGGGGACCCTGCCAGTTCAGCTGAGTCGCCGCCCCTGCAGGTGCAGCAGCCGCAGCAGCCGCCGCAGTCGCAGCCTTCGCAGCAGCCGCAGCAGCCGTCGCAGACGCGGCAGACAAGTGTCCTCCCGCCAGGGTGGCCCGGCGCTGGCGGTGGCCGGGCGCGTGGTGGTGTTCCGCGTGGTGGCTCTGGCGGCGGGCGTTGTCAGTACCAGATCCAGACCGGTCCTCGCCGCGGCTTCGTTTGCGGTAAGATCGGTCACTCCACTCCCGCTGTTTTCGTCGCCTGGACGACCTCTTTCGTCAGCGCTTCGGCCCGTCGCCAGACCTCCCAGACTGGCACAGTTTGCTTAGTAGTCAGATTAAGATCTTTGATATGGATATGGATGCCATTGTTTCCGCTCTGCATGTGATGTATGCTGATGACTCTAGTGTGCTTCCCGCTTATTACTCACTGTTGCCTAGTGTAGGTGTGCCTAGCTTAGCCTCCCCTGCTGCGTCAGGCGTAGGATCCCCTGCTTTGTGTAGTCTTGGTGCTTCCGCCGTCGTTCCGTCGCCAGACCCCCGGCTTCACTGTCCTTCACCTTGGACTCTGGCGCCTCTCGGTGTTTCTTCCGCGACTCCACCACCTGACGCCGCTTCCTGTTCCTGCTGCCGTTTCTCTTGCTGACCCTCCGGCGTCCGGTAGTCGCCCACAGTTCCACCACCCTTCCCTGTCGGCGGTTCCTTCGGTCTCTCTTACAGGTCTGCATATCCCCTCGTTCTCCAGGAACCTAGTTGGTGTCGGCTGCCTCCAGGACCTTGGCGTCACCACTACGTTCCCTGGCACGAGCGGTATGCTGTCTGTACCGAGGCCGCCACTGGTGCCCCTGTCCACGTTCCCCCGGGACCCGGTGTCCGGCCTGTTCACTCTGGACACCGCGACCCCCCCGGCTGGAGCGCCCCTCAGGTGGCTGCGTCTACCCAGGTTGCTGCTACCTGCTCCTGTCGCTCCCTCACTCACCCGACCCTCCTGTGGCACCACCGCCTAAGTCACCTGCGCTCCCGCGTCTGCGTCACATGTCCCAGCACGGTCTGTCCTTGGTCTCCCAGGTTCTCTCCCTGCGTTTCCCTCCTCCCCAGCCCCACCTTGCACGCCTTGCGTCGAGGGTCGGCTTCGCCGTGCCCCTCACTCCTCCTCGTTTCCCCCTACCGCCGCGCCGCTGCAGACCCTGCACCTGGACGTCTGGGCCCGCCCCCGTCTCTGGGCCGCGTCGAGAGCGCTACTTCCTTGTGCTCGTCGACGACTTCACTCGCTACACCACAGTCTTTCCCCTGGAGCGCAAGGCTGACGTGCCTGGCGCTCTCATCCCCTGGCTTGTCTCTGCGCGTGTCCACCGCGGTCTCCCTGTCTTGCGTCTTCACTCAGACCGTGGTGGCGAGTTTGCCTCAGGTGTCCTTGGTCGCTTTTGTCGTGCGGAGGCATCACCAGACGTTCACCCTACCGGACTCCCCACAGCAGAATGGGGTCGCTGAGCGACGCATCGGTTTGGTCATGGAGGTGGCTCGCACCTCCATGATCCATGCCGGTGCACCCCATTTTCTGTGGCCGTTCGCTGTGCGCTACGCTTCTCACCAGCTTAACCTGTGGCCGCACCCTCAGCAGCCGCAGGTTTCGCCGACCCGTCTTTGGACTGGGTCTCCTGGTGACGCGTCTGCGTTCCACGTCTGGGGCTGCCTTGCTCACGTCCGTGCCTCCGGCACGGACAAGCTCACTACCCGCACCCTTCCCTGCGTCTTCCTCGGTCTTCCTCTTGACGCGTCCGACTGGCACTTTTACCACCCGCCGTCTCACCGCTTCTTTCACTCTCGTGACGTCACCTTTGACGAGTCCGTCTCCTACTACCGCCGCTTTCCCCACCGTGGTCCCCCGGTTTCCCCCCCCCTGTTCCTGGTCACCCCTTCCCCGGTAGTCCCTGCCCCTCCTCCTCCTCCTCCCCGTCCCGCCCCCTCTGGTGTGTCCAACGTCACCCCCTTCCGTCCGTGGACCCGGTTGAGGAGTCTTCTGACTCTGGTGGCCCTCCTGTGCAGTCCTCGCCGGCCGCCCCTCCCCAGGTGTCCCTCCCAGTCCCTCCTCCACCGCCACTACCGCTGCTGCAGCGTCGTCGTCGCCGCGCCGCCGTCGCCTCCGCCGTTGCCGCCGCCACCGCCGCCGTCGCAGCCCCCGTTCGCTGACTCTGGGGGTGCTCGTCCCGGTCGCCCTGGGGTGGTCCCTCTGGGGGTGCTGGTGTGGAGAGTGCCGGTGGTAGCCGAGGAGCAACTTGCGGTCCAGGTGTCGCCGTTGCCCGCCGCAGCAGCGGTCCCCGCCGGTGTCGCCCTTCGCCTGCTCGGCCTTCCGTCCCCGACCCTGCGTCGGTTCCTCCCCGACCGTCTCCTCCTCTTCCTGTCTACGGCCCTGTTTTTCCTCCGCCGGACTCGTCCCCGGCTCGTCTCCCCCTCGTTCCCTCCTGTGTCCCCTCCCCTGTCTCCTGACCCGACTCCTCCGTCGCACGTCTGGTCTCACCGCCCTCCTGTGCTCGTCCTGCCTCGCCTGTCTTGCGCTCCCACCCTATGTTGCTTCGTTCCCACGCGTCTCGTCCTCCCTTCTCCCGTTGCCTCCTCCGTCCTCCCATGTTGTTGCGCCCCCCCGCTGTCGACTACCTTCGTGCCGCTCGTCCTCTCGTTCCTCGGGTCCTTGCCTCTCTCGTTACCGACCCGTCTGTTCCGGTCTCGTGCCTTGACGCTCTTGTCGCTGCTGTCGCTGACTTCGCCTCTACCCGCCGCTTGACTACGCCACCGCTCTGGTCTCTAACCCTGCCTGTCCTCCGTCTATCGGGGGTGCTCCTGCCCTTGGCAGTGACGTCCTGGAGGACCGCCAGTTCGAGCTTGCTTTCCTCTCCGAGGCTGCTCCCCATCTCTGTTCCATGCTGCTAGTCCCTGAGGGTGACCCAGACGCTTTCGACATCCCGACCCCTCGCACTTACGCTGAGCGACTTCGGGACCTGGGCCTCACAGTGGATAGCTGCCATGGAGCAGGAGATGGCATCTTGGAGATCCACCGGCACCTTCGTCGACGCAGTTCCCCACCTGGGGTGAACGTAGTTGATGGCCGCTGGCTCTTCAAGGTGAAGCGCCCTCCTGGAGAGCCGCCTGTCTTCAAGGCGCGCTATGTGGCTAGAGGCTTCAGTCAGCGCGAGGGGGTGGACTTCTTCCAGACTTTCGCTCCGACCCCGAAGATGACTACTCTTCGGGTTCTGTTACACCTAGCTGCTCAGCGTGACTACGAGCTTCACTCCCTCAACTTCTCCACTGCCTTCCTTCAGGGCAGCCTACACGAGCAGGTCTACCTGCGTCGCCCTCCGGGCTTTACTGGCACCTTCCCTCCTGGGACCAGTGGCTCCTGTGGCGCCCCGTCTACGGCCTGCGCCAGGCTCCCGTGAGTGGCACGACACTCTCCGTGCTACCCTTGCTGACCTGCAGTTCTTTCCGTCTTCCGCAGACCCTTCACTCTTCGTTCGTGCTGGCCAGACTCCGTTCTACATCCTTGTTTACGTCGACGACCTGGTCTTTGCCACGGCAGACAGGGACGCACTGGCCTCCGTGAAGGCAGAGCTGCTGAAGAGACACACGTGCACTGACCTTGGAGAACTGCGCCGTTACCTTGGCTTGCAGATCTCCAGGGACAGAGCTGCGCGCACCATCACCCTGACTCAGTCACACTTGGTGCGCCAGGTCCTTCAGAGGTTCAGCCTTCAGTTCTCCTCTGCACAGCCCACCCCTCTGCCTGTAGACCACAGACTCTCCGCTCCAGTGTCTGCGGAGTTGGTAGAGCCCAGCGCCCCTACGCAGAGCTGGTGGGTTGCCTCATGTACCTGATGACTTGCACTCGCCCAGATCTCGCATACCTCTCAGCATCCTGGCGCGCTTTGTGGCCACAGGCAGACACCGACCCAGCACTGGTCTGCCGCTAAGAGGGTTCTGCGTTATCTTGCTAGTACATCGGGCATGGGGTTAGTGCTTGGAGGACACAGGCCAGTGGTCCTTACTGGACACACAGACGCTTCGTGGGCAGACGACGCTGAGACACTCAGGTCTACCCAGGGCTACTGCTTCAGCCTTGGCTCAGGTGCCGTCTCGTGGAGAGCTACCCGCTCCTCGTCTGTTGCGCAGTCCAGCTGTGAGGCTGAGATCTACGCTGGTGCCATGGCGGCACAGGAGCTCCGCTGGCTGACCTTCTTGCTCACTGACTTAGGTGAGCGGCCTAGCTCTGCCCCGGTCCTGTTCGCTGACAACAGGGCCATGATCCTCCTGTGTCAGGAGCCTCGACTCGAGGGCAGAGCGAAGCACATTCAGCTGCGGTACTTCCTCCTGCGTGAGCTACAGCAGCGACGTCAGGCTCGCGTAGTACCTTGGCCTCAGGTGCCAACACAGCTGATATCTTTACGAAGGCGCTTGCGCCTAAAGATCATCAGAGGCACTGTGTACAGCTTGGTCTAGTTCCTGTCGCTTCTCACTTGCTAGGACCTTGACTTGTACTGTCCTTTATATGTATACTCAGACTGGACTTGTGTCCTCTCCCAGTGGCTGGACTAGTAGTGCCGCCCTGGTCTTGTTCTTGCCTTGTCTGTACTCCTTCTGACTGGTCTCTCAGACCCTTGTCTCAGAGGTTGGACTAGTAGTGCCGCCCTGAGCTGCTTGTTTAGGGTATTCCCCTATGCAGTCTAGGGGGTGTGTCAAACATCTGTATTTGTCATGTTTGTATAGACTGTATAGGGTTACCTCTTAGAGGGTACAACACTTAGGTATATTTGTGTGTACTCTCACTTTACCATTATTCAATTCCAATTCTGATACCGCTGATGATCTTTAGGCGCAAGCGCCTTAGTAAAGATATCAATTGTATTGGCATCGGAGGCCAAGTGTACTACGCAAGCCTGGCGACGCTGCTTGCAGCTCGCGCATGAGGAAGTACCGCAGTGGATGTGCTTCGCTCTGCCCTCAAGTCGTGGCTCCTGACACAGGAGGATCATGGCCCTGTTGTCAGCATACATAACCGGGGCAGAGCTAGGCCGCTCACCCAGGTCGGTGAGCAGGAAGGTCAGCCAGCAGAGCTCCTGTGCCGCCATGGCACCAGCGTAGATCTCAGCGTCACAGCTAGACTGGGCAATAGACAAGGAGCGGGTGGACCTCCACGAGATGGCACCTGCACCAAGGCTAAAGCAGTAGCCCTGGGAGGACCTGAGAGTCTCAGCGTCGTCTGCCCAAGAAGTGTCTGTGTGCCCGTAAGGACCACTGGTCTACGTCCTCCTAGCACTAGCCCCATGCCCGATGCACTTGCTAGATAACGCAAAACCCTCTTAGCTGCCGACAAGTGCTGTGTTCGGTGTCTGCCAAGGGCCACAAAGCGAGCCAGGATGCTGATAGGGTATGGAAGATCTGGACGAGTGCAAGTCATCAGGTTACATGAGGCAACCCACCCGCTCTGCGTAGGACCACTAGGCTCTACAGCCTCCCCTGGGACAGGAGCAGAGAGTCTGTGGTCTACTGGCAGAGGGGTGGGCTGTGCGGAAGAGAACTGAAGGCCGAACCTCTGTAGGACCTGGCGCACCAAGTGTGACAGGGTGAGAGTGATGGTGCGCGCTGCTCTGTCCCTAGAGATCTGCAAGCCTAGGTAGCGGCACAGCTCTCCTAGTCAGTGCAGGTGTGTCTCCTCAGCAGCTCGGCCTTCACGGAGGCCAGCGCGTCTTTGTCTGCAGTAGCAAAGACCAGGTCGTCTACGTAGACGAGGATGTAGAACGGAGTATGGCCGGAACGGACGAAGAGTGAGGGGTCTGCAAACGAAGGGAAGAACTGCAAGTCAACAAGTGTAGCACGCAGCGTGTCGTGCCACTCACTGGGCGCCTGTCGCAAGCCGTAGACGGGGCGCCGGATGAGCCACTCGGTGTCAGGGGGAAAGGTACCGGAGAAGCCCTGGGGCGGTGCAGGTAAACCTGCTCCTGTAGACAGCCCTGGAGGAAAGATGTGGAGAAGTCGAGGGAGTACAGCTCGTAGTACGCTGTGTTGCTACGTGTAGTAGTGCTCGAAGGGTGGTCATCTTCGGGGTCGGGGCGAAGGTATGAAAGAAGTCCACCCCCTCACGCTGACAGAAGCCTCGAGCAAAATACCGCACCTTGAAGACACATGGCTCTCCAGAAGGGCGCTTCACCTTGAAGAGCCACTGGCCATCGACTACGTTCACCCCAGGTGGGGGAACTGCATCGACGAATCTCTAAGATGCCATCTCCTGCTCCATGGCAGCTATCCACTGAGAGGCACAGGGTCCCGAGGTGGCCTCAGCGTAGGTGCAAGGGGTCGGGATGTCAAGGGCGTCTGGGTCACTCTCAGGGACTAGCAGCATGGAACAGAGATGGGGAGCGGCCTCAGACAGGAAAGCGAGCTCGAACTGCCTGTCCTCTAGGACGTCACTACCAAGAGCAGCCACACCCCCGACGGCCGTAGGCAGGAAGGGTCAGAGACCAGAGCGGTGGCATAGTCCAAGCGGCAGGTAGCAGCGAAGTCAGTGACAGCAGTGACAAGAGCCGACAAACTCGAGAGGGGAAAGGACGGGTCGGTAACGAGAGAGGCAAGGACACGAGGAACAAGGGGACGCACAGCACGGAGGAAGTCAGATAACGGAGGCGGGCCACAACAAGTGACGACGGGGGATAGACGGGAGGAGAGGAGGAGCACGAGACGTGTGAGAGTGAAGCAACATTGGGTGAGAACGCAGAGCAGGGGAGGTAGGACGAGCACGAGACGGACGACGAGACTAGACGTGAGACGGAGGAGTCGGGTCAGGAGAGAGGGGAGGAGACAGTGGAGGAAAACGAGGAGGGAAACGAGCTTGAGAGGAGTCCGCGGAGAAAACACTGGAGTGCGGACCGGCAGAGGAGGAGGCGGCGGAGACGGGGAGCACCGGCAGGTGGTCAGGGAAGGAAGACCGAGGAGGCGAAGAGCGGACACCGGCGGAGGCGGCTACGACTGCTGCCCGACTCAAACACCAGAACCTCCAGCGATAGCACGGCTCCCTTCGAGAAGCTCTACGCCAACACCCCCAGAACCCGCTCCAGAACCAGCTCTAGCTTGCTCCCCAGCACCCCCAGAATGCACGAACCCCAGCGGCGTTGACGACGGCGGCTGTGGCTGCGGCTGCGGCGGAGGCGGCTGTGGCTGTGACAGCAACGTTGGCGACAGGGGAGGGGAGACCGGGCGGGGACAGGCGGGGGAAGAGACTCTGCCGAGCCACGAGAGTCAGCAGACTCCTCGGCAGGGACAACCGACGGGAGGGGGTGACGTGAGACACACCAGACGGGGAAGGGAGGGGAGGGGGGAA
Source organism: Closterium sp. NIES-67 (assembly GCA_027943415.1). Classification (NCBI taxonomy): domain Eukaryota; kingdom Viridiplantae; phylum Streptophyta; class Zygnematophyceae; order Desmidiales; family Closteriaceae; genus Closterium; species Closterium sp. NIES-67. The sequence goes on along the minus strand of BQMB01000674.1, from coordinate 405,218 downwards.
CAGGGCGACCGGGGAGGGGGGGGAACCAGGAACTGGGGGGAGTGACCGGGGGACCACTGTGGGGAAAGCGGTGGTAGAAGGAGATGGACTTGTCAAAGTAACGTCGTGAGAGTGAAAGAAGCGGTGAGAAGGCGGTGGTTGAACTGCTAGCCAGACGAGTAGAGGGGGAAACCTAGGAAGACACAAGGGACAGTGCGGGCAGTGAGCTTGTCGTGCTAGAGGCACGATCGTGAGCAAGGCAGCCCCAGACGTGGAACACAGACGCGTCACCAGGAGACCCGGTCCAGAGGAGGGTCGGCGAAACCTGCGGCCGCTGAGGGTGCGGCCACAGGTTAAGCTGGTGGGCGGCGTAGCGAACGGCAAACGACAACAGAAAATAGGGTGCACCGGCATGGATCATGGAGGTACGAGCCACCTCCATGACCAAGCTAATGCGTCGCTCAGCGACCCCATTCTGCTGCAGGGAGTCCGGCAGGGTGAACGTCTGGGTGATGCCCTCCGCACGACAGAAGCGACCAAGGCAGCCAGAGGCGAACTCGCCACCACGGTCGGAGTGAAAACGCAAGACATGGAGACGTCGGTGAACACGCGTAGAGACAAGCCACGGGATAAGAATGTGAGGCACGTCGGCCTTCCGCTCCAGGGGAAACATGATGGTGTAGCGTGTGTAGTTGTCGACAAGCTCTAGGAAGTAGCGTTCGCGACGCGGCCCATGGACGGGGGCGGGGCCCCAGACGTCCATGTGCAGGTGTGCAGCGGTGCGGAGGTGGAGGGGAACGAAGAGGAGTGAGGGGCACGGCGGAGCCGGCTCTCAACGCAAGGCGTGCACGGAGGCGCGGGCGAGGAGGGGAGCGCAGGGAACGACTCAGGGAGACCTAGGACAAGATGGTGCTGGGACATGTGACGGAGACAGATGAGAGCGGGGTGACCTAGACAGTGGTGCCACAGAAGCGGCGGGTGAGTAAGCGACCGACACGAGCACGCTGCAGCGACCTGGGAAGACGCTGCTACCTGGGTAGGTGTCCCAACCAAGGGGGACGCGGTGTCCAGCGTGAACACGCCAGACACCTAGTCCCGGGGGAACGTGGTGAGGCCGCACCTGTGGCGGCCTCAGTACAGACAGTGTACCGCTTGTGCCCAGGGAACGTAGTGGTGACGCCAAGGTCCTGGAGGCAGCCGACACCAACTAGGTGCCTAGAGAACGAGGGGATGTGCAGGCTTGTAAGGGAGCCCGAGGGAATCGCCGGACAGGGGAGAGTAGTGGAGCTACGGGTAACTACAGTACCGGAGGAAGGGTCTGCAAGAGCAACTGCGGCGGGAGCGGCAAGCGGCGTAAGTGTAGTGGAGTCGCGAAAGAAACATCGGGAAGCGCCGGAGTCCAGGGTGAAGGAGAGCGCGGCAGCGACGACAGAGGTCGGAGGAGCGAGGGAGGACCCAAGGCTTAACAAGGCAGGGGATCCTACGCTTTATGCAGCAGGAGAGCCTGAACTAGGCACACTGGGCACACCTACATTAGGCAACTCAGGATAATAGGAACCAATCACACTAGTGTCATCGACATACAGCACATACAAAGTAGAGCTAATCACATCCATGTCCATATCAAAGATCCTAACACCACGACGAAGCAGACTGTGCTAGTTGGGGAGGTTAGGCGACGGGCCGAAGCAGAGACGAAACAGGTCGTCTAAGCAACGGAAGCATCGAGTGGGGGTATGGCCGATCTTACCGCACACGAGACCGCGGCGAGGACCGGTCTGGAGCTGGTACTGGCAGCGCCTGTCACTCTGACCACCACCCGACGGCATGCCGCGCGTACGACCACTGCGACCACCGTCACTGCCGGCTCCAGGCCACCTGGGGGGGAGACGGCCAACCCGCCGCTGCTGCTGTTGCTGCTGGTCTAACGACAGCGCCTGCAACTGCTGCTGCTGGGACTGCTGCTCTGAGGCACCAGCCCCAGCCCCCTCGTCAGTACTACCAGCGGGCGAGCCACCTCCACCACCGGCACCACCCCCTCCTCCGCTACCTCCGCCGCGCCCAGCCTTGGGGCGGCGACCCTTATCCGGACGAAACTGCAATACGGCTGCTGTCTCCGCAGCCGGAGCTGTCTCAGCAACCGCAGAAGAACCGTCAGAGTAAGCGCACTGAGCAGGGGCACAGCTATGAAAGATAGAGACTGGCACGGTACTGTTAGACTGTGCTATAGAGCGCTGACGAGTCTCTACGGCAAACAGGGTGTCAACAAAGTTAGTGAGGGTGAGGTCAGCGGGGTGGAATAGCGCGCAACAATAGCCTCTAGGAACTCCTGCGCAGTCCTCACCGACCTAAAGCGGGGGCGCTCGGACAGGGGGAGGGCATGACTAATTGCAAGCTGTGCGACAGCGTCATGCGACAACCAGATAGCACGGGCAAGGGCAGCAGCGGCAGCGAACTCACGGTAAGCGGACGTGGGGTCAGCGGGTAGTGCAGCAGGGGGTCTGGGCAGGGGAGCGTACCGTCGATGTGGACGGCCAAGGAGTGGCCGTCCTGCCGCTAACCAGTCAGGTGTCGGCGGAGGTCGACGAGCCATGAGTCAAACTCAATCGGCTGCCCCTCCGCATCAAAATGCAGGACCGAGTCCGCCATCATGGTCGCTGCAGCAGCAGAAAGGCGGTACTGGGCAGTAGGGTGCAGCGGAAAGCGGTGATGTGCGGTGCAGTGCTGTACAGTGCAGTAGAGGGAGGTGCAGTATGGTAGGGTGTGGTGCAATGCGGTGCAGCGCAGTGCAGTGCAGTGCAGTGCGGTGCAGTGCGGTGCAGTGCGGTACCGAGCGGTGCAGTGCGGTATAGAGGGCCGAGGACGGCGGCGAGGCGTCTAGGAGACGGGCCGCGGGCGGCGAGGCGACGGGGCCGGCTAGGCGTGGAGGTGACGGGCCGGCTGGGCTACGAGGCCGGCTGTGCAACGGCTAGGCGACGGGGCCGGGGAGGCGACCGGGCCGGCTGGGCCACGCGGCCGGCTAGACGACGGGGCCAGCTAGGGGACAGGGCCGGTCGGGCGACGGGGCCAACTAGACGACGGGGCCAGCTAGGGGACGGGGCCGGTCGGGCGACGGGGTCGGCTAGGCGACGGGACCGGCTGGGCGACGGGGCCTGCTAGGCGACGGGGTCGGCTAGGAGCGGGGTCGGCTAGGAGACGAGGCCGGCTGGGTGACGAGGCCGGCGAGGCGACGGGGCTGGCTAGGAGGCAGGGTCGGCTAGGAGGCGGGGTCGGCTAGGAGGCGGGGCCGGCTAGGCGACAGGGCCAGCTAGGGGACGGGGCTGGCTAGGAGACGGGCCAGCACGTGCGGGAGGGGAACGGGGCGGCTAGGACCTAGGGCGGAAGCACTAGTGGGCGGGGGGGACCTAACCTACTCATGATACCATGTTAAAGTGAAAGAATAACTAGAACAATGACATACAAGGGAATATAACCTAGTGGGTTGTACTCCCTAAGGCACAACCCTGTATAGTCTATAGCAACATACAAAGATATATTTGACAATCTTAGCTAAGTCCGCCGATGTCGCGCACGTTGCGTGACTGGAGGTAGAAGAATCGTAATACCGGGTAATTCTCGATCTGTGCCCGGGGCACCCAGTTTTTTTCCAGGGCCGTCCGGTCATTCCAAGATAGTGTATCATAAACTCGATTAGGCGAGCCCCTCGAGGGTCCTTGATTCGATGGCTATGAATCTTCGCAGGTTCGAGTGTAGGTTCGGCGAGCGGTCCAATGTTCAAGTTGGCCCGATGGCGTGGCAATTTACTGGTGTTGGTGATGTATGGTCGTAAAAGTCGCACGTGGGATAATGGACTAACGTTCTAGGTGGATGGTAACAGTAGATGGGCCGTGAAGGAAGATATAATGTGGCTGATTGTAAATGGTCTGCAGTAGCGGGGCAAAGTTTTGGGACGCTGGGCAGTCGAAGGTTCTGGGTGTTGAGCAGTACTAAGTCTCCAGCATTGTAGGTCACTGCTCGTCGGTATAGATCGGCGTTACGCTTAGAAATAACATTCGCGCGCTTAATGGCTTCGGCTGCTCGCTCCCGAGCATTCTGTAATATTTCAGCGAACTAATGGTGATAGCTAATGTAGGGTTTTGTCCGTAATTCAGATAGAATGGTGATTATCGGGTAGTGACTGGCGGAACGTTATTATGCGCGAACTCAATCAGTGGCAGTTGCTGCTCCCCGTCGGCCACGTCATCGCAGGAGGCACAAATCAGCTGCTTCATCGTCTGATTGGCCCGTACGGTCCGTCCGCCAGTCTCGGAGTGGTAAGCAGGGGATAATTATAGGCACGTGCTAAACTGGTCCCAAAAGTTGCGCTAGAAGTTGTTGGAGAATTCAGTATCTCGATCCGAAATCATTGTTGATGGAATGTCGTGGAGGCGAATGACGGTTGAGATTAAAAGGCGGGTTGTTTCTTTAGTTGAAATGCTTTTCTTGCAGGCAGCAAAGTGAGCCATCTTCGTCAGCTTATTGAGACGACAAATATCACGTCATTGCAGTTGTCCTTGGCAGGCAGTCCTGTGACGAAATCCATCGTCACCTGCTACCACGCACCCTCAGGCAGTGGGATCGGCTGCAACTATCCAGCTGGTTTCCATTTTGACGACTCCATGGTTTAGCAGGTCCTGCACGAAACCATATGCCACTGCACCTCCCCTTGCATGTCGGGCCACACATAATATAAGGTCAATCATTGTCGTGTATTCTCCACTCTGAATTTCACTTAAACTAACCGTCATTGGCTTCCTGCAGTAATAATTCCTGTAGTAGGCTGTACTTCGGTACCCAGATGCGGTCGGTCTCTGTCTTTACATGATAGACTCCCTTAGCCGTTGCGAGATGTTTGTACGCACCCGATGTAAAGAATATGTCCGTCTGGTACCCATGGGTAAATAGGTCTGTTAAGATCGGGGAAGTTTGTGCGAGGATGATGGATTTGAAATGGGCGGATGGGCGAGAAAGGGGGTCTGTAATATTCGATGCCCCTTTTCTGTAGGTGACGGAATAGTGGAATTTGGATTGCATAGAATCCCACCACCTGATCTGTCGTGGGTTGAGCAATGGCTGTGCACGAATGTAGTGTAGCCTGCGATGGTCTGTCCGTACTCTGACGTCCGCGCCTGTCAGGTAGCACCGCCATACTTTGAAGGCGCGCACGATCGTGAGCATCTCCTTGTCGTGTATCTAATAGTTTCACTCGGACAGGTGTAGCTTTCGTGACTCGTATGCGATTGGCTGCAACCCTTCGCCGAAGTCCTGCAACAGTACTGCTCTAATGGCGATGTCGCTGGCGTCCGTGATGACTTCAAATGGACAATGAGAATCGGCGATGCGAAGGTCAGGGGATGAGCACAAAAAAAAATTGAGCATAGAGAACGCTATTAGAGTAGCGGGGAAAGTTGTGACCAAGGGAAAATGTCGAGGGATACAAAACTAGGGCTGTACTCACTAAGAACTAAACTAGCTAGGCTATAAACGAATATGACCTAGCTAAGATATATACATATATTTGTTGACACACCCCCTAGCCTAGATAGTGGCAGTTCATTCAAAAAAGGCAGAGTACACCAGGGCAACACTACTAGTATGACCTTTGGTAAGGGCAACAAGGCAACTCAGGGCAGCACTACTAGTCTGACCACTGAGACAAGAGGCCACAAAGCTAGTCAACAAGTGTAGCAAGACAAGCAGGTATAGAACAATAAGTACAAGCAGGTATAGTATGACTCAGGATACAAGGAGTGGTGCTGCTACGGAGACGAGACCAAGCTGAGTACAGAACTGCTGATGGTTACGACGTGCAAGTGCCTTGGTGAAGATATCAGCGGTGTTGGCCTCTGAGCCTGGCCGTGCTGCTGCAACTCACGTAGCAGGAAGTACCGCAGCTGGATGTTCTTCGCCCTGCCCTCAAGTCGAGCCTCCTGACACAGGAGGATCATGGCCCTATTGTCTGCAAACAGGACCGGGGCAAACCTAGGCTGCTCACCTAAGTCAGTGAGCAAGAACGTCAGCCAGCGGAGCTCCTGAGCGGCCATGGCCCCAGTGTAGATCTCTGCCTCACAACTGGACTGAGCTATAGACGATGACCTAGTGGACCTCCAAGAGACTGTACCAGCACCAAGACTAAAACTGTAGAACTAAGACGGCCCGAGCGTCTCCACGTCATCAGCCCACGATGCGTTTGTGTGTCCAGTTAGCACCACTGGCTCCCGTCCTCCTAGCACAAGCCCCAGTCCTGATGTACTCGCCAGATACCGCAGTACCCTCTTGGCAGCTGACCAGTGGACTGGTCGGTGCCTGCCTGTCGCAACAAAGTGAGCCGAGAGATTGAGAGGGTACGCTAGATCTGGTCGAGTGCAGGTCATCAGGTACATAGTCGACGGAGTGTTTGCAAGCTTGAAGGGCATGACTACATATTCAAAAATCCCGTACCTAGTACGAAACGCAATCTTGTAACACTCAGCAGCGGCTACTCGAATCTGATGGTAAACACCCCCCCCCCCCCCCCCCCCCCCCTCGCCGTTTTTTTTGTTTGTTTGTTTGTTTGTTTGTTTTTTTTTTAGAATAAGCGAGCTTTGCGAAGTTGGTCGATCGGTTCGTCGGCACGCGGAATGGGGTAATGTGACTTGATAGCCAGCCTGTTCTGTGCTTTGTAATTAGTGCACATTCGGTACCCGCCGTCCTTCTTGGGGGTGAACAGTATGGGGGCGGCAAATGGTGAGGAGCTCGGGCGGATGATTTTTTTCTCCAGTAAATAATCTTGCTGTTTCCAGAAATTTTATAACTCCGGCTGTGTCAGTCGGAATTGCCGCTAGACTATGGGCTGAGTCCCCGAGAGCGATTTCCGTCGCAGTAACCCGCCCTTGGTTTGTAGAACAAATCCAACCGCTCTGTAACCCTCTAGGCCTCCATTAAATCCGCAATATCCTGCACTTGTATTTCTCAACGTAGATCCGGTCGAAGTCCCCCGATGTATTTGTCGAACTTTTCCTCAGGGTTAAAGTAGCCGAGCTGGTCGCATAGGTTCTTAAAGCTGCTGGTGTAAACCTGGACCGATCCGAGTTGGCGCCACGTGCGAAAGGGGGCGCACGCTTGACTGCTTGCATTGACATGTTCGAAGCGACGACGAATTCTCGCACACCACTATTGCCACGTGTTGTACTCGTCCACCCCGCAATAACTTCCTGCCCAGTGATTGGTTGTGCGAGAACGCTCAATCACATGCGATGTCCTTCGACTCCTGCGACTGAATTATCTGCTGCCACCAATCCATCACCGATCCACTTAGGAGAGAAACAACGTATCAGATTTTTTACGCATCGTCGACGACGAGGTTGCAGTCGTAAAATACGTTTGGATGGAAAATCCATCCGCTGACGGACAACTGTCACGCTGGCTTGGCTTGAAAGTGGGCTGCCTCAGCGCTTTGAGAATTCCTAGCGCCGTGCTTACATTTGCAGGCCGGTAGAAGAGGTAATTGTCAATATATATATATACATATATTGTTATAGGCTAGAAAGGTGCATGCTCATAGAGAGTACACCATCATAGCACAAAACCTGTCAGTATGCCTCATTCTGATCATTGCGTTATTCTGAGATGGTATCATGCTAGGTTACGCTTCCGCCCCTAGCTCTAGCCCTAGCCCGTATCTTAGCCCTAGCCCTAGCCCTTAGTCCGCGCCTGAGCCGCTCCTGCGCCGGTCCCGCCACTTCACGCCGGCACCGTCAGCCTGCACCGGCCCCGCGCCCCGTCAGCCCTCGCCAGCCCCGTCAGCCTGCGCCGGCCCCGGCCCTGTCAGCCCACGCCCCGTCAGCCCGTGCCGCTCCGCCGCTTCGTGCCGGCCCCGTCAGCCCGCCCCGGCCCCGGCCTCGTTAGCCCGGCACCCCGTTAGCCCCCGCCGGCCCCGTCAGCACGTGCCCGCCTCGTCAGCCCGCGCCAACCCTGCGCCCGCAGGCCTTCGCGTCCGCCTCGGCCCTGACCCGGCGCCGGCCTCTGCTCGCCGGCCCCAGCTTGCCGGCCCCTGTCCGCGCCGACCCCAATCGCCGCCGGCTCTATCCGCGCCATGCCACCGAGCCGCCGAGCCTCCGCGCCGACCCCAATCGCCGCCGGCTCTATCCGCGCCATGCCACCGAGCCGCCGAGCCTCCGCGCCGCCCAGCCACGGAGTCGCTGTACTGCCGGGCCGACCCGCCGGCCTTGGCTCCCCCCTCTGTGCCGGCGCTCCCGCCGACCGTCTCCACCGCTCTACACCACTCTCCACTGCTCTCCACCGCTCTCCACTGCTCTCCACCGCTCTACACCGCTCTCCACGCTTGTCATCGCTCTCCAATGCTCTCCACCGCGCTCCACCGCACTCTCCTTCTCCACCACTAGCACTTGTCACCTGCTGTAGCCGTGGCGACGGCGGATACGGTGCTCCGCCTGGACACGGAGGGTCGAGTGATTGACTTTGAGGTGTGGCTCGCCGACCTCCGCTGCTCGCTGAGGGGTCAGCGCCAGGATGGCCAGTCCCTGGCCGTCCACGTCGACGGTAAGCTCCCGTGCCCCAACCCGCCTGCTGCCCTCTCTGACGCCCCCACGTCCGCTGAGCGTGAGGCCTTTACAGCTGGTGAGCTTGCCCCTCTATCTGGGGGTCGCGCGATGCAGTTGCACAGCTTGCTATCAGTCGCGCCCTCACCCTGTCCAAGCGTCCCTACTTTCAGACCTTAGAAACTGCGCAGGAATTCTTAAATGTTGTCATTGCACGCTACTCTACTCCCTCCTCTGCCTCTCTGCCAGCCGTTTCCTTCTCCCCGCAGCTCTTTCCTGATCTCGCGTCCTTCCCTACTGTCGCTGACCTGGCCACTCACCTGCGCGCGCTCAGGACTAGCTATCGCGCTGCTAGCACTGAGGCTCAGCTCACTGTACTGCCTCCCTCCATCGGCGCTGCCCTCTATTTCCTTGCCACACGCCTTCTCGATCGCCTAGCCACTGCCCATGACCGCTTCCTAGGCCTCCACCCTGCTGACCTCACCCTTACCGAGTTCGTCACCACCCTGTCTGCGATAGAGACTCGCAAGCGTGCTATCGCTCAGTCCAGAGGTACCGTGGCGGTCCCTATCTTCCAGGGTTGTGCTCCCTCCCAGTGCTCTTACTCTGACGTATCTGCTGCTGTCGCTGAGACAACCCATACTGCTGAGACCGCCGCGGCGGCCTCCACGCAGTCTCATCAGGGCAGGGGCTGCCGTCCCAAGGGGGGAGTGGCGGAGGGAGGGGTGGCGGGGGTGGCGGAGGTGGCGGAGGTGGTGCGAGTGAGGGTGGTGCCGATGAGGGGACCGGGGCTGATGCCCCGACGCAGCAGCAAGAGCAGCAGCAGCAGTCGCAGCAGCATCAGCCGTGGGGACCTCCGCCACCGTGGTGGTCTGGCGTCCTTGGTGGTGGCGGTCGCGGTGGCGGTGCGCGCAGCTCAGCGTTGGGATGTAGTTTCAGCACGGTGAAATGCTAGTACCAGCTCCAGACCGGCCCCCGTCGCGGCACCGTGTGCGACTGTCCCGGTCCCACCACAGCTCGCTGTTACCACCGCCTCGACAACCTCTTCCGTCTCTGGTTTGGCCTTGCGTTGGACCTCCACGACTGGCACAGCCTGGTACGTCGCCGTGTGCCGGTCTTTGAGATGGAGCCACTGATGCGTCTGCTCGCTTTTTTCGCGACCGCGCTATGCTCACACCACTTGCCTCCCCTGCCGCTGTAGCGCTTGCTGACCCCTCCTCAGGTCCAGTAGTTGCACGTAGCTCCACCACCCTTCCCTGTCCGGCGGTTCCCTAGGGCTCCCTTACAGGCTTGCACATCCCCTCGTTCTCTAGGAACCTAGTTAGTGTCGGCTGTCTCCAGAACCTCGGCGTCACCAATACGTTCCCTAGCCACGAGCAGTACGCCGTCTGTATTGAGGTCGCCACTGGTGTCCCCCTCATCACGTTCCCCCGGGACCCGATGTTTAGCCTGTTCACGCTCGGCACCGCACCCCCCCTGAGGGAGGGCGTCCCCCCAGGTGGCTGCGTCTACCTAGGTCGCCGCGGCCTGCTTGTGTCGCTCGCTCACTCACCCGTAACTTTTGTGGCACCACTACCTAGGTCACCCTGCTCTCCCGCATCTTCGTCACATGTCCCAGCACGGTCTTGTCTTAGGTCCCTCTGCGTCGCTCCCTGCCCTCCCTCCCTCGCCCGTGCCTTCGTGCACGCCTTGCGTCGAGGGCCAGCTGCGTCGTGCTTCTCACTCCTCGTCGTTTCCCCCCACCATTGCGCCACTCCAGACCGTGCACTTGGACGTTTGGGGCCTAGCCCCCATCCCTGGGCCGCATCGAGAGCGCTAATTTCCAGTGCTTGTCGACGACTATACGCGCTACACTACGATGTTTCCCCTGGAGAAGACGGCCGGCGTGCCTAGCGTTTTTATCCCATGGGTCGTAGCTGCGCGAGTCCACGGGGGCCTCCATGTGCTGCGTCTTCACTCCGACCGTGGTGGCGAGTTCGCCTCCAATCGGTTTGGCCAGTTCTGTTGTGCGGAGGGCATCACCCATTCGTACACCATGCCGGACTCCCCGCACCAGAATGGGGTCGCTAAGCGATGCATTGGTTTGGTCATGGAGGTGGCCCCTACCTACATGATCCATGCCGGTGCACCCCATTTTCTATGGTCGTTCGCTGTTCGCGACCGCTCACTAGCTTAACTTGTGGCCACACTCCCAGCGGACGCAGGTTTCACCGACCCTCCTCTGGACCGGGTCCCCTGGTGACGCGTCTGCGTTCCACGTCTGGGGCTGCCTCGCTCACGTTCATGCCAATGGAACGAACAAGCTCACTGCCCGCACCGTCCCTTGTGTCTTCCTTGGTTTCCCCATAGACGCGTCTGACTGGCACTTTTATAACCCGCCGTCTCACCACTTGTTTCACTCTCATGACGTTACTTTTGACAAGTCTGTCTCCTTCTACACCCGCTTTTCCCACCAAGGTCTCCTGGCTACCCCGCCCATGTTTCTGGTCCCCACTCCCCTGGTAGCCCCTGCTCCTCTCCCTCTTGGTCCTGCCCCGTCTGGTGTGTCTCACCTCACTCCCCTCCCGTTGGTTGTCCCGGTGGAGGAGTCGGCTAACTCTGGGGGCCCTGCGGCTTTGGTTTCGCCGCCTGTCTCCGCCCCTGTGTCTCCTCCGCTGCTGCCACAGCAGCAACCGCCGCCATCGCCGCAACAGCAGCTGTCCCAACGCCGCCTCCTCCGCCTGTCTACGGCCCTACGTTTCCTCCACCGAACTCGTCCCCGACTCGTTTCCCCCCTCGTTCTCCTCCTATGTCTCCCCCCTTATCTGCTAACCCGACCGCCCCCTCCCGCTGGTGGTCTCACTGTGCCTCTCGTGCTCGTCCTGTTTCTCCTGTTCAACGCTCTCACCCTATGTTGCTCCACTCTCACACATCTCGTGCTCCTCTTCTACCGTCGCCTCCTCAGTCGTCGCACGTTATCGCTCTGCCTCCTCTTCTCTGAATTCCTCCGTTTCGCTAGTCCGCTTATTCCTCACGTTCTCGCCTCTCTTGTTACCGACCCGTCGGTTTCTGTCTCAAGTCTTGAAGCTCTTGTCACTGCAGTCCCTGACTTTGCCTCTACCCGCCGCCTTGACTACGCCACAGCTCTGGTCTCTGACCCTGCCCGTCCTCCGTCCGTTGGGGGTGCACCTGCCCTTAGCAGAGACGTCCTGGAGGGCAGGTAGTACAAGCTAGCTCTCTTGTCCAACGCCGCTCCCCACCTTTGCTCCATGCTGCTAGTCCTTGACATCCTGACCCCTTGCACTTACGTTGAGGTGACCTCGGGACCCTGGGCCTTTCAGTGCATAGCTGCCATGGACGCGGAGATGGCATCTTGGAGATCCACTTGCACCTACATCAACGCAGTTCCCCCACCTGGGGTGAACGTAGTCGATGGCCGGTGGCTCTTCAAGGTGAAGCGCCCCCCTGGAGAGCCGCAGGTGTTCAAGACTCGTTACGTTGCTAGAGGCTTCAGCCAGCGCGAGGGTGTTGACTTCTTTCAGACCTTCGACCCGACCCCGAAGATGACCACTCTTCGGGCACTGCTACACGTAAGAGCACAGTGTGACTACGAGCTGCACTCGTTTGACTTCTCTACAGTGTTTCTCTTTGGCAGTCTGCACAAACAGGTCTACCTACGCCGCCTACCAGGCTTCATTGGCACCTTCACTCCTGGGACTGAGTGCCTTCTTCGGCGACCGGTTTACGTCCTGCGGCAGGCACCCTGTGAGTGGCACGACACGCTATGTGCTACATTAGCTGATCTGCATTTCTTCCCGTTGTCTGCAGACCCTTCGCTCTTCGTTCGTTTGGGCCAGAACCCGTTCTACATCCTTGTCTACGTAGACGACCAGGTCTTCGTGATCGTGTTCGCGACCTTCCTTCATGAGCGTCGGGTGGTCACGGAGTACCTGGCTCTTCTTACAGTCGACAAGGCGGACGCTGCCTCCCTTCTGGCGTTGTTGCTCTCCCACCTCCAGGCCATCGGAGTGGATCTTCGTCGGATCTCTGGCATCAGCACTGACGAGGCAGCAGTGATGATGGGCGCGAAGTCTTGATTTGTTACTCGTCTCCGACTGCGCATTCGTCACCTCGTCTCCTGCCACTGCATAGCGCATCGGTAACCATGTGATTTTTTGCTTTCGTATTTCGGCCTGGCGAGTAGCCATGTATGTGTTGCCTTGCCTAACTCTCCCTTCAACTGTTCATGTTCTGTGCACGTCCTTGCGCAGTGAGGCTCTGGCCGCCAAAACCGCGGCCCATGACCTCCCCGCCTTCATGATGATCGACGATGTCATCCGAGAGCTCGCTGAGTTCCTCGGACGCTCGGGGCCGTGTCATCAACGCTTTCTCGAGCTTCAAGATGTCTTCCTCTCGACGGCGCTTGATCTGCAGGGTATTCACTACGTTAGGTGGCTTTCCCGCGGGGATGCCATCCAACGGTTGGTGAAGGTGTTGCCAGCAATCATCGTGATGCTGTCTGAGTTCCTAGACGATAGGTTGTATACCATTGTTACTAGCTATCGTTTCTGGTTTCTCTTGATGTTTCTGGCAGATGTGCTTGAGTAGATGAACACGCTCAACAAGATCTTCCAGGCACGTCAGGTAAACTTACTGTGTCTTTGCTAAACTGCTGGACTGACATCTTTCTGTGCCTTACCTGTGTGCACCACCCCCTCCTTGCAGCTGGATATCTCCACCGTCCACTCGTCCATCGCTCGCGTGAAGTCCCTGCTCCTAAGCCGCTACGTCGACTGCGGCGACAACTTCAACGGGGCGCCGAAAGACCGGCTCACGAAGTTCCTTACCCTTCACGGCCCTTCCGGTTCGCGGAGCGTCACCGTTGAGGGCATTGACTCAGACGGTCGCCCACGGCGGTTCAGCTTCATTCTGCACATGAAGGACATCGGCTATCCGGGCGAGGGGAAGCACGATGACTGCGTCACGCTGTGCATGGCAATGGCGGAGGGCATGGCCAACAATTTGGAGGAGCGGCTAGGTGACCTGAAGCAGTTAAGTGGCGTCATGCTGTTTTGTGCAGACCAGTGGCCGTTGCAATGGGCACGTGCGGCTAGGATCAAGCAGTGCATCGAGTGGTTCCATTCCCTTGTCCTTCTGTACCACGCGGAGGGAGCTGAAGAGGTCTTACCAGGTAGGGGTTTAGCTCAATTCAAGTGGTCTTTTGTGTCATCAAGCACCGAAGTCTAACACGATTGCTTTACTTCCCCTTACCTCGTTGACAGGCATTGACGCGCAAGCGGCTGTGGAGGAGATTCCCCACTTCACCCCCGTCACTGCAGCTCTGCCGCAGGGCGAGAAGGGATTCTTCACAGGGCTGACGACCATTCTGAAGACACCGGACTGGGAGCACAGCTACCCCAACCTTGTAAAGTTGTGGTGTGCAACGGCGGTTCTTCCTTTGAGTACAGTGGAGTGCGAGCGCCGGTTCTCCCGCCAGAACGTCATAAAAAGCTGGCTGCATGGCACCTTGAAGGACTCTCGCCTAGGAGATTTAATGTGCATGAGTTAGTTAGATTACGAGCCGGACTGGGACGCCGTGATAGAGATCTGGAGAGCTTACAAGAAGAGAAAGCCGTATAGCTGCACCCCACAGAGCAGAGCCCAGAAGAGCTGCAAGGGAAAGGAACTAGTTGAAGACGTGCATGGAGAAACCCATGATACTAGAGCTGAGTATCAGAAATTGAAGAAGTGTTTAATAGAGTGAGAGTACACACAAATATACCTAAGTGTTGTACCCTCTAAGAGGCTACCCTATACAGTCTATACAAACATAACAAATACACATGTTTGACACACCCCCTAGACTGCATAGGGGAATGTCCTAAACAAACAGCTCAGGGCGGCACTACTAGTCCAACCTCTGAGACAAGGGTCTGAGAGACCAGTCAGAAGGAGTACAGACAAGGAAAGAACAAGAGCAGGGCGGCACTACTAGTCCAGCCACTGGGAGAGGACACAAGTCCAGTCTGAGTATACATATAAAGGACAGTACAAGTCAAGGTCCTAGCAAGTGAGAGGCTACAGGAACTAGACCAAGCTGTACACAGTGCCGCTGATGATCTTTAGGCGCAAGCGCCTTCGTAAAGATATCAGCCGTGTTGGCACCTGAGGCCAAGTGTACTACGCGAGCCTGACGTCGCTGCTGTAGCTCACGCAGGAGGAAGTACCGCAGCTGAATGTGCTTCGCTCTGCCCTCGAGTCGAGGCTCCTGGCACAGGAGGATCATGGCCCTGTTGTCAGCGAACAGGACCGGGGCAGAGCTAGGCCGCTCACCTAAGTCAGTGAGCAAGAAGGTCAGCCAGCGGAGCTCCTGTGCCGCCATGGCACCAGCGTAGATCTCAGCCTCACAGCTGGACTGCGCAACAGACGAGGAGCGGGTAGCTCTCCACGAGACGGCACCTGAGCCAAGGCTGAAGCAGTAGCCCTGGGTAGACCGGAGTGTCTCAGCGTCGTCTGCCCACGAAGCGTCTGTGTGTCCAGTAAGGACCACTGGCCTGCATCCTCCTAGCACTAACCCCATGCCCGATGTACTAGCAAGATAACGCAGAACCCTCTTAGCGGCAGACCAGTGCTGCGGTCGGTGTCTGCCTGTGGCCACAAAGCGAGCCAGGATGCTGAGAGGGTATGCGAGATCTGGGCGAGTGCAAGTCATCAGGTACATGAGGCAACCCACCAGCTCTGCGTAGGGGCTGCTGGGCTCTACCAACTCCTCAGACACTGGAGCGGAGAGCCTGTGGTCTACAGGCAGAGGGGTGGGCTGTGCAGAGGAGAACTGAAGGCTGAACCTCTGAAGGACCTGGCGCACCAAGTGTGACTGGGTCAGGGTGATGGTGCGCGCAGCTCTGTCCCTGGAGATCTGCAAGCCAAGGTAACGGCGCAGTTCTCCAAGGTCAGTGCACGTGTGTCTCTTCAGCAGCTCTGCCTTCACGGAGGCCAGTGCATCCCTGTCAGCTGTGGCAAAGACCAGGTCGTCGACGTAAACAAGGATGTAGAACGGAGTCTGGCCAGCACGAACGAAGAGGGAAGGGTCTGCGGAAGACGGAAAGAACTGCAGGTCAGCAAGCGTAGCACGGAGAGTGTCGTGCCACTCACGGGGAGCCTGGCGCAGGCCGTAAACGGGGCGCCGCAGGAGCCACTGGGTCCCAGGAGGGAAGGTGCCAGTAAAGCCCGGAGGGCGACGTAGGTAGACCTGCTCGTGTAGGCTGCCCTGAAGGAAGGCAGTGGAGAAGTCGAGGGAGTGAAGCTCGTAGTCACGCTGAGCAGCTAGGTGTAACAGAACCCGAAGAGTAGTCATCTTCGGGGTCGGAGCGAAGGTCTGGAAGAAGTCCACCCCCTCGCGCTGACTGAAGCCTCTAGCCACATAGCGCGCCTTGAACACGGGCGGCTCTCCAGGGGGGCGCTTCACCTTGAAGAGCCAGCGGCCATCGACTACGTTCACCCCAGGCGGGGGAACTGCGTCGACGAAGGTGCCGGTGGATCTCCAAGATGCCATCTCCTGCTCCATGGCAGCTATCCACTGCGAGGCCCAGGGTCCCGAGGTCGCCTCAGCGTAAGTGCGAGGGGTCGGGATGTCGAAAGCGTCTGGGTCACCCTCAGGGACTAGCAGCATGGAACAGAGATGGGGAGCAGCCTCGGAGAGGAAAGCAAGCTCGAACTGGCGGTCCTCCAGGACGTCACTGCCGAGGGCAGGAGCACCCCCGACAGACGGAGGACAGGCAGGGTCAGAGACCAGAGCAGTAGCGTAGTCAAGGCGGCGGGTAGAGGCGAAGTCAGCGACAGCAGCGACAAGAGCGTCAAGGCACGAGACCGGAACGGACGGGTCAGTAACGAGAGAGGCAAGGACCCGAGGAACAAGGGGACGAGCTGCATGAAGGTAGTCAGACAGCGGGGGGGGTGCAACAACAAGGGAGGACGGAGGAGGCGACGGCAGAAGGGGAGGACGAGACGCGTGGGAACGAAGCAACAAAGGGTGGGAGCGCAGGACCGGCGAGGTAGGACGAGCACGGGAGGGACGGTGAGACCAGACGTGCGACGGAGGAGTCGGGTCAGGAGACAGAGGAGGGGACACAGGAGGGGAACGAGGGGGGAGACGGGCCGGGGACGAGTCCGGCGGAGGGAAAACAGGGCCGTAGACAGGAAGAGGAGGAGACGGTCGGGGAGGAACCGACGCAGGGTCGGGGGACGGCAGGCCGAGCAGGCGAAGGGCTGACACCGGCGGGGACTGCTGCTGCGGCGGCACAACGGCGACACCGGGACCGCAAGCTGCTCCTCGGCTACCCCCGGCACTCTCCACACCAGCACCCCCAGAGGGACCACCCCCAAGGCTACCGGGACGAGCACCCCCAGAGTCAGCGAACGGGTGCTGCGACGGCGGCGGCGGCGGCGGCGGCAACGATGGCTGCAGCGGCGGCAGAGGCGGTGGAGGAGGGGACTGGGGAGGGGACGCCAAGGGAGGGGCGGCTGGCGAGGACTGCACAGGAGGGCCACCAGAGTCAGAAGACTCCTCAACCGGGTCCACCGACGGAAGGGGGGTGACGTGGGACACACCAGAGGGGGCGGGACGGGGAGGAGGAGGAGGAGGGGCAGGGACTACCGGGGAAGGAGGGGCAGGGACTACCGGGGAAGGAGGGACCAGGAACAGGGGGGGGTAACCGGGGGACCACGGTGGAGGAAGCGACGGTAGTAGGAGACGGACTCGTCAAAGGTGACGTCACGAGAGTGAAAAAAGCGGTGAGACGGCGGGTGGTAAAAGAGCCAGTCAGACGCGTCAAGGGGAAAACCGAGGAAGACGCAGGGAAGGGTGCGGGCAGTGAGCTTGTCCGTGCCGGAGGCACGAACGTGAGCAAGGCAGCCCCAGACGTGGAACGCAGACGCGTCACCAAGAGACCCAGTCCACAGACGGGTCGGCGAAACCTGCGGCTGCTGAGGGTGCGGCCACAGGTTAAGCTGGTGAGAAGCGTAGCGCACAGCGAACGGCCACAGAAAATGGGGTGCACCGGCATGGATCATGGAGGTGCGAGCCACCTCCATGACCAAACCGATGCGTCGCTCAGCGACCCCATTCTGCTGTGGGGAGTCCGGTAGGGTGAACGTCTGGGTGATGCCCTCCGCACGACAAAAGCGACCAAGGACACCTGAGGCAAACTCGCCACCACGGTCTGAGTGAAGACGCAAGACAGGGAGACCGCGGTGGACACGCGCAGAGACAAGCCAGGGGATGAGAGCGCCAGGCACGTCAGCCTTGCGCTCCAGGGGAAAGACTGTGGTGTAGCGAGTGAAGTCGTCGACGAGCACAAGGAAGTAGCGCTCTCGACGCGGCCCAGGGACGGGGGCGGGGCCCCAGACGTCCAGGTGCAGGGTCTGCAGCGGCGCGGCGGTAGGGGGAAACGAGGAGGAGTGAGGGGCACGGCGAAGCCGACCCTCGACGCAAGGCGTGCAAGGTGGGGCTGGGGAGGAGGGAAACGCAGGGAGAGAACCTGGGAGACCAAGGACAAGACCGTGCTGGGACATGTGACGCAGACGCGGGAGCGCAGGGTGACCTAGGCGGTGGTGCCAAAGGAGGGTCGGGTGAGTGAGAGACCGACAAGAGCAGGCAGCAGCAACCTGGGTGAGCGCTCCAGCCGGGGGGGTTACGGTGTCCAGAGTGAACAGGCCGGACACCGGGTCCCGGGGGAACGTGGACAGGGGGGCACCAGTGGCGGCCTCGGTACAGACAGCATACCGCTCGTGACCAGGGAACGTAGTGGTGACGCCAAGGTCCTGGAGGCAGCCGACACCAACTAGGTTCCTGGAGAACGAGGGGATATGCAGACCTGTAAGAGAGCCCGAAGGAACCGCCGGACAGGGAAGGGTGGTGGAACTGCGGGCGACTACCGGACCGCCAGAGGGGTCAGCAAGAGAAACGGCAGCAGGGACGGGAAGCGGCGTCAGGGTGGTGGAGTCGCGGAAGAAACACCGAGAAGCGCCAGAGTGCAAGGTGAAGGAAAGCGAAGCAGAGGCGTCTGGCGACGGAACGACGGCGGAAGCACCAAGACTACACAAAGCAGGGGATCCTACGCCTGACGCAGCAGGGGAGGCTAAGCTAGGCACACCTACACTAGGCAACAGTGAGTAATAAGCGGGAAGCACACTAGAGTCATCAGCATACATCACATGCAGAGCGGAAACAATGGCATCCATGTCCATATCAAAGATCTTAATCTTACGACTAAGCAAACTGTGCCAGTCCGGGAGGTCTGGCAACGGGCCGAAGCGCTGACGAAAGAGATCGTCCAGGCGACGAAAACAGCGGGGAGTGGAATGACCGATCTTACCGCAAACGAAGCCGCGGCGAGGACCGGTCTGGATCTGGTACTGACAGCGCCCGCCGCCAGAGCTACCACTCGACACACCACCACGCGCCCGGCCACCGCCAGCGCCGGGCCACCCGGGCGGGAGGACGCTCGTCTGCCGCGTCTGCGACGGCTGCTGCGGCTGCTGCGAAGGCTGCGACTGTGGCGGCTGCTGCGGCTGCTGCAACTGCAGGGGCGGCGGCTCAGCTGAACTGGGCAGGGTCCCCTCATCCGCTCCAGCACCAGACGACCCGACCCCACCACTACCCCCTCCCGCACCCCCGCCTCCGCCTCCGCCGCGCCCAACCTTGGGGCGGCGGCCCTTCCCCGAACGAAACTGCGCGGCAGCAGCAGTCTCAGCCACTGCGACAGAGCCGTCGGAGAAGGTACACTGGGCGGGGGCACAACCCTGAAAGATAGGGACAGGCACGACACCGCTCGCCTGGGCGATGGAGCGGTGACGGGTCTCTATCACAGTCAGGGTGTCTACAAAGTCAGTGAGGGTGAGGTCGGCGGGGTGAAGGCTAAGGAAGCGGTCGCGGGCGACAGCAAGGCGGTCAGGGAGGCGGGTGGCAAGCAGGTTGAGAGTAGAGGTAATGGGCGGCTGGTAGGCTCTAAGCTGTGCGTCAGTGCAGGCGGTGCGCGAGGTCTCCTCTATCGAGCGCAGGTGGGCAGCGAGGTCAGAAACAGTGGGGAAAGAGGCAAGGTCAGGAAAGAGCATCGGGAGGATCAGGCGACCCACCGAGGCAGCCGGAGGGGTGGAATAGCGCTTGATGACAGCATCTAAGTATGCCTGAGCAGTAGTGAGGGACCTAAAGCGAGGACGCTCGGACGGGGGGAGGGCGTTGCTAATGGCAAGCTGGGCGACAGCATCGCGAGAAAGCCAGACAGAGCGCGCACGGGCAGTGGCAGCAGTAGACTCACGCTCAGTGGGTGTGGGGTCAGCGGGCAAAATAGCAGGGGGGTCTGGGTAGGGGAGTGTACCGTCAAGATGTGCAGAAAGCGGTTCACCATCCTGCCGCTGGCCAGTGAGTTGACGGCGGAGGTCGGCAAGCCACGCCTCGAACTCTAGGGGCTGACCTTCAACGTCGAAGCGAAGCTCCGCCGCCATCAGGAACAGTCCAGTGCGGTGCAGGGCAGTGCAGCTAGGTGGAGTGTGGTGCAGTGCGGTACAGTGCGGTGCAGTGCGGTGCAGTGCGGTACAGTGCGGTGCAGTGCGGTGTAAGGCAGTACAGTGTGGTGCGGGGCGGTACGGCGCAGGGCAGTGCAGGGCGGGGTGGGGGGGAACCGTACCAGTGAGGAGGACGGGGCCGGGGCAGCGGGGCCGGGCAGGTGCGATAGGGCTGGGCGCCGGGCGGGCGCGACGGGGCCGGGCGGGCGCGACGGGGCCGGGCTGGTGCGACAGGGCCGGGCCGGGGCGTCGGGGCCGAGCGAGCGCGACGGGGCCGGGCAGGGGCGACGGGGCCGGGCGGGTGCGACAGGGCCGGGCCGGTGCGACGAGGCCGGGCGAGCGGGACGGCGGCCGGGCGGGTGCGACGGGGCCGGGCGGCTGCGACGGGGCCGGTGCAACAGGGCCGGGCGGGCGTGACGGGGCCGGGCTGGTGGGACGGGGCCGGGCTGGGGCGACGGGGCCGGGCGAGCGCGACGGGGCCTGAAGGCGGACAGGGGCCCAGGAGGGGCGCTACGGGGCCCAGGAGGGGCACGACGGGGGCCCAGGAGGGGCGCTACAGGGGCCCAGGAGGGGCGCGACGAGGCCCAGGAGGGGCGCTACAAAGCCCAGGAGGGGCGCGACGAGGCCCAGGAGGGGCGCTACGGGGCCTGGGAGGGGCGCGACGGGGCCCAGGAGGGGCACTATAGGGCCCAGGGAGGGCGCGACGGGGCCCAGGAGGGGCGCTACGGGGCCCAGGAGGGGCGCTACGGAGCCCAGGAGGGGCGCGACGGGGCCTGGGAGGGGCACGACGGGGCCCAGGAGGGGCGCTAGAGGGCCCAGGAAGGGCGCGACGGGGCCCAGGAGGGGCGCTACGGGGCCCAGGAGGGGCGCGACGGGACCCAGGAGGGGCGCTACGGGGCCTGGGAGGGGCGCGGCGGGGCCCAGGAGGGGCGCTACAGGGCCCAGGGAGGGCGCGACGGGGCCCAGGAGGGGCGCTACGGGGCCCAAGAGGGGCGCGACGGGGCCCAGGAGGGGCGCTACAAGGGCCCAGGAGGGGCGCGATGGGGCCCAGGAGGGGCGCGACGGGGCCCAGGAGGGGCGCTACGGGGCCCAGGAAGGGGCGCGACGGGGCACAGGTGGGGGGGGGCGCGACGGGGCCCGGGAGGGGCGCTACGGGGCCCAGGAAGGGCGCGACTGGGCTAGGGGGGGGGGGTCGCGACGGGGCTAGGGGGCGAGCTGAAGCGGTAGGTGGGGGGGGGGATCCTACCTACGCCTGATACCATATCAGAAATTGAAGAAGTGTTTAATAGAGTGAGAGTACACACAAATATACCTAAGTGTTGTACCCTCTAAGAGGCTACCCTATACAGTCTATACAAACATAACAAATACACATGTTTGACACTGAGGAGGATGAGGAGGAGGATGCTTAAGTAGATGATATATATCTTATGCTTGTTTCTAAAAATTGCTAGTGTTCATGTTCAGCGCCATTCTAGCGTGCAACCCTGTTAACTCAGGAAAAAAAAATTAGCCACCTCTGTCAGCTCAGCGGAAAATTTTTATGTAGTCCTGAAAAATCAGGGAACAAGGGGGGGGGGACCCTGAGCAATCAGGGTACCTTAAAACCAATCTGAGGCCCTGCATGTGGCTGAGGATCGTTGGCTCTGATGGCCAGGTGTAATGAAGCGCAAAGAGCGTGTGTCGAATAATTGAGGGCGTATTCCTACAAAGTGGTGTTCGGTACCAGCAACGGAAAATGGGTTCGTGAACACTGTGAATGAATTTTCTTGCCGAGTCCAGTACTAGAACCAGAAGCCAGTTAGGTCGCTTACGTGCCTTGTGATTGGTGGGTCGACTCAATGACATTCTGGAGCAGCACCTGACGTGTCGCATGCATGCCGCGTGTCATTCCGTTTGTTGAAACGAATCGTGCAAATTGTGCCCCACCCTTGCGAATCGTGCTATCTTGGTACTGAACAGCTTCCTGAAAATCGGCAATTACAGCACGGTGTTCATACGTTTTTAGCTATCCTGGTACTGAACACCACTCCGTAGGAATACGCCCTGAGTAGCGAGGAAACAATACAATGAGGCAACATCAAAACAACAGGGAGTATGGATATAGCTAGGCCTAGAGCACACGGTCGAGGCTCGGCAGAGCAGAGACGTGTGGTTTGTAAATTGGCGCGAAGCGCCTAGATCTAGGCAGGCATGAAACAGCGAGGCAGACAAAATGCGTGCAGCTCGTGAGGAGACCACATTTGGGTGTTGCGATTTGTATTTCGTGGCAGAGCTGCGCCGGCAACCCCAACAACCACGATGTACGCCTAAAACCCGTGTTAAGAAAATCCTATTTCCATACACAAAGTATACAAATAAAGAAGACGTTACACTAGCAGGAACATCAATATACAATGTATGATTCGGGAAAAAATGGAGTTGGTAAGGAAAAAAGGGACACATGGAGGGTGAACTCATTGGTGCTGTTAATTTCCATCACAAACCCAAACGCATAAGAATCTCATCAAGAAAGATAATGAATGGAGCCGAGAATGAAAGCAGGAGCAGGAGACCAAACACGACGTTTCGTGGCAGCCCGCATATGCGCACATCGGCATCGTCATCCCCGTCTCCCCCTCCCCTCTTCTTCTTCTTCTTCCGCTCCAGAAGCTTCTTACGGATCGCCGCGTCGTTCAAGGAGGCTTTTGACTGCGGCAAAGCGTGCACCAAGGAAAGGCAGGAGGGAAGGATGAAGAGGAAATCAAGCGTCCAAACATTATCTCATAATGTGCATTTTTAGGCATGCGGCTAATAAAAGTACTACCAAACGTGCACGGTAAAAAAAAAGTGTAGCAAAAAATAATTACGAGTAGAAACGAAAGGAGAGGTGCACACACCTTGTTTCCATTGCCCTCATCCTCCTCCTCCTCCCCCTCATCCTCCTCCTCCTCCTCCTCCTCTTCCTCCTCTTCCTCGTCCTCCTCTCCATGGTCCCACTCCTTGGCCTGTCTGTACAGCTCAGCAGCACGCGGGATCGCCACATCACGCAGGGCCAGCGCCACGTCAGCCTCCCTCTCCACCAAATCGGAGGCCGACAGGTGGACGGCCTCGTCACCAGCAAACGCCAGGTGGCAGCGATTGTCGTCAAACAGCTGGAAGAAACTGTGGGGGGGAAAGGATGCGGGGGAGGGTGGAGGGTGGGGAAGGGTTAAAGTGGAACAAGCAGTACCTGGGAGGCTGGAGCAGGCAGTACCTAGAAAGGCTGTACCCTATGTTGACAAAAACGCTTTTGTGAGTTTGTGTTTTGCGTTTAAACGCAATCGTTTAAACGCAATACGCAAAAACGCGTCAAAACGCTCGAACGCACCTTGGAATTTTTCGGGCTGACCGGACAAAAAAACGCAAAAAAAAAAACCACGAAGTCGCGAATCGAAAACACATTTCGCCGCGCGTCGCGAAACGCCAACACGTTTCGCGTGTCGCAAATTCGTCTTCGTCCAGTCGCGGAACTTTTCATAGCGACACGATAACTCATCAATCCCTCCCTCCCTTTTCCCAACGTGTTGAAAATCTCAACCCATTCCCCCCCACTTGATCCAGATCTATCTGTAGAGGAGAAATTCGCTCACCTTACATGCACTGACGATCTAGTACTCTTACGTTCAGCACCTAAGCTACCCGACGTCCATCCCCTAGCATGGCGTCCCCTGCCCGGGCCAAATTTCCCACCTGCCCGGGCAGGCGTTTTTCGAGCGTATTTGAAGCCTGGAATCCTGCGTTTTGCGTTTTGAACGCAAGCGTTCAGAACGAAACGCAAAAACGCGGAAACGCGTTTATGCCAACATAGGCTGTACCTAAGGCAGGTGGTACCTGGGGCAGGGTAGACTCACAGTCGTCCTTTGCTGCCCTGCACCTCCCTCAGCCTTCCTCCCACACGATCTTCAAGACGACTACAGAATAGACAGGCAGCAACTGGGGCAGGCTAAACCTGGGGTAGTGGTTCTTGGGGCTAAGCACGAACAACGAGTCTCGAATCCGAATTCATTTTGTTTTTCTCGAATAATTGGTCGAATAGAAGGCCATCCAGAAAAGAAGAAGAAGAAAAGAAGTAGAAGAAGAAAAAAACGGCATTCTGCAGCAGAAATGAGTTGCACTGCTTTGATGGTAAGCTCCCTTTCCCCCCCTTACCCTTCACGTGCCCCCATATCTCATCCCTGGCCCGAATCCTCCGTCGAATCTTTTCCCCGACTGAAGGATTCGGCCCAGGGATAGTCCTGATATCGACCACTTTCGACCAACACTGGTCCATGCTGATTCTTTTCGAGTCGAACAGTGGTCCACGCTGATTCTTTTCGAGTCGAACAGTGGTCGAATATCAGGCCTATATTCGACTCGTGCTTGAAGCGCATTGCAAGTGGAATTCGAATCCAGATTCGAAAATTCAGATTCGTTGTTCATGCTTACTTGGGGCACGCAGCCAGGCCGTACCTGGGGCCAAGTGTACCTGGGGCAGGGCTTGACTCGGAGGCGTCCTTTACTGTCCTGAACCTCCCTCAGGGTCAGCTCCATGCCTTCCTCCCACACGATCGGCGTCATACACTCCACCCGAACCAGCTCACCAGCCTCGGCACCCCCCGAACCTCCAGCCCCAGCGCTGCCGCTACCACCACCGCCACCGCTGGCTGCCCGGCCTCGAAAAAAGTATGCCTTTGAGAGCACGCGATTGGCCATCCATTCCTTACATCCGGGCAGGAACTCAAAGTCTATCACGAATCCAGTCTCACCCTTCCCACACTCAGCCGCTGCCCCCCTCTCTCCACCCTTCTTACTGCCCCCTTGCTCTCCCTCCACTCCCTCCTCTCCCTCCTCTTCCCCCTCCTTCTTGCCCCTGAGTGGTCTCCAGCGGATGTCCGAGAGGTGCGCCAGCAGGGGATGGTCCCTGCGCCGTATGATCTCCACTACACACGGGATGGAGCGCAGGGCGAGCAGCCAGAAGCGGGGGAGGGATGCTGCTGCTGCATCGCCACTGGAGTGGGGAAGGGGGGAAGGAAGAGGGGGGGTGGCGGGGGGTGGGGAGGGAGGGGGGAGGACAGACGGTTGAGGCAATGTCCGAGAGGTGCGCCAGCAGGGGATGGACCATGCGCCGTATGATCGCCACTACACACGGGATGGAGCGCAGGGCGAGCAGCCAGAAGCGGGGGAGGGATGCTGCTGCTGCTGCACCGCCACTGGACTGGGGAAGGGGGGAAGGAAGCGGGGGGGGGGAGGGGGGGAGACGGTTGAGTCAATGGGAGGGAGGGGTGCCAGCAGGGGGTGGTCCCTTCGCCATATGATCTCCACTGCCACAGGAGAGAGGGAGCATGGGGGGGAGGGGGGAGGGGAGAGAGGGGGTGGAGTGGAGGCATGGTTGGGGCATTACCAGAAAGACGGACCAGCAGGGGTGGTCCCTGCACCGAACGATCTCAGCAATGCACCGAACGATCTCAGCAATGCACGGTCCCCAAGTAACCACGGCCGTGCGTCAAGCAAGGATGCCGTCAGGGCAGTAACTTAGACGAGGCACAAGCAGCAGCAGTGCACCCTCCTTGAACAGGTCGCACGGTCAGAAGCCATCTTGAACGCCCACCACCCACCCACCCACCCTCCTCTCCAGTGCCTCCGGTCTGGTGGCAACTGCCTTGCAGCGGGCAAACATGCCAGCAGAGCGCTGGCTTAGAGAGGCGCGAGCAGCAGCAGTAAAAAATTGAACAGACTCCAGACTCCACCCACCCACCCACCTGTCAAGGGCCTTGGGCCCGATGGCAACTGCCTTGCGGCGGGCAAAGTTGCCAGCGGCGCACTGGCTCAGAGAGGCGCGAGCCGCAGCAACAAACCCTTGAAACACGCCCGATTGCTTACCTATCAAGCGCCTTGGGCCCGATGGCAACCGCCTTTCGCCGCGCAAAGATACCAGCAGAGCGCTGACTCAAAGAGGCGCGCGCAGCAGCAATGGCAGCTGCTCTTGAGTGTTCTGCGTACTGCTGCTTCTGCTGAAGGTGCTTCAGTGCTCTGGTGGATGGGAAGAGAAGGAAGGGAAACGAAGGGGAAGGTGGAAAACGGGTGGGGACAGGGAGTGGGGGAGTGGGGGGAAGGGTGGGTGGAAAAAGGGTGGGGACTGGGAGCGAGGGAGTGTTGGGGAGGGGGGGGGGGAGGGAGGGAGGGTTGCGGGTGCTACTCGCTCTGCCTGCTGCTGCTGGCGCTGAAGGTGATCTTTTGCTATGGCGCATATGGAGGGAAGAAGGGGAAACGAGGGGGAAGAGGGGGCGAAAAGAGGGTGCGGATGGATGGAGGACAAGCACTGGTTGCTGCTCTCGAGCGACAAGCAATGGTTGCTGCTCTCGAGCGACAAGCAATGGTTGCTGCTCTCGAGCGACAAGCAATGGTTGCTGCTCTCGAGCGACAAGCAATGGTTGCTGCTCTCGAGCGACAAGCAATGGTTGCTGCTCTCGAGCGACAAGCAATGGTTGCTGCTCTCGAGCGACAAGCAATGGTTGCTGCTCTCGAGCGACAAGCAATGGTTGCTGCTCTCGAGCGACAAGCAATGGTTGCTGCTCTCGAGCGACAAGCAATGGTTGCTGCTCTCGAGCGACAAGCAATGGTTGCTGCTCTCGAGCGACAAGCAATGGTTGCTGCTCTCGAGCGACAAGCAATGGTTGCTGCTCTCGAGCGACAAGCAATGGTTGCTGCTCTCGAGCGACAAGCAATGGTTGCTGCTCTCGAGCGACAAGCAATGGTTGCTGCTCTCGAGCGACAAGCAATGGTTGCTGCTCTCGAGCGACAAGCAATGGTTGCTGCTCTCGAGCGACAAGCAATGGTTGCTGCTCTCGAGCGACAAGCAATGGTTGCTGCTCTCGAGCGACAAGCAATGGTTGCTGCTCTCGAGCGACAAGCAATGGTTGCTGCTCTCGAGCGACAAGCAATGGTTGCTGCTCTCGAGCGACAAGCAATGGTTGCTGCTCTCGAGCGACAAGCAATGGTTGCTGCTCTCGAGCGACAAGCAATGGTTGCTGCTCTCGAGCGACAAGCAATGGTTGCTGCTCTCGAGCGACAAGCAATGGTTGCTGCTCTCGAGCGACAAGCAATGGTTGCTGCTCTCGAGCGACAAGCAATGGTTGCTGCTCTCGAGCGACAAGCAATGGTTGCTGCTCTCGAGCGACAAGCACTGGTTGCTGCTCTCGAGCGACAAGCAATGGTTGCTGCTCTCGAGCGACAAGCAATGGTTGCTGCTCTCGAGCGACAAGCAATGGTTGCTGCTCTCGAGCGACAAGCAATGGTTGCTGCTCTCGAGCGACAAGCAATGGTTGCTGCTCTCGAGCGACAAGCAATGGTTGCTGCTCTCGAGCGACAAGCAATGGTTGCTGCTCTCGAGCGACAAGCAATGGTTGCTGCTCTCGAGCGACAAGCAATGGTTGCTGCTCTCGAGCGACAAGCAATGGTTGCTGCTCTCGAGCGACAAGCAATGGTTGCTGCTCTCGAGCGACAAGCAATGGTTGCTGCTCTCGAGCGACAAGCAATGGTTGCTGCTCTCGAGCGACAAGCAAAGGTTGCTGCTCTCGAGCGACAAGCAACGGTTGCTGCTCTCGAGCGACAAGCAATGGTTGCTGCTCTCGAGCGACAAGCAATGGTTGCTGCTCTCGAGCGACAAGCAATGGTTGCTGCTCTCGAGCGACAAGCAATGGTTGCTGCTCTCGAGCGACAAGCAAAGGTTGCTGCTCTCGAGCGACAAGCAACGGTTGCTGCTCTCGAGCGACAAACAACGGTTGCTGCTCTCGAGCGACAAGCAATGGTTGCTGCTCTCGAGCGACAAGCAATGTTGCTGCTCTCGAGCGACAAGCAATGGTTGCTGCTCTCGAGCGACAAGCAATGGTTGCTGCTCTCGAGCGACAAGCAATGGTTGCTGCTCTGGCGCCTCGAGCGACAAGCAATGGTTGCTGCTCTCGAGCGACAAGCAATGGTTGCTGCTCTGGAGCGACAAGCAATGGTTGCTGCTCTCGAGCGACAAGCAATGGTTGCTGCTCTCGAGCGACAAGCAATGGTTGCTGCTCTCGAGCGACAAGCAATGGTTGCTGCTCTCGAGCGACAAGCAATGGTTGCTGCTCTCGAGCGACAAGCAATGGTTGCTGCTCTCGAGCGACAAGCAATGGTTGCTGCTCTCGAGCGACAAGCAATGGTTGCTGCTCTCGAGCGACAAGCAATGGTTGCTGCTCTCGAGCGACAAGCAATGGTTGCTGCTCTCGAGCGACAAGCAATGGTTGCTGCTCTCGAGCGACAAGCAATGGTTGCTGCTCTCGAGCGACAAGCAAAGGTTGCTGCTCTCGAGCGACAAGCAACGGTTGCTGCTCTCGAGCGACAAGCAATGGTTGCTGCTCTCGAGCGACAAGCAATGGTTGCTGCTCTCGAGCGACAAGCAATGGTTGCTGCTCTCGAGCGACAAGCAATGGTTGCTGCTCTCGAGCGACAAGCAAAGGTTGCTGCTCTCGAGCGACAAGCAACGGTTGCTGCTCTCGAGCGACAAACAACGGTTGCTGCTCTCGAGCGACAAGCAATGGTTGCTGCTCTCGAGCGACAAGCAATGTTGCTGCTCTCGAGCGACAAGCAATGGTTGCTGCTCTCGAGCGACAAGCAATGGTTGCTGCTCTCGAGCGACAAGCAATGGTTGCTGCTCTCGAGCGACAAGCAATGGTTGCTGCTCTCGAGCGACAAGCAATGGTTGCTGCTCTCGAGCGACAAGCAATGGTTGCTGCTCTCGAGCGACAAGCAATGGTTGCTGCTCTCGAGCGACAAGCAATGGTTGCTGCTCTCGAGCGACAAGCAATGGTTGCTGCTCTCGAGCGACAAGCAATGGTTGCTGCTCTCGAGCGACAAGCAATGGTTGCTGCTCTCGAGCGACAAGCAATGGTTGCTACTCTCGAGCATTCTGCCTCCTGCTGCTGCTGCCGCTGCAGGTGCTTCAATGCTCTGGTGAATGTGGGGGAGGGATAGGGGGAGCCGGAAAGGGGGAGGGGGGAAAGGGGAGGGGAAGGGGATTTGTTTGCTGCCTTTGCGCTCTGACTGCTGCTGCTGGGGCTGAAGGTGCTTCAATGCTCTGGTGACTCTGGGGGAGAGAGGGGGGGTTGGGGAAGGGGGTGGAAGGAGGAAGGGAAAGGAGAATATTTGGTTGCCATCCTTCTCTTGTGCGTGTTTGCGTGTGCATGCCATCCTGGTGTGCACTCATGCATGCGCGCACGCACGTGCAAGCATGCACACGCAAACACGCACTCACGCATGCGCACACACAAGCACACACGCACACAAGCACGCACACACATACCAGCACGCACGCACACACATGAGCACGAATGCACATACACAAGCACGCACACACACACACAAGCACGCACGCACGCAAGCAGGCACGCACACACGAGCACGCGCGCTCGTGCACAAGCATGCACGCCACACAAGCACGCGCGCTCGCGCACACACAGACACACAAACACGCACACATCCATTCACCCACTCCCCCCTTCCCCCCCCCCCCCAACACACACACACACACAAACACGCACACATCCATTCACCCACCCATTCACCCACTTCCCCCCCTCCCCCCCCCCCCCCTTTCCAACACCCACACACACAAACACGAGTTGATTTCCACAGACTTGGACAAACCTGATCCGGCGCCGAACCAGCCGATGAGGTCCGGAGGAAGAAGGGCGCCGAACGTGCTCGTACCCCTCCTCATCCGCCACGTCAGCATCGTCATCACCACCATCCATTCCGCCCTCCTCCTCTCCAAAGCCTGTGCTAATAAACAGCTCAACTGCCCTGGGCACAACCTGCATGTAAGCGAGTGTGGGGAGGTAGTGGGGGGGGGGTGAATGGTGGGGTGGTAGACCATGCCAGTCTGCCAGCACACAACAGCCACTCCTCCTAAACGGTTCACACAACACTGCGCTGCATTGCATCTCCGTGCACCGCACTGCACCTCATAGAACCACCAATCAAGTATCACCTCAGCACCCTCAGCTGCGCCCCCATATATACACACCCAGTCACACCACTCTGCACCGCATTCCACCTCAGCGAACCAGGCCGCACTGCACTGCACTGAATGACACCCACCTCGTTGCACAGCGCCTGCCAGACGTCCATCTTGCCATCAGATAACACCCTCTCCCTCGGCACCCTCAGCTGCACCTCCCCCAGATCCTCCCCAAATACGGGCAGGCCTCCCAACCCCCCCTCCCCCTCCTCCTCTTCGCCCTCCTCTTCCTCCTCTCCCTCCTCTCCTTCCTCCCCTCTGCTCCTCCCCTCCCTGCTGCTGTGCTGTGCTGTGGCTCTGTTGCCACGCATGTTGCGGGAGAGAGCGAAGAGGTTGAAGAAGGAAGGGCAGGGCTTGGTCTTGACTGACGCAGGGGGCTCTGCTTCCTTGCCTCCGCCTTTCTTCCCCTTGCCTCCCTGCAAGGGGGACGAGGGTAGAGTGCAAGAAAGGGGAGTTGGGGAGGAGGGGTGAGGAGAAGAGGTTGAAGAAGGGAGGGCAGGGCTTGGTTTTGATTGCTGCAGCAGGGGGCCCTGCCTCCCTGCCTCCAACCTTCTTCCCCTTGCCTCCCTGCAATGGGGAGCCGGGTAGTGTGCAAGAAAGGGGGGTTGGGAAGTGGGCGTGGGAGAAAAGAGGTTGACAATGAAAAGGCAAGGCCCAGTCTCGTATAACTAATCCACATTTTCTTACTGGCCACCAATTTTTTAGGCGCCTCAAAACTATTTTTGATACCATTTTGAGGCTCCTCAAAAAGAGGTTGTTACAGGAAAGGCAAGGCTTAGTCTCGCAAACCAATCCACACCCGCTTACTCACCATTAAACGCCCCCCTCACATTTCCCTTGTTAGCTGCCTTCAAAATTTGCCTGAGAGTCAAGTTCATCCCTGCAATTTACCGCCACCACGAACCCTCCTTCCCACATAAATAACCTTTCTGTGTTGGCCCTATCTCACCCCGCACATACCCTTCCCTGCTTTGCCGCCTTTACAATCTGCCTGAGAGTCAAGTTCCTCTCCGCACTCTTCCACTGAATCTCCGAGACCTCTTTCACCACCACCAACAACCCTCCCCCTCCCCCTCCCTCTCCTCCTCCAAGCCTCCTTCCCAACATCCCACTACTTTCTGCACCCCTTTTTCACCCAGCCGCATCTCACCTTTCCCTTCTTCGCTGCCTTCACAATCTGTCTGAGAGTCAGATTCTTCTCCGCACTCTTCCACTGAATCTCCGACACCTCTTTCACCACCACCAACGACCCTCCCTCTCCTCCTCCTCCCCCTCCTCCCCCTCCTCCCCCTCCTCCCTCCCCTTCCTCGCCTTCCTCGCCTTCCCCATTTTCCTCCTCCTCCCCCCCTCCTCCTGCTGCCACTTCCACTGTCTCGATACAGAGCGTTTTGTTAGAGAAGAAAGGGTTTGGGCCAAAGTGCAGCTCCAGCCGCGTGACTGTGCTTGCACCACCAGAGGGGGAGGTGTGGCGCACCCGCACGTCCGTCAGGCTCTGCAGGGCCTCCTCGTCCCGCTTGTGGATGAACTCCGCTATTGAGTCCTGTGCGAGGTGAGGGAGGGGAGAGTAGGTGAGGGGGACAAAGAGGGGAAGAGGTCAGAGGGGATGCTGTGAGTTGACTCAAGAACCACACGCACTCGCACGTCCGTCAGGCTCTGCAGGGCCTCCTCGTCTCGCTTGTGGATGAACTCCGCTATTGAGTCCTGTGGGGGGGACGGGAGAGGGGAGTAAGGGTGATGGGAATAAAGACGCAAAGGTCAGAAAAGCTCACACAGGCCAGTGGCCACTCGCACTACCTCAAAATTAACCTCTGGAGAGTGAAAAGGCACGGTCTTAAAACACCAAAAGGATTGTACGCACATGTTTCATAAGCACGGTGAGCCAGAAGTTGGGCACGTATAAGGACAGTCACGCAACTAAAAAAAAAGATGACTTGGAAGAAAAGAGAGAGGGTTTCACGCACATGCTTCTTAAGTACTGTGAGCCAGAAGTTGGGCACGCCTTTGGGCTCTTTAGTAACCTTTCCCACATGCTTCTGCTGCTCCTCCCCTTCTCCCTCTTCTCCCTCTCCCCCCTCATCTTCGTCCTCTGAGTCGGCAGCTGCTGCCTCCTCCTCCGTGGGCTCTGCCTCCCCACACACGATTTGCTTGCGCCTCTGAAAGGAGATGGACGGTTGGGATGAAAGGAGGGATGGATGGACAGATCAGAAACAAGAATTAAATAACAAAGGCGTGCATCGATTGCTTTCTTTCTGCTCCTCCCCTTCTCCCTCTCCCCCCTCATCTTCGTCCTCTGAGTCGGCAGCTGCTGCCTCCTCCTCGGTGGGCTTTGCCTCCCCACACACGATTTGCTTGCGCCTCTGAGATGAGATGGACGGACAGAATTGATGGTTCAAGGGATCGACAGACGGATTTTGAACAAGTAAATAACAAATGCATGCAGCGGAGCCACTGACTGGCCCCTTCAAGAAAAAAAAAAAAAAAAAAAAAAAAAAAAAAAACCTTCCTGTAGGTAATAAATAATACCCAAAAAAGGGTTTAAAGGCTAAAAATGCTTCTCACGGCACAACCAACAGCAGCATCTTTGGATGCGTAGAGCTTGCTCCCAGAATGCTCCCTCCAGACGGGGGATTCGAGGACGACATCTGAATGACTGAGAGATATTACCTCAAAGAGAGGATCGCATGTCCGCTGGTACGCCTTGAGAGCCTTGGACACATCCGCGTTATAGACCGATTCGAGCTTGTCGTACTCTTCCTGTGGAGAGAAGGTGATGCAACGAAAGGCGACACAAAGGGTCTGTCAGGAATCCGAGCTGACGAAACGAGCGTTGAGGAGAATTTTTCAACGAGATTAACGCGAAATCCAGGTGATATTTTAGTCAAGAAACTTTCGAAGCCCGACGCTAAAAAATCAGCGAGCCTCATCTTCCTGTCAAAAGACGCCAGGAGGATAAGGCGGAAAGAAAACGGGACTAACCTGGCTGCTGCACGCACAGTCGGGTTTTGAGCTGTCTGGAGATTTGAGATGTCTGGAGATTGAGATGTCTCAAGAAAGAGACTAACCTGCAGTTTCACGAGCTCGTCTAGCGGATCCATGGCTGCTGCTGCACGCCTTGCCGAGTTTGCTTTCGAGTAGACTCAAAAGCTGCTGTACGCCTTGCCGAGACGGAACAAGGCAAGCTTGAAAAGATTCCGCTGTTGATGTGGACTCCTGATTGTCGATACCACCGAGAAATACGGTAAGAAGCTTCCGAGTCGGAAGCTAAGAAATCACAAGAAGTCGAGGCAGCAGCCTGAAGAATCCCGGGACGTGATGTCGAGTCGGAAAACTGTCAGAATAGTGCTCCACTCATGGCGTCACCTATAATGATGGGTCCTGGCAACGGCTTCGTCTACTTGTACGACAGTGAAATCTTCCTGGAGTGGTAGGCTGCATCCATGGTTTCGTCAAGTTTAGAATGTCCCGGTCGATGGTACAGTCAGTGTAATCGTGGATGAAAGGCATGGCATGAAGCACACACATCAACCTGACACAATGACAATTGAGAATGGCATGAAGGCCGTGGGACGAAGAAAGCTCATGGGCAGGGAAGAGAATGCCCGTGATGTCTTTCTAACAATCTACTCATTACTTTGGGGCACTTTCTTGTAGTTCTAGCCAAATAGTACCAACTGTAGGCGCTTTGAACGACAGATCCATGAAATCACACCCTCGGAACCACACAACACTACCCTCGAATCACATACTGTAATGTCCTGCACCCCCCTCAAAAAGAAACTACCCTCGGAATCAGAGCTGCATTCCTGCTTCAAGTCTTAGGGATAGTTCCGTGTTCGTGTCAGTATTCGAGTTAGACGTAGAAGTCACGAATCCGGAAGACCCGAGGCTTCGGGTCCACGAAAGTCGAGCGACACACGAACAGAAAGCACATGAACGAATTTGACGAACTTTGTTTGCGAAACACAAACACGGAACGCGAACTGAATGGCGCATTTAGGCGGAAATTTCGTAGTTGGCATTCTCATCGCTGAGCACTGTAGCACATCGATGTTCGTGGTCCAGAAGTTAGGTTTGGAAGGCCCAAAGTTATGGCTCGGAAGACGTGACCAGGAGCTTGACACGAATCCTGAACGCACCCTTATAAATGACGGGATCTTCAATGCTGCGACGACAGATCAAACCTCGCGGGGATCTGGGAAACCAAAAGGCGCCCAGCGTTTTGAGTTGACGGAGCCGTCAGGTTTCCCAACCTCCCCCCTCTGCCGACCGTTATTGCTCAGGCGAAGCGGTTTGTCTCGCCTGACTACAGTACACAGCTTGCCGCTTGTAAGGAAATTCCCTTTTCCTTACTGGGCTCGACTGCAGCGCTCTTGTAAGTCTAAGCCCGGCCAACTTCTTCGGTCCGGAACAACATTGCGAACCCAAACCTAGACGCGCGGCGCTTCCATAGCTTTCGCCAAACGGACCCCCCCAACCTGTTCGCGTGGTTCTCGGCTAGCTCTGTTCGTGCCTATAAATGCCTAGGCCCTCACTTGTATCTACACTCTTGAATCACGACTCCTTTATTACACTACTTGCTATTACTCGTAATAATTCATAACAGCTGGTATCAGAGCTCCGTTCCTAGCCGCTTAGTCTTCCGTAGAGTAGTCCGTTTATATCGAGAGAGGACCCGACAGAATAGAGGGCTAGCCTGCGGTTGGTAGGTAAGCTCGTTAAAGCTCTTCCAACTAGAAGCGTGTGCACCCTCAGATCTGTCAGGTAAATTTTCCATCATGCCTACCACACCGGAAACCTCTGTCCATCGTAGTGTTATGAACGTGACTCAGGAGGAGTTTGACGAGTTGCAAGCCAGGGCAGCTACAGTGACAACACTGCAGGCCCAGCTTCAACAACTCGCCGATATGTTCGAGTCGCTAGGAAGCGAACTGCAGACGCTGCGCAACGAAAACTCGTCGCTTCGCCAGACGCGATGTGAAACGCGTCAGGGGCGGCATGCTACCCGAGACGAAGATGCTGTGAGCGAAGCGAGGGCGTCGGCGACACCTGAAGCAGTTGAAGAAGTCCACTGCGAGTCGTGAGCGGCCATTAAAATCAATCATCCGATGACACCGCCATTCAACCCGACCGACTAAACGACTACAGTGAGCGGTTGGCTGTTCGTCATGGAAATCTTTTTCACAGCACCAAGTATTAATGACAACGCGTCACGTATCAACTTGGCTGTGTCGTTGCTGAGGGGACCGGCAATCGACTGGTGGCGCATGCATCTGGACGAGGGACGACAGCGAATCAACGGGCGGTAGATGGGGAGCACGGTTCATAAACAGATTAGGCAGAACCGATCTTTGGTTCGACCACGATCTGCACGTGGAAACCGTGGGACCAAGCATTGAAGAGCCGATTCGAGCACATATCCATGCGCAAAAACGCTTGCACAAGGCTTCGGATGTGGAGACAGTTGGGCTCTGTCCAAGAATACACGACTTAGTTCTTGGCGCTATGCGATCAAATCAGAGGGCTTAGCGAAGATGAGTGAATTGATCGCTACGTGGGTGGTCTCAACCCAGAGTTTCAGCAAGAGATCGTCCTGCGAGCCCCGGCAACATTCAACGACATTGTCCGAATCGCGGATGCGCAGGACGCAATGCGTGGACTCGCGATGGTGGGTTTCCGGGAGGGAAATCGCTTTCGAGGCCAGCCCCAACACACATCAATCAAAAGCGTGGACGTGTTTGCAGCCCGGGTATTTTCTGGATGCTCTTTCCACTGCAACCAGCCGGGCCACATTGTGAAGGACTGCCCGCAGCTGAAGAAGAACTTAGTTAATGACAGGAAGCAGTCCGGAAATGGAGAACGTCAGTAGCCGATGGGCCACCTACTAACATGACTGCGTCGCCCAAACGCCAACACCCCCATCAGGTTATAGTGCCAATTTGGGCTATCGACCATTCCTGGCTGAATAAGGGGAGTGAACCGGTTGACCGCCCTGTGCTGTTTGAAGGAAGCGTTGGCGACACCCGCATCAAAATATTTGTTGATGGTGGGGCAAGCCACACTTTGATGGATGTGACAAAAGCGAAGAAACTCCGATTGCAGCTGGAACGATGCATGCCATAAATCGATGCGAGGTTGGTTGACGGCACCCCATTGGCAATTCAGGAGCGCGTGCCTTACGTGCCAGTCATCTATGACGAAAATTTCAGTTTTACGACGAAGATGCTGGCGACAACTTTGGACGGGTGCGACATGCTGCTGGGACGCGATTCGTTGCGCGAATACAATCCGAGCATCGACTGGCAGACGGGCGATTGTCGCATAAAGTGGAGTGGCGATTGGCGACGGCTACCCAAGTGGAGCAGTCAAGACTCGACAACATCGACGTTCAACACGGTGAATAAAAAGCGCGTGATGATTCAAGGAGCGCAACTGTATGCCGTCTGATGGGTCGCATCAACGGCTGTCGACACGCCGACCGACATCGACAAACTCTGCGCAGTTGTACCGGATGATTTGGCAACAGTGATTCGGAAGCACGCCGACATTTTTCCATACTACCTAACGGCAAGCTTGCTATCAAGGTTAGCGAATGACTAGAACCATGGCATACAAGGGAATATAACCTAGTGGGTTGTACTCTCTAAGGCACAATTGTGTGTAGTCTATAACAACATACAAGGATATGTTTTACACACCCCCTAGACTAGAGAGGGGCAGTGCCTGGTGTGAGACAAGCAGTTCAGAGCGGCACTACTAGTCCAGCCTCTAAGGCAAGGGTCTAAAGACCAGTCAAACGAGTACAAACAAGGCAAGAGCAAGACCTGGACGTCACTACTAGTCTAGCCACTAGGACGAGGCCACAAGGCCAGTCAGGGTAATATGTATAAAGGTCAGTACACACTCAAGGTCCTAGCAAATGAGAGGCTATAGGAACGAGACCTAGCTGTACACAGTGCCGCTGATGATCTTCAGGCTCAAGCGCCTTCGTAAAGATATCAGTTGTGTTGGCACTGGAGGCCAAGTGTACTACGCGGGCCTGGCGACGCTGCTGTGGCTGACGCAGAAGGAAGTACCGCAGCTGGATGTGCTTTGCTCTGCACTCGAGTCTAGGCTCCTGACACAGGAGGATCATGCACCGGCATAGATCTCAGCCTCACAGCTAGACTGGGCAACAGATGAGGAGCGAGTGGACCTCCACGAGATGGCACATGAACCAAGGCCAACGCAGTAGCCCTGGGAGGACCTGAGAGTCTCGGCGTCGTCAACCCAAGAAGCGTGTGTGTGCCCGGTAAGGACCACTGGTCTGCGTCCTCCTAGCACTAGCCCCATGCACGATGTACTTGCTAGATAACGCAAAACCCTCTCAGCTGCCGACCAGTGCTATGGTCGGTGTCTGCCGGTGGCCACAAAGTGAGCCAGGATGCTAAGAGGGTATGCAAGATCTGGACGAATGCAAGTCATCAGATATATGAGCCAACCCACCAGCTCTCCATATGGACCACTAGGCTCTACAGCGTCCTCCGGGACTGGAGCAGAGAGTCTGTGGTCTACTGACAGAGAGTCTGCTGTCCATGACTTATCATCAATGAAGTCGTTGGTGTGCATATTGTAGATAGAGCATAGTTGCTGGGAGTTTGGTCTCTGACCAGCTCTCATACCATGTTGGGAGTGAGAAGACGGGTAGGGTCGCAATCTTTGCTTCCTCGAGTAACTCTCGCAGGTAAAGTCCTTCCTTGGCCGCGGTGCAGAGGGCGATATATTATGCTTCAGCCGAAGATAGTGCAATTAGTTCCTGTTTACTCAACTGCCATGAGATAGTCCCGATAGGTTC
This sequence comes from Closterium sp. NIES-67, assembly GCA_027943415.1. NCBI lineage: Eukaryota > Viridiplantae > Streptophyta > Zygnematophyceae > Desmidiales > Closteriaceae > Closterium > Closterium sp. NIES-67. Next base: position 367,240 of record BQMB01000674.1, on the reverse strand, counting down.
TAGTCGGTAGATGTAGCCCGTTCTTGATCGTCGATTTTCCCGGTCTCCCGCGTGGTCGGCGTCGACGTATCCAAGTAGTTGTACGGATGGTGTTGTTACTTTGCTGTAGGTAAGTCCGGTCGTCGGCGTAGAGATGAAGTAGAGTAGTGCCCGGTTTAGTTCTTCGAGATCTTCTTGTTCCGGCTGCTTCAGATGCGTCGCCAGTTGGCTCGCGCTGTAGGATAGGTCAGGTCGGCAGGTTACTGCTGCGAATAGTAGGCAGCCGAGCTTCTGCTGATACTCCTGGATTTGCTTCGCGGGGAGTTTTGCGGAGGTGTCGTTGTTGTTCCCGTAGCGGTAGGGAGTCGCGACTGTAGTTGGTGTTAGTCCGAACTTCTTTGCGACGACGCCTGCGTATTTTCCAGCATATAAGTAGAACGCCAAGTTGTCTTCGACGACGTTCAGACCCAGGTACTAGGTTACGGTGTCTGACACTATGAGTGTCAAGTCCCTTTTCAGCTCCCCTTCGAACCAGGTGGCGATGTCAGTAGTGGAGCTGATGTAGAGCAGGTCATCGACGTAGACGATGAGTAGGATAAATTCCCTTTCCTTCTGTAGTCGGTACATGCCTTGGTCGTGTGGCAGCTGTAGGAATCCGATTCTGACGAGGCGACCGTGAAGATGCTGCTGCCAAAGCCGCAGGGCTTGCTTGATCCCGTAAAGGGATTTTATCAGCTGGCATACTTTTGTGGGGTCGTCGATGAATCCGTGGGGCTGCTCGACGAAGATCTCGACGTCCACAGGTGCGTACAGGAAAGCATTTGCGACGTCGATCTGGCGCAGTGGTAGTTTCTTCGTGGCCGCGACGGCGAGTAGGATGCGCAAGGAGGTGTGACGGGAGACTGCGGCAAATGTTTTTGTCTAGTCGGTTCCGTATCGTTGATCGAATCCTCGTACGACCCAGCGAGCTTTGAATCGTTCGATGGAGCCGTCCGCATTGGTCTTGATGCGGTACACCCACTTTCCCGAGAGAACGTTCTTCCTGTTGATGTTCGTTGCAGGTACCAGCTTCCATGTATTTCGGTCTTGCAGAGCTTTCAGTTCCCTTTCCATTGCTTCCTTCCATTTCGCCTTGTGTTCCCCCCCCCCAGAGCCTGTGACAGGGTCGTTGGCTCGTGCGGAGACGGCGGCGGCGGATGCTGGACGGAGACCCATAAGCCGAGTATCTGCAGTCCCGTGGGTGTGTGTCAAGGGGAATTTTCATTCCCCGAATAGGCTGCTTCGTCACCATCTTCTGGATCAGGTAAGAAGTTTGGGCCGATGCGTTCTGAGACATTTGTGTCGACCGGGTGAGGTGTAATGTAACCTTGGTCAGCGAAGTGGTAAAGGGTGCAGAGGTTGTTGCTATCGAGAGGATTGTCTTTGTCGAGTGGAACAGACACGGAACAGTAAGGGAGTGGTCCGGCAGCTTCCGAAGCTCCAGGTACGTCTTCTTCTGCTGCGTCAGCCTCGGCAGCACGGTCGGCGAAGGAGCGAAGGCCTGCGACACCGTCGGTGGGGTCGTCTGTGTTGGCGACGTTGTCCAGGTAATGCTGCAGCGTCAGTCGTTCGTAGAAGATCACATCACGTGATGCCACGGTATTTTTGTCTTGTATGTCGAGGATTTTCCATGCTTGAAAATGTTTTGCGATGCCGAGGTGTAATCCCCACCGTGCTCGTTGAGTGAATCGTCCTGCTCGGGCTGTGTGGGGTCTGTACTGTACCATGCAGCCGAAAACCCGGAGTAATTTTGTGCTGCCCCTTTTTCGTGTCCACAGCAGGTGCGGTGATGCGTTGTTGGGAAGCGAGGACGAGGATAACAAATTGTGCAGGTGGACTGCATGGGTCATCGCGTCTGGCCACAGTGTGTTGGGCAGTCTCATCCCCAGGAGCAGCTTCCGCATCGTCGTCTGCAAGGTCCGGTTCATTCTTTCTACGACCCCCTGCTGCTGGTGAGCGTAGGGCAGAGACACCAGGCGTATGATTCCTCTTTCCGCCAAGTAGTTCCTGAATCGTTGTGACTGTTATTCCAGTGCGCCATCTGACTGGAAGCTCTTGAGCTTGGTTCCTGATTCTCGTTCAGTGATGGGGAGCCACGTCGTGAAGGCTTCGAAAGCTTGATCGCGCGTCTTGAGGTTGTAGTGCCAGACATATCTTGTTGCTGCATCGATGAACGTGATGACATAGTTGAAGTCGGCTTCAGTGTCGTCTCGAGGCATGTTTAAGATGTCGCTGTAAACTTTTTCCATCGGTGCGTATGCAGGTGCGCTTGGGTTGTGATGTGATGGAAAAGGTTGGTGAGGAAGATCGGCTTCAGGACACGTGAAGCACCGTGCGCGTGGTCGTCGAAGTTCTTGGCCGCTCGTTGTAAGAAGAGCGTTTCTCTCTAACACTTCGGCTTGGATGGTTTGTCGTACCGTGCTGTTTGCAGGATGTCCAAGGCGTTGGTGCCAGATGTCGTCGGGGGCGCGATGGCCGGGCGAGCGTTGGTACATGTCGGCGTTGGAGAAGAACGCGACGACCGTGGCGGGACTTCGGCAGACTTCGCGTGTGATGGACATAAGTTGATCTGCTTCGGTTGGCGGTCCTCGGATCGCTGGTGATGGTACTCGGCTGGGTCCTGCTGCTGCTACTGCAGGTGATGTCTGGGAAGAGACGCTTGCTGGTACTTGTCTTTCTTGTCTGATGACTGCTAGCGCTCGTGTTCTTTCTGCTGCAGGTATGGTGTTGGAGTACCAGAATCCATCTGGGGTGAAGTCGGGGTCAAGATCCGGCGGGTGCGTCCAGGCTGCGAACGACACGATGCCATCGCTGTCGGCAGTACCGCGGTCGGGGACGAAATCCAACACGAAGACGCCCGACTTCAGGAGAGCGCGACCGATGAAGAGGCCGCCCTTCCCGTGGTAAAGACGAAATTCGTTGGAGTCCGAGTCGCATTCCAGGTGAATACCTTTTGCCATCAAGTGGCTGACGCTGAGTAAATTGTATCCCAAGTTGTCGACGATTAGAACTTTGTTGAGTTGTAGTATGACGTTCGTCTCCATTGACTGAAGCTGAACGACGCCTTGTCTGTTTGTTTTCAGGTTCTCGTTGTTGGCGACAGTGATGATGACATCACGGTTGAGGCGTTGCTCGCGCTGCACGAAGCGCCCGGAAGAACACATGTGTTGACCGCAGCAGCTATCCAAGAACCAGGTGTTTCGTCCGGTGGGTTTGGCGTTGGCGACTGCAGCGTATGTCGGGTTAACCTGAAGTCCTTATGAGCGTGGCGGCGGCAGTTCTTCTTCCTCTGGAGCGTAAGTGGGTGGTGATCCTAGTGCGCAGCTGTCGATGTGTACCATGCAATTGATGATGTTTGGTGTGCCTTCTGCAGATGAGGATGAACGTCTCGGTGGGCTTTCTTGAGTGGAAGCGACTTGTGGGTCTACTGGACGATAAGCTCTGGGACGCGTGCAGTTGATTTTGGAGTGTCCGGATGTTTGGCAGTTGTGGCAGAACGGCGGCACAATGGTGAGTCCTCTGTTGTCGCGTTGATCTTGCTTGCCGCGTCGATTGCAGTTGTTGTCGTTCCTTCGTTGAGTGTAGAAGACTAACGGTTGCTGCTTCCTTGGTTGTCTTTCTTCAAACAGGTCCATCTCTCGTTGTTCAGCATGGAGCTCGGCGCAGAGGTGCATCTCCGAGATTCGTCCGTGGGCGCGAAGAAGCGAGCGGGTGGTTCTCCATTCTGGCCCGAGCCCAGCGAGGACAAGCGTCACGAAGCTTTCTTCAGTGATTGTTCCTCCGCACCGAAGCAGGCGGTCGCGGAGTGTCTGGCATCGACTCATATAATGCATCGCCTTTTCTCCGGTCTTCATCTGTATTGTTGTCAGTTGCTGCATGAGTCTGCTTTGTGTCACGCTGTCGTTTGCTTGATAGAAACACTTGAGGTGATGCCATGCGAGTTCCGCGGAGTTTCCATAGCTCCGATACGTTCTGATGCTTTGCTGCTCTTGTGGTGACAGGTTCCGCAGGAGGACTGTGTACGCCAGCAGCGACTGATACGTAAAAAAATTCTTGTTCTTTCGCAGTGCCATTGCTTGGAAATGGCAGGGACCCGTTGAAGTATCCCAAGAGATGCGCAGCCTCCATCAGCAGCTCGAACTCAAAGCTCCAGGTAAAGAAGTCGTGTCCGTTGAACGGTGAGGATGTCTGCAGTTTGATCACGTGTGAAAACTGCGCCTGGAGACTAAGTATCTCGTTTGGTGTTTGTTGTGATGCAGCTGCTGTTGGTTGGGCACGGGGCGGCATGAACTCGAACGTCCCCGGTGAAGAGTGATAAGGCGCAAAGGTAGGCGCTTGATTGTGTCGCCCGAACGATGAGTTGTCGAGGCTCATCGGCGCTAATCCCATGTTTCCTCTGTTGCTCTGTGTTGAATGCGCAGGTGTCCTTGTCTGCTGCTGCTGGTCGAAGTGCAACATGAAGCTGAAGAACCTTTCCATAAGGTTCGGGTCCACGCTTGAAGAGGGTGATGGGGTCACCATTTCCGGTGCTCTTCCTGTTGTTTCTTGAGCAGCGCCGGTCTCGGTTTGCAGTCCTGAAGTGTGCAATCCAGAGTTGCCGGGTTGAGTGTCTTGGGCGCTGGGTGAGCCCGTAGAGATTTTCTTGCCCTTGCTGTCCATGACTTATAATCAATGAAGTCGTTGGTGTGCAGATTGTAGATAGAGCGTAGTTGCTGGGAGTTTGGTCTCTGACCAGCTCTCATACCATGCTGGGAGTTTGGTCAGGCGACGGGGCCACCGGGCGGCTAGAAGACGGGGCTGTGTGGCGGCTAGGAGACGGGGCCGCGGGCGGCGAGGCGACGGGGCCGGCTAAGCGAGGGAGGGGGGGGGGGGCAAGGCGACGGGGCCGGCTGGGCGACGGGGCCGGCTAGGCGACGGGACCGGCTTGGCGACGAGGTTGACTAGGCGACGGGGCCGGCTGGGCGACTGGGCCAACTAGGCGCTAGGTGACGAGGGCCACGAGGGGACGGGCCAGCACGGGCGGGAGGACGACGGGGCGGCTAGGACCTATGGCGGAAGCGCTTGTGGGCGGGGGGGACCTAACCTACTCTGATACCATATCAAAGTTAACGAATGACTAGAACCATGGCATACAAGGGAATATAACCTAGTGGGTTGTACTCTCTAAGGCACAACCCTATGTAGTCTACAACAACATACAAGGATATGTTTGACACTTGCCACCTCAGCGGCCGCATTACCACAAAATCAAGCTCGAACCCGGCGCGCAGCCTACTATTCGGACCCAATGGCGGCTGACTCAACCTGAGTTAGATGAACTTCGACGCCAACTGGACTACCTGCTCGAGAAAGGTTTCGTCCGCCCCAGCACATCACAATTTGTAGCTCCGATCCTGTTCACACCGAAGAAAGATGGAGGTTTGCGTATGTGTATCGACTACCGCGCCTTGAATCATAATACCATCAAGTCTCGCTACCCCATCCCACGTGCACACGACCTCATCGACCAACTTCGCGGGGCCAGATTTTTTTCGAAGATTGATCTGCGAGGCGGTTACTACCAACTTCGCGTGCACGAAGCTGGCTGCTACAAGACGGTGTTTCGGACCCGGTACGGGAGTTACGAGTACACGGTCATGCCATTTGGCTTAACAAACGCGGCTTTGACATTCCACTTGACCATGAACAATTTTTTTCGGCAACTGTTGGATAAATGCGTCATCGTGTACATCGACGACATCGTCTTCTACATCGTTTCCCAACCTCCCTCATGTGCCGAGCCGTTATTGCTCAGGCGAAGCGGTTTGTCTCGCCTGACTACATTGCACAGCTTGCCGCTGGCAGAAGTTATGGGGAAATGCTATAAATGCTGAATACTAAGATTTATCTATTTTCTTTGATGTGTAAATACCACACATGAAGTTCAAAACAAGTTGCGCTTCAGCTTTAAAGCGAGGTATGGAAAGCAGGAAGCGCGATGCAGCACTTTTGCTTGTCCCGCAACAAAAGACACTGACCTTCCTTGTCCCACTCTAGATCACTGACAATCATGCCATCACGCACTCTAAATGTAGACGCCGAACTGCTGCTCCCTCCATTCGTCCCTTCACTATTCCCCTTAGTGCTCTCACCCCCAACCCTCCACCCCTTGCTCACACCACCATCACCATCAGTCACTCCTTCCGAGTCCCCAATGAAAATCCCCTCACCCACATTAGTAGTAACACCACTTCCTGATGCTATAGCTGGCTTCCATGTAAACAAATGTGGTGTACCGGTGCAGAACGCAATGCAGGGAAGGGAGGGGTGCCAGGCTGCAGCTTTGATTGGCTGCAGCTGCGACAGCACTGCAGCCAGCTCAAACTTGCGAAGCGTCGACCAGATCCAAAGGACGGTAGGAATGTCATCGCACCGAGTGGCTAGATACTCCCCATTAGCACTCCACACTACGAGGCCTGGAGCGAAAGGGGGAAAGAGGGGAGAGGGGGGGGAGAGGAGAGAGGAGGAATGCTGGTGGGGGTCGGATCCAAAGGATGGTGGAGGGAGATGTCGTGTCGCTGAACGCCGACTGGGTAGGTTCCTGCTCCCTGAGTCCCTGCCGTTGAGCTTTCCACAGAATGAGTCCTGGAAAGACAGACGAGGGGGTCAGGTGGTGGGGTGGGGATATCACCGCACGCCGAGCGGCAAGGTACTCCCCTGTTAAGTACCTCACATGAAGAATCCGAGTGGCTAACTACTGCCCATTAGCACTCAACAGCATCAGGCCTGGAGGGAGGAGAACGGGGGGTGAGAGGGAAGTGCGAAGTGGTGCTGGGGGAGGGTTGCCAGTGGAATATGAGGATAGGGTACTGTCGCAAGGGCACGAGTACTTGGATGAGCAATACTGGCGGTGATAAATTCAAATAGAAATAAAAATCGGGCTCAATATCTAATCTATACGCGGCAAGCTCTTACCGACTCCTTGCTTGGGGTTTGGCTTGTCCACTGGAGGTTTTTGGACGGGCAGCTGAACGGGCAGCTCAAGCACTCGGTAGGAGACCATGGGGACCTCCTCCTCCTCCTCTTGAGTGTCTGCAGGAGTTGAAACACGTGGCGTGAATTTTACTAAAAATGCTTAGAGAGGAACGAGCCGACAAGCCCTCAAGTCGAAGGGTAACTCATATGCATAATAGCAGCCTTTCGCTTTGCAATCTTTGAAAGACCACAAGGGCTAACACCACAGCACTGCATACCTGGTGTTATAGCAGAGGCTGCAGCAGAGACACCAACACACTCCTGCAGGCCAGAGCAGACAGAGAAGTTGCGGAGGCAGGGGAGAAAAGGCAAGAGGATGACAGGGGCATGGAAACCAAGGGAGCAGGACTAAAGAAACGCAGTGATGGAAGGACCGGATGGGGCGGAAAATGTGCCACTGTGCTGTAACAGGTGTATTTAAGTGAGGCCTGCTGCGTGCAACGTGGCAACAAGAGTTTTGAGGTGGTTTTGAGTCGACTCCCAATCAAGTGTGCCGCAGTGATGTAACAGGTGTATTGAAATGAGGCCTCCTGCGTGCAATGCGGCAACAAGAGTTTTGAGGTGGTCCCTACTGCAGAGTGACAGCATGTGGCTTTGAAGAGCAGCAAGCAAGCTTGTGAGTCGACTCAAGAGAGCCTTCTGCATCGCAATAGCAGCTTTCTAGGTGACTTTTGAGTCGACTCAAAAGTCGACTCACGAGAGCCTTCTGCATCGCAATAGCAGCTTTCTAGGTGACTTTTGAGTCGACTCAAAGGTCGACTCAAGAGAGCCTTCTGCATCGCAATAGCAGCTTTCTAGGTGACTTTTGAGTCGACTCAAAAGTCGACTCAAGAGAGCCTTCTGCATCGCAATAGCAGCTTTCTAGGTGACTTTTGAGTCGACTCAAAAGTCGACTCAAGAGAGCCTTCTGCATCGCAATAGCAGCTTTCTAGGTGAATTTTGAGTCGACTCAAAGGTCGACTCAAGAGAGCCTTCTGCATCGCAATAGCAGCTTTCTAGGTGACTTTTGAGTCGACTCAAAAGTCGACTCAAGAGAGCCTTCTGCATCGCAATAGCAGCTTTCTTCAAATGGCAAAGCAGCACGCATGCATGCATGCACGCACACACACACACACACCTCGTACACAACTGCTGCAGCAGCCAATGGGTTTCTGACAGCTGGCACGTGCGGCAGCTCCACTACAGGCCGGCCGTCCGCCGTCCGGAAGACTCGCAGCAGGCGGTCGGCGGAGCAGCCCACCGCCACCAGGGCACCTGAAGAAACACCTGAAGAAGCACCTGAACCTGAACCGCTGCTGCTGCTACTTTCGGTTGAAAGTGAGCTAGAACCAGAAGGGACACCAGGTGCGGAAGCAGGGGAGGGGGCAACGGCCCTGACTCCCAGCCCCGGCCAGGGCAGCTCTATGCGTGCTTGGGGCTCTCCAGAGGGAGAGAAGAGCAGCAGCTGAGGGGGGTTGGAGGGGGGTGAGCAGGGGGGGTGTGGGGGTGGGGAAGGGGGCGAGAGGAGTGAGGGGGCAGCTCTATGCGTGCTTGGGGCTAACCAGACAGAGATACGGGTAGCGCCTGAGGTGGGAGAGGAGAGGGAAACGGGGAAGTTGGAGGGGGGGTAAGGAGCGTAGGAGTGCTTACATAACATGGAGCAGCGTCTCATGCTCTGTAAAGATCAATGGGTTGGGATGAAGTTTGCTCTGCAGATCAACGGTTTAGGAGCGCACTCGAATGCAGATCAACTCTGCTTTTGATTCGATTCAAATGCAGATCGACGGTTTAGGATTGACTTTCCGGTGCACGATTGCTCACGTACCCTGAATTCCACAGGGTGATCCCACACAATAACCCCGCCGTCCTCTGCCGCCCATGCCACGTCAGCAGCATCCACAGTATCCGTGCGGAAGCAGACCACCTCCTGCCATGTGTCGCAAGCGTACAGGCTCACCACATCACGACTCTGCCCTGCTGCTCCTCCCCCTCCTCCCCCTCCTCTCCCTCCCCCCCCTCCCCCTTCTCCTGCCCCTCCTGCTGCTGCTGATGCTCTCCTTACTCCCACCCTTCCTTCTAACCCTGCTCCTTGCATACTTCCCCCAACAGCAGAGCCATCGCGCGATCTTCTAACAACAGCACTCCCAGCAGCAATACCAGCAGCACTACCAACAGCAGCAGTCCCAACACTACCACCAGCAGCAGCCCTGTGGCTTCCCGTGTCAGTAGCCCTCCTGCCAGGAGCACCAGCTGCGCCAGATGCTGTAACCGGGTTACCAGCATCTCCAGTTGTGTTACCGACAGTGCCCCGACGAGCAGCAGTGGCACCAGCAGGGGTAGCAGCCGCAGCAGCAGCAGTAGCAGCAAGAGGGATAGGGGCAGCAGCAGGTGGCATGGTTTCATTGGAAGGGAGGGAGTGGAGGGCTGCTAGGAGGAGGTGGTTGGGGGAGAAGGAGAGGGCGCGTATGGGGTGCTTGGGAAGGGGGATGTGCACTGGGGGGGATTGGCTGGCGATGGAGAGGAGGGGGGGGGGATTGAAAAGAGAAAACAGAGGGGATGGGTTAGGCTCTGGAACAAAGGCGGTGGCTGGGGAGAAGGGAGAGGGCGCGTATTGGGTGCTTGGGGAGGGGGGTGTGCACTGGGGGGCGCTCCACACAGGCACCAGGAGGTATAGTCACCAGGAGGTATACTCACCAGGAGGTATCCTCACCAGGAGGTATACTCACCAGGAGGTATCCTCACCAGGAGGTATACTCACCAGGAGGTATACTCACCAGGAGGTATACTCACCAGGAGGTATACTCACCAGGAGGTATACTCACCAGAAGGTATACTCACCAGGAGGTATACTCACCAGGAGGTATACTCACCAGAAGGTATACTCACCAGGAGGTATAATCACCGGAGATATAATCACGGTGACGTTCCCTGTAGTCACGCGCAGACGGTGATCCGAGGAGAGCAGCACGTGAGTGGAGTCAGGGGCCCAACTAGATGTCCCAGACCTCCATACAATCACCAAGCAATCACAGTCTATATAATCACCTAAATACAGCAGTCGTTACAATCACCTGGAGGTGACGTTCCATATAGTCACGCGCAGCCTGTGGTCCGAGGAAAGCAGCACGTGCGAGGAGTCAGGGGCCCACGTGGCGTGCACCAGCCCGCCCACGTCATCCTCGTGCACGGTAGAAGACCAGTCGGGGTGAGCCACGGACCACACCTGGAGAGAAGGGGTTCCACACACGATGTGAAGGGGGGTGAGGTTCAGGGGGTGGGGAGTCAGAGGCCCACGTGGCGTGCACCAAGCCGCCCACCTCGTCCTCGTGGACTGTTGCAGACCAGTCAGGGTGAGCCACGGACCACACCTGTAGAGAGACGCAGGGAGAAAGAGAGAGCAGGAGGTGCGTGGATCCAGGGGCCCACTGGGCGTGCACCAGCCCCCCCGTTTCGTCCTCGTGCACTGTTGCAGACCAGTCGGGGTGAGCCACGGACCACACCCGCGGGAAAGGGTTTCGCGCACATTACAAGGAGCTGAGGGCTCAGGCAGTGGAGTCAGGGGCCCATTGGGCATGCACCAGGCCTCCCGTGTCGTCCTCGTGCACTGTAGAAGACCAGTCAGGGTGAGCCAAGGACCACACCTGGGGGAGAAGCAGGGAGAGAGAGAGAGAGAGAGCAGTGGGCGTGGTGGGGCAGACAGCATTGGACCTTCACACAATCTTCCTGTCATCGTTCTTAGGGCCATGTGGGGTGCACCAGGCTTCCCACCCCACCTTGTCCGCATGCACCGTGGCGGATCATTCAAGGTGAGCCATGGAGCACACGCAAGTGAGGATTTCCTCTTCCTCTCCCAACATCACCTGGGATGGAAATGTGGGGAGAGGAAGAGGAAATCCTCACTTGGGCGTGACAGAAGCGGACTAACACGGAGACGGGTTTCCCGGTTCCTTGTTTGAGCAACGCAGCTTCATGCTCATGCCTTTTCTTGGATAAGGAAGTCAGGCGGAGGAGTCTTCATCCTTATTCGTGTAACTCATGCTGACTTGCTTATTCTTGTTTGAGCAACAGACTCTCATCCTTTGGTGAATCACGCATGGGCCATACCTGGATGTGAACAGCGCATATGGGCCATACCTGGATGAAGAAAGGGTGGAAGCAAGGAAAAGAGAGTGCACGCCTTGCACCATGACGTTTGAACCTCTCAAACACCAATTGCTACAGCCTATATTCAGCCGCTGCACATCGTAGCAGTTACAAAGTGCTCTTCCGGTACTTTATGGTCAATTAACGCTTCCTTACATGCACTGTAGCTTGCGAGTAGCAAGCTGCGAAAACCATTGTGGAATCTGGAGCCCATTCGACGGCTGAGATCGCCCCTGTACAGCTGCACGTTCGGATGTCCTGTAATTGTAACGCGTGGGCGACCATAGGGGACAGAGTCCGAGAATGGACAAAACGTGGGGGAATGCGGGAGAGAAAAACTGAGGGAAACGGAACGGAACGGGGACGGTAGGATTTGATTCGTTATTCGTTATTCGTTATTGGCAAGCGAGGCACAGGCCATCGAGGTGAGCACATTGTGATTGTAGATTCAGAAGAGAACAGTACTTGATTCTAGAGAAGGCACGGGCAGATGCAGCTTCATCCCCTGCTACGGCGTCACATCGCTTATTGATGCGAATGCATGATGGTCACAGGAAAAGGGATGGTATTTACCTCTAAGGACGGTACGGAGCGCAGGTGCAGCTTCCTCCCCTGTGCTACTGCGAGGCACCGGCCGTCAGGAGAAAGGCTGCAGGCACCGGAATGAGGTAACACTTCCGCGACGTCCATATCAGAAAGAAGGTCGTTGACTTTTTGCAAGAAACGTAAGTACACGACCGGATCAGGTTACCCAGGTGATTTTAGGAAGAGGTGGAAACGTTGTCAGCTCGAAAGGAACCGTCCAGGAAGATTCATTGTCACTAAAATCTCACTGACGCGATCAGCTCAACTGCAGAGTGATGGTAGATGAGGCGTGCGATTCGGTAGGAAGAGATGTGAAAAAAGGAAACGGAGAACGTAAGGAATGAGAAGGTCTGGGAGGAACGGAAGATAGTAATAGCAGCAGGTGAACGCTAAGAGAACACGTCGTAATGAAGGTGGCGGTGCAATCAGTAACTCCTCTTGGGAACTCCTAACTGGAAAACTCCCCTTTTCTTGCAGTGTCAGGTTCCTGACGAAGAATCTTGTCTTGAATCAGACTCGGAGGGCGTGTTGCGAAAAAGGTCGTTTTCTTCGTGTTATGTTCTAATTACCAGCGAAATCGTCAGAATCGTAGAGAACGTCGCGAAGAAAATACCAGCCAATGTAAGTGCAAAGAGAATTCACACACAGCTTCGACGAGCTTTTGCGACACTCGCAAAACTTAACGGAGATTACGCTTAACCCAACCGGGGTCTGATTCCGAAGACACTTGGCGAAAACCGTTAACGACCAGCCGGGACTCAGGCCCTGCTCAGGGAAAGGTAACCCTTGGGGATGGCTCTCGGAACGCGGACAAGGTAGCCCTGGGAATTCAAAGGACCCAGGAAAAGCGCGGGAAGAAGAAGTCTGAAGCGAAGGGAGACAATTATCGCTTTTTGAGAGTCGCGTTAGTGGTGCAAGTACCCAGAGTGACTAAACCCGTTAGAACATTCTACTTGCAGATATGGATGAAAGTAGACGGTATGGCCTTTTCTCGACGCACAAACAGACAAATCTGCATGCAGGATGCTGAAATATTTCTCTGGCATTGCAATCGCATTCTACATGGATTTTTTTTCCATCTTGACTCTTCATTTCTCCTAACTAGTGAAATCTTGAAATGTTTCTGTGCCCACTGGGTCATTGGCTTACACATAATGTTTCATAAGCTCGAATGCCATAAAAAAGCCTAGCCTATGACGAGGCGGCTTAGCACAAGAAACAGAACTACTCCCGACAAAGGCCGTTCCTTCTCACGACTAATTTGATCTCCTCCCTCCCGATATAGTTTCTCACTTTCCGCAACGCGGCCGAGTCTAACCGGTGTAGCTCACGGCGTAGGAGCTCGAGCGAGTAGCTGCTCTTTATTTCCAGCATACTCTAGGGGCTTTCTCATGCACTCTTGTTCCAATTAGGGTCTTTCGGGTCAGCTACAGGTCGATTCGTCTTGCCGTGTTCTGTTGTGAGTACGAACGGGCCTTCGGTTTCGTCCCACCTCGTTACTGTCGCACTCGTGGCTCCTAGAAGTGGGTCTGACCCGGAGGATGCGTGATCATCAAGCCACCACTTACCCGCAATGAGCAGCGTTGAGCCTTTCCGTAGGTGTGTGCGCTCCTGTCGCCTGTTCTAAAGCGTATTACTACGCGGATGCGTGATCGGAACATCATTTACCTGCCATGAGCAGCGTCGAGCCTTTCCGTAGGTACGTGTGTTCGTGTCATCTGTAGTGCTCTCGCTATTGTCACACGCAGTACCCCTCGCTATTGTCTCATTCCATCTGCTCCTCCTGCGTCGGTCTCGTAGCAGCCGCTTCACTTCCTTGTCTCCTCTCACCTCCCCCCCTTCCCCCCTTTCCCCTTTGCTGTTATCCCCATGCTGACGCCCTTATGCTTGTCCCTGCTCTTTCTCTCAATTTCATTTGCTCCTTCTTCGTCGATCTCGTAGCAGCAGCAGCTTCCCTTCTCATCTCATTCCATTTGCCTTCTTTGTCTCCTCTCGCCGTTCCCTCTCCTCGTTCCCCTTCGTTGCAAAGGTTATCCCCATGCTGACGCACTTATGCTTCTTCCTGCTCCTTCTCTCAATTTCTGTCTGCTCCTCTCTTACTTTCTCTCAATTTCCGTCTGCTCCTCTCTTACCTTCTCTCAATTTCCGTCTGCTCCTATCTTACCTTCTCTCAATTCCGTCTGCTCCTCTCTTACTTTCTCTCGATTTCCCTCTGCTCCTCTCTTACTTTCCGCCCGGGACTTTTGTTTTCTACTCTCTGCTGCCCACTGGTGAAACCACGCCGTTTTCTCCCTCCTTGATCCCTTCCCTGATCGCTCTGGTTTCCTTTCCTTTCCTTAACGCAATTTCCTTCCCTTACAAGGATTTGATTTCCTTTCCTTAATGCAATTTCCCTTCCTTAAACGTAATTTCCCTTCGCACGACTCCTGCAGGCTGGTGAAATTGGTGGCCCGTGCATTCTACGATGACGATCCAACGGACGATAAAGATAAAGAGAAGGAGAAGGAGAAGGAGAAAGAGAAAGAGAAGGACAAGGGGAGCAACAAAAAGGCAGAGCGGATATGCGGAGGGGAGACCAAGGGACTCACTATAGTCGTCCTCGACGCCCTTACAAGGTATAAAATAACTCCCTATAGTCGTCCTCGCGCTCTTACAAGGTGCAAGTTGACTTAGTATAGTCGTCCTCGATGCCCGTACAATGTAAAATATGGCAAGTGGGTGAGGGGGGAGGAGTTGGCTCGGCAGCTGCATCCAGGGGGCTGCTCAGTCGGGAGCATACCCTCACCTCTTTCCCTTCCCCACCATTTTAATACCCCCCACCAGGCATCAGTGGTTGAGGGGGGAGGACTTGGCTCGGCAGCTGCATCCAGGGGGCTGCTCAGTCGGGAGCTTACCCTCACCTCTTTCCCTTCCCCACCATTTTAATACCCCCCACCAGGCATCAGTGGTTGAGGGGGGAGGACTTGGCTCGGCAGCTGCATCTAGGGGGCTGCTCGGTCGGAAGCTCACCCTCACCCCTTTCCCTTCCCCACCATTTTAAACCCCCCCCACCAGGCATCAGTGGTTGAGGGGGGAGGGCTTGGCTCGGCAGCTGCATCTAGGGGGCTGCTCGGTCGGAAGCTCACCCTCACCCCTTTCCCTTCCCCACCATTTTAACCCCCCCCCACCCGGCGGCAGTAGATGCGCGAGGCGGACTTGGCTCAGCAGCTGCATCTCCCCCACACCTCCTCCCTCCCTCCCTCCCCCCCCTCCCCCTTCCCCCCTTCCCCCCTTCCCCCCTCTCCCCCTTTCTCTCTCTTCCCCCCAATCAGACAGCAGTGGATGCGGGAGGAGGATCTGTCTCGGCAGCTGCACCCCCCCACCTCCCCCCACCTCCCCCCACCTCCCCCCACCTCCCCCACTTTTTCCCTCTTCTCCTTTCTCTCTCGCCCCCACCCCCCCCCATCAGACGGCAGTGGATGCGTGAGGAGGAGCTAGCTCGGCAGCTGCACCTGCACCCAAAGCAACTGAGGCGAACATTGAAGATGCTTGAAGAGGAGATGATGCTCGTGAGGGAGCACCGGAAGGAGGTGAGGACGGACGGATGGAAGGTTGATGAGTGTTGTAAGGCAGACATAGATGATGCTTGAAAAAGGATGATGATGCTCGTGAGGGAGCACCGGAAGGAGTTGAGGGTGAAAGGACGAGAGGTTTGTGCGTTACAAAGTAGTGGTGGTAACCACCTGAAGCAGCAGCTGAGGCGGACGCTGAAGCTGTTGGAAGAGGAGATGTGAGGGAGCACCGGAAGGAGGTGAGTGGGTGTTGTTGTTGTGGGTGCATATGAGTCACGGTGTTGTGATAACCACTAGAGCTAACTTAAGTTGAAGATGGTTGAAGAGAATATGATGATCTTGAGGGAGCAGTGAGGGTGGGATAGAGCGCGGGCGGTGGAGTATTTGTGTGTTACTGTGGAGTGGTAACCACGTGGAGCAGCTAAGGCGGACGCTGAAGATGCTGGAAGAGGAGATGACGATCGTGAGGGAGCACCGGAAGGAGGTGAGGGTGGGGTAGTGTGGTGGACAGAAGAAAGGAAGGAAGGAAGGAAGGAAGGAAGGAAGGAAGGAAGGAAGGAAGGAAGGAAGGAAGGAAGAAGGAAGGAAGGAAGGAAGGAAGGAAGGAAGGAAGGAAGGAAGGAAGGAAGGAAGGAAGGAAGGAAGGAAGGAAGGAAGGAAGGAAGGAAGGAAGAAGGAAGGAAGGAAGGAAGGAAGGAAGGAAGGAAGGAAGGAAGGAAGGAAGGAAGGAAGGAAGGAAGGAAGGAAGGAAGGGAAGGAAGGAAGGAAGGAAGGAAGGAAGGAAGGAAGGAAGGAAGGAAAGGAAGGAAGGAAGGAAGGAAGGAAGGAAGGAAGGAAGGAAGGAAGGAAGGAAGGAAGGAAGGAAGGAAGGAAGGAAGGAAGGAAGGAAGGAAGGAAGGAAGAAGGAAGGAAGGAAGGAAGGAAGGAAGGAAGGAAGGAAGGAAGGAAGGAAGGAAGGAAGGAAGGAAGGAAGGAAGGAAGGAAGGAAGGAAGGAAGGAAGGAAGGAAGGAAGGAAGGAAGGGAAGGAAGGAAGGAAGGAAGGAAGGAAGGAAGGAAGGAAGGAAGGAAGGAAGGAAGGAAGGAAGGAAGAAGGAAGGAAGGAAGGAAGGAAGGAAGGAAGGAAGGAAGGAAGGAAGGAAGGGAAGGAAGGAAGGAAGGAAGGAAGGAAGGAAGGAAGGAAAGGAAGGAAGGAAGGAAGGAAGGAAGGAAGGAAGGAAGGAAGGAAGGAAGGAAGGAAGGAAGGAAGGAAGGAAGGAGGAAGGAAGGAAGGAAGGAAGGAAGGAAGGAAGGAAGGAAGGAAGGAAGGAAGGAAGGAAGGAAGGAAGGAAGGAAGGAAGGAAGGAAGGAAGGAAGGAAGGAAGATGTGTCGTGGGACCGACAACGCGTGTGTTGCATGCAAGGTAGTGGTAACCACTTGAAGTAACATAGGCGGACTCTGAAGATGTTGGAAGTGGATATGATGATCGTGAGGGAGCACCGGAAGGAGGTGAGGGCAGAAGGGCGGAAGGAAGGAAGGTTGATGTGTGTGCTGTAGGACAGCCAACTCATGTGTTGAAGACGAAGTACTGGTTGCCTCTTGTATCGACTTAAAAGGTGACTTTTGAGTCGACTCAAAAGTCACCTCGTTGATGTGTGCTGTGGGGCAGACAACTCATGTGTTGCATACAAAGTACTGGTTGCCTCTTGTATTGACTCAAAAGGTGACTTTTGAGTCGACTCAAAAGTCACCTCGTTGATGTGTGCTGTGGGGCAGACAACTCATGTGTTGCATACAAAGTACTGGTTGCCTCTTGAAGCAGCTAAAGCGGACTCTGAAGCTACTGGCAGGGGATATGATGATCATGCACACATATGAGTTACATATGCACAGGAACGAGGTGAGAGGGTGTTGTTGTGGGTGCATACATATGAGTTGCGGTGTAGTGTTAACCACTTGAGCCAACTAAAGGCGGACGCTGGAGGTGCTGGAAGAGGAGACGATGATCTTGCGTGAGCACAGGAAGGAGGCGAGTGGAGCTTTTGAGTTATGCAGTGGTAACCAGTTGATGCTGGAAGAGGAGATGGTGATCTTGCGTGAGCACCGGAAGGAGGTGAGGGTGGGAGGATTGTGTAAAGGGTATATATGTATTACGAGTAGTGGTAACTGTTTGAAGCAACTGAGGCGGACTGTGAAGACGGAAGAGGTGACTTTTGAGTCGACTCAAAAGTCACCTCGCAACTGAGGCGGACTGTGAAGACGGAGGAGGAGATGACAATCGCGCGCGAGAAGCGGGAGGGAGAAGCGGGAGAGAGGTAATCGGTTCTCAACCTTGAAAACGCGGCTCCAGCTTGTGGAACCACGAATCCAACTTGTGGAATCGCGGTTCCACTAGTGGGGGTGCGGCGCTTCCAGGCCGACTTTGAAGGTTCCCACCTTGACTGTGGGAACGTGAGGAACTCGCCCAAATGAGCGCTTCCAGGCCGACTTTGACTGTGGGCGAGTTGAGCACCCATTTGGGCACCCCAAGTCTCTTGGGTGCCATTCTCCTCACCTGGACCCGCCCAAGTCGCCCAGCACGTCCCCATCCCTCTCATCTTCACAATCTAGGCCTACTCAGCCCAATGTCCTTGTCAGCTCTATACACTACTTTGTTGTTACACTCTCCAGGGCTCCTCTTGTAACCTATCTTTATCAGCTCCAACGTGTGCATCTTACAGCCATGCACATTGAGTCTACTTTTCTACAAATGGGATACTGTGATACGAATAGAATGGTAACGGGTTAGTCAATAGAGCAGTGGTGACCATTTGGATTGGAGCAGTAAGACAGGCACAGCAGATTCTGGAAGAAGAGATGTTACTAATGATCCAGTGATAGGTGTTACTAATGATCCAGTGATAGGTGTTACCTGATCTGTTCTTCTTTACCCCTTTACTCCCACCCAACAGCTCAGGTGTGCTCCGCTTCGTCATTCAAGTCGACTCAAAAGTCGCAGCATTCTGCATGTGTCCCTTTTCTAAATGCGCTGCCCGTGATTGCCTTTCCCCAATACTCCAATCGAGCTGTCGTTTGCAGAATGCTCGAGCAGCCAAGAGGCAGAAGCAGGAGGGAGAGGAGGGAGGGGAAGGGCAAGCCGAAGGCGAAGCGGAAGCAGAAGGGTCGAAATGGGAAGGGAAGCCGGGGCAAAAGGCGAAGCAGCACTCGCACTCCTACTGCTGCTTGCACTACCCCCAGGTGTGTAGCAGTTTTAGGTATACGTATTTGTATTTCACTCTACAGGTACCATAGGTATGCTACATGTAGAAGTTATTTAGCTGCTCTATGAAGGTAACTTAGCCGTGATATTCATTATTGGTAAGAGTGATTAGTGGGTGACATAGTACAGGCAGTTTGTCAAGTTTCCTGTGATTCAACTTCCCTTTCTGTGCAGTCCTACGACGTGGTGCGGTACCGCATAGTTTTGAGGCGCCTCAAAAGCAGTCCTACGACGTGGTGTGGTACCGCATAGTTTTGAGGCGCCTCAAAAGCAGTCCTACGACGCGGTGTGGTACCGCATCCACTGCGCCAAGTAGACATGGGCTTAAATCCGAGCCGGCTCGTCTCGGATCCGGCTCAAGCCGAGCCGAGCTGGTTTTTTTTTTTAGCCGAGCCTGCCCAGCTTGGCTCGGCTCGTGGAAGCCGAGCCGCCGGCTCGGCTCGGAGTTAGGCTTCACTGAAGCGGCTCGACGCGGCTCGGCTTCAGCACGGCTTGAAGCCGTGGGGTTCAAAATTCGACCCCCGCCAAAACTCGACTCTCATTTTGAGAGTCGCGTTTTTCAGTCCCCTATCTAGCCAGCGCCCCCAATCCCTTGCCTAAGCATAGTCTAAGCACCAAATAAAGGCATTCTAACTGCCCTCATGCCCTAATAGCAACCCCCTTACGAAATAGGGTGTGAGAGAGTAGGGTTTAGAGGCCACGGATTAGGGTTTGCAGGGGGCGCCGCGATTAGGCTTTAGGGCAGCCAATTTCACGTGCGGCTTGATGAGGAGCCCACAACGAACACCTAGAGGGGTAGTTCGACACAAAAGGGCCGCCAATTCCCGATATATAAAATTTGCGGAGCGCATTTAGGTTGCCAGCAGATCCAGGGTTTAGGGTTTAGGCGATCGGCGCCGCTTAGAAGAACCGTGTGGAGGGTTTAGGGTTAGAGAGGGGCGATGGCAAGGGACTATCTCGCCCTCCCTGCTACCTCAGCGGCGAGCGAGCGGGTTTTTAGTCAGAGCAGGAACCTTATCTCCAGGCAGGCAGCGCCACCGACTCAACGCGGAGAGCATCCGTGCATGTCTTTCAAGTCATGGACTCAGTCGCATGTGGGCGTTGAGCTGCTGCGACCTAGCTGGATCAGGGAAGGCGGCGAGCTGGGGGTTGAGGAGTCGTAGGCAGGTGGTTGGAGGGTGTGTTGTGGGCCGATGTGTGGGTGTGGCCCTGGGATGCGGGTGAGGTGTATGGGCATGCGCAAAAACTTTGCTGCATCGTGTTTTTCCTTCCCTGCTAGGGCTTTGGTTTTGCTATTGCATGCTGGTCTGATGAACCTAGCATCGAGCTTCAGGGCATTGGTCCTCTTTGCATGCTGAATTGTATAACAGCCCAAACGCTTGCTTAGTAGTTGAGTGTGGTGCATGTGAAAGCCCTGTGTAATAGGGGTTCACACACACACCTCCAGACTGTCAATCTAGAGGACATTGTGTCGCGTGGGGGCCAAGAACCCTACATGGGGGCGTGGGGGCCAAGAACCCTACGTGGGGGCGTGGGGGCCAAGAACCCTACGTGGGGGCGTGGGGGCCAAGAACATTGTGACGCGACGCCAAGAACACATGTGGTTTCCGCAGCATGTTTCTGCCAGCAACCCCCCACCCTGGCTTCAGCGCTTCAAAAACGAGCCGAGCCGAGGTGGCTCGTTTTCCGGCTCGGCTTCGGCTCGAAGCCGGCTTCACCGAGCCGAGCCGGGCTTCAGCTGAGGCGAGCCGAAGCCGGCTCGGCTCGGAGCGGAGTTGTGCCCATGTCTAGCGCCAAGAAAGCGATTGAAGTCAATCGGAATGCGTGAGGTTCAAGGTTTCTTGCTAGTGAAACTTGCGCCCTTCTGTGTCCTACCACCCTGGATCTACCCTCTAACGCTTCAGATCTACGACGTGGTGCGGTACCGCATCCACCGCGCCAAGAAAGCGATTAAAGACGAGCTGGATAGTCGCAAGGAGGTGATGCACCTGCTGTGCCCCAATGGCAACTGCAAGGCCAGGTGGGTGCCAGGGTGGGTGGGATTGGGTGTGTGTTTTATGTGTTTTTGTCTTTAGTCGACTCATAACAACTGCAAGGCCAGGTGGGTGCCAGGGTGGGTGGGGGTGGGTGGGCCTCTTGGAATATATAGCTAGGCGGGAAAGCAATCAAGGGCGGGCTGGACAGCCACAAGGAGGAAACGCACCTGCTGTGCCCCAACAGCAATTGCAACTGCGTGCGAGGTGGGTATTAGCGTGGGTGGGGGGTGTCAGGATGGGTGGGGGTGGGTGTCAGGGTGGGTGGGGGTGGGTGTCAGGGTGGGTGGGGGTGGGTGTCAGGGTGGGTGGGGGTGGGTGTCAGGGTGGGTGGGCCTCTTGGGCAGGAAAGCGATCAAGGGCGGGCCACAGTTTTTGAAGCGCCTCAAAAGCGATCAAGGGCGGGCCACAGTTTTTGAAGCGCCTCAAAAGCGATCAAGGGCGGGCCACAGTTTTTAAGGCGCCTCAAAAGAGATCAAGGGCGGGCCACTGTTTTTGAGGCGCCTCAAAAGCGATCAAGGGCGGGTCACAGTTTTTTAGGCGCCTCAAAAGAGATGAAGGAAAGGCCACTGTTTTTGAAGCGCCTCAAAAGCGATGAAGTCCACTGCTTTTGAGGCGCCTCAAAAGCGATGAAGGAAAGGCCACTGTTTTTGAGGCGCCTCAAAAGCGATCAAGGAAAGGCCACTGTTTTTGAGGCGCCTCAAAAACGACCAAGGGCGGGTCACAGTTTTTGAGGCGCCTCAAAAGCTATCAAGGGCGGGTCACAGTTTTTGAGGTGCCTCCAAAGCAATCAAGGGCGGGTCACACAAGTCTATTTGCCTTTGTTCCGCCGGTCTATCCCCCCTCTGACGGATCTGATGAAACACAAGAAATGGATTAAATGACCCCCTCTGATGTGATGTGATGTGATGTGATGTGGTGTGATGTGATGTACGGATCTTGTGGCTACTCCCCACCAGGTACTCCACGTTACATACAGACCGATTGATCGACCCAGTGGACTTCATCCTCAAGTGCGAGTGGTGCCACTCAGAGCTAGAGGCAGAGCCACATGCTGGGAGGGGGAGGGGGAGGATGCCTAAGTCGTCCCTCACAAGTCTATTCGCCTTTGTTCCTGTCGACCCCCTCGCCAGGTACTCCACACTGGACACGGACCGGTTGATAGATCCGGTAGACTTTAATCTCAAGTGCGAGAGGTGCCACTCGGAGCTGGAGGCAGAGAGCGACATGCTGGGAGGGGGAGGGGGAGGGGGAGGGGGGGAGGGGGAGGATAACACGCGGAAGAAGAAGAAGGAGGCGCTTCAAAACATGCTGAGCAGGTTCGAGGTGAGTGTGGTGTTTGTTATTGTAGTGGGTGTGATTGTGGGCGTATGGGCAAACAGTTAAGATCAAAAGACCTAACTATTTGTTCATTTCCTTTTTTCACCTCACTTTACCCCGCGCCAACTGAAGCCACTGATTGAGCAGATAGTGAAGATCAAGGGCCTCGCTCCACCCTACTTCGGCTCTGTATCCGAGTGAAAGTCCAAGGCGTCAGCCACACAACCTCTCTCGTTCTTCACTCCTTCACTTACTTCCCAACTCCCCTCCCACAGCGCGAGCTAAAGCCACTAATGGAGCAGATAGTGAAGATTAAAGACCTCACGCCACCCTACTTCGGGTCTCTATCGGAGTGGGAGTCCAAGGCGTCGCCAGCACAGAGAGCAGCCGCAGTGGGGGGCGATATTCCCAAGGCGCTCCCCCGCTTGGCGGGGCCAGGAGGGGGGGGTGCTACATCCACTCCGCTGCCTTTCCTTGGGGAGACGCGGGTGAGTGGGCTCAAGGGTAACTTACAGGTGGGATTGGTTTGTAATCTAAGGGGTTGGCAGCAGTGAGAGCAGCCGAGATGGGGGGCTAGGCGAACACCGAGGGATGGAGTGGGGCGAGTACCAAAGACCCTCCCCCACTTGGCAGGGCCAGGGGGAGGGGGTGCTTCTGGGTCAACTCCTCTTCCTTTCCTTGGGGAGGTGCCGTAGATGGATGCTAGGGTTACAGGAATATTTTGAGTCGACTCAAAATGTTAGGGTTACATTACAGGAGTATTTTGAGTCGACTCAAAATGTTAGGGTTACAGGAGTACTTTGAGTCGACTCAAAATGTTAGGGTTACAGGAGTATTTTGAGTCGACTCGAAATGTTAGCGTTACAGGAGTCGCAGGAGGAGGAGAGGGGGTGGGAGGGGTAGGTTGGTGACTCCATTTTGAGACATCTCAAGACGAAAATATCAACCCTTGAGTTGCAGGAGGAGGAGAGGGAGTGGGAGTGGGAGTGGGAGAGGAGAGGAGAGGGCGTTAAACAAAGCCAGCAGGAGGAGAGGAGAGGGCGTTAAACAATGTTGGTCACTTCCATGTGGCTGATTTGAGATGTCATGGCAGGTGCTCACTGCCGCTCAGCCCCTTCTCTCACCACTTACCCACACTTTATCCCACCCACCCATCCCCCCCATCCCATCCCCCCATCCCATCCCCCCATCCCATCCCCTCGTCTCAGGTGGAGGTCTCGATTGGTGGAGAGGACGCGGCTGCCGCGGCAGGAGGGGGGAAAGAGGGGAGATGAAACCCCATACTCCATGTTGTATTTCTCCTCTCCCTTCACCCACCCATCCCATCCCCTCGTCTCAGGTGGAGGTCTCGAATGGGGGGGAGGACGTGGCTGCTGCGGCAGGCAGGGCACCAGGGGGGAAAGAGGGGAGATGAAACCCTATAATCCATATCGTATTTCTCCTCCGCATTTCACCCACCCATCCATCCCCTCTTCTCAGGTGGAAGTGTCTATCGGTGGGGAGGACATGGCTGCTGCTGCAGGCAGGGCACCAGGGGGCACCATATCGTATTTCTCCTCTGCATTTCACCCACCCATCCATCCCCTCTTCTCAGGTGGAAGTGTCTATCGGTGGGGAGGACGTGGCTGCTGCTGCTGGAGGGGCGGGACGAGGAGGGGGAGGAGGGGAGGGGGCGTTGACCAAGCCAGCGGAAATGAAGGTCATTCCCAAATGGGCGATCCGAGAGGGCATGGTTCTCACAGCTGCTCAGAGAGGGGAGGCGGAACCGGAGGCAGGAGGGGGCGGGGAGGGCGGGGAGGGGGAAGGAGATGGGGGAGGGGAGGCCGGAGGGGCGTCTGGAGGGTTGACTGCAGAAGAGGAGGCAGAGCAGCAAAGACTGCAGGTGAGAAATTCTCGTTCCTGAAAATACTAATGATATGAAGAGGGAAATCAACAGGCGCGGCAGCAGCGAGTAACTGTAAGTGAGGGAATTGCTGATTTTTTTCTCTCTCTCTTTTTAACGAACGTGCTATCTTGTATTGCGCTCTTCTCCAAGGCACTGGTAAAGACGAGGCACAAGGCCAGCCTTTGAGTCAACCTCGAAAGTCACCTCAGGTTTCGAGGCACCGTTTGAGATGAGTCACTAGCAAGTCGAGTCGAGCAAGCATGTATCCTTCCTCCTGTGGCTTTGAAAGTGAATTTGTCATTTAAGGAGTATTGTGCCACAATCTTCCGTTCTTCTCCCTCCCGACTTTCTCTTATTCTTCGTTCCCTGAGCCTCCTCTCAGGAATACTACAAGGCATATTATGCTGCATTGCTGCAGCAGCAACAAGCACAAGCAGCAGCAGCAGCAGGGGGAGCCACTGCCACTACCGCTGCTACAGACGCTGCCACGGCTACAGCTGCTGCTGCAGCAGCTCCTACTGCCGAAGCAGCAGCAGCAGCGGAGGGAGAAGAGGAGGAGGAGGAGGAGGAGGTAGCATGGGAGGAAGGGGATTCGGCAGTATACCCCACTGCTCCCCCTCCTGCTTCTCTCCCTTTTGGCTCAGCTCAAGCCCTGCCCACTACACCTATAGCACAAGCTATTCAAGAGGAGGATGAGGAGGCGGATTATGAGTGGGAGGATGGGGATGGGGGGGGGATGGGAGTGGGGGTGAGTGGGGGGTTAGTGGGGGAAGGAGAGGGGGATGGTGGAGGGGTTGGAGGGGGAGTGGGTGCGGGTGGTGCGGGGGAAGGGGCTAGTGTTGCGGTTACCCCCGAGCAGATTGGGGTTGGTGATGGTGGCGAGGGGGAGGATGAGGATGATATCGAATGGGATGAGTAAAATAGTACGCTTCAGTATAGTACATTGCATTACGTGGTGGGCTTGGGTTGGGGTTGTTCCTTGAGAACAAGGTTTGGGTTGGATTGGCACGATATGACATGACTCTGTACATGACATCATATGAAAAGTAAAAGATCTGCTTATCACTCGGCCAAGGCAGATCAGAATTCCTATGAAGTAGGATCAGCATTACTCATGTTCCTGATCCTGGCGTTTTGCTACGTTCACATCAACAATCCTAGAAAACAATCGCAAGTAAGCTTCGCGTGCGAACCTGGATGCCTCGCACGATCCTACATGTACCGGTACACCCCTTTCAACACAAAAATATCACTGCTACTGCCCCGACTTGAACATGCAAGTTTACAGTCCAGTTGCAAAACCCTCACCACGCCGAACCAGACTGGGAAAAGCGCGCTCCAATCACGAGCAATAAATTTTCTAAGCCGGCAGTAGCACAAACAAATTCGTTTTTGTGCCCGCCGTGTGCCACATCTGATTTCGTTTCTTCGATTTTTCGTTTTGCTGCGAGTCGCTCCTCGCCGCGCTTTCGTCACGCAGCATTTGCTTGGCACGAGTTGGGGCCTGTCCCGAATGTGTTTGTAGGAGCAGCCAATCGGACGTCCCTGCGCGACGCTGGGGTGGCTGCCCTCGTTTCTAATCTTGGCGTATTAGACAAGGTTTAGGAGATCAATAATGAAATTCGCGTTTTTGATTCTGATCCTACTTTGTAAGAATACGCCCTTATCTATCAAAGTTAGAAGAAGTGACTAGTATGAGGCAAACATAGTGGATTTGTCTAAGGGGTTGTACCCTCTAAGAGAATGCACCTATCTAGCCTATAATACATATACATAATATGTTTGACACACCCCCTAGGCTAGAAGAGGGGCAGTGCCTGGAAAGAGACATACAGCTCAGGGTGGTACTACTAGTCCAACCTCTAAGGGAGGGGTTCGAAAACTAGTCAGCAAGCGTACAAACTAAACAAGAGCAAGCCACGGCGGCACTACTTGTCCAGCCACTGGGAGAAGAGCCACAAGGCCAGTCAAGACAAGATAAAAGTAGTACACAATCAAGGTCCTAGCAAGTGAGAAGCTACAAGAACTAGACCAAGCCGCACACAGTGCTGCTGATGATCTTTAGACGCAACCGCCTTCGTAAAGATATCAGTTCTGTTGGCACCTGAGGCCAAGTGTACTACACGGGCCAAGCGACGGTGCTGTAGCTCACGCGGGAAGAAGTACCGCAGCTGGATGTGCTTCGCTCTGCCCTCTAGTCGAGGCTCATAACACAGGAGGATCACGGCCCTGTTGTCAGCGTACAGGACCGGGGCAGAGCTAGGCCGCTCACCTAAGTCTGTGACCAACAATGTCAGCCCGCTGAGCTCCTGTGCCGCCATGGCACCAGCGTATATCTCAGCCTTACAGCTAGAGTGGGCAACAGACGATGAGCGGGTGCACCTCCACGAGATGGCGCCTGCACCAAGGCTAAAGCAGTAACCCAGGGAGGACCTGAGTGTCTCAACGTCGTCTGCCCATGAAGCGTCTGTGTGCCCTGTAAGGACCACTGGCCTCTGTCCTCCTACCACTGGCCTGTGTCCTCCTAGCACTAGCCCCATGCTCGATGTACTTGCTAGATAACGCAAAACCCTCTTAGCGGCCGACCAGTGCTGTGGTTGGTGCCTGCATGTGGCCATAAAGCGAGCCATGATGCTGAGAGGGTATGCGATATCTGGACGAGTGCAAGTCATCAGGTACATGAGGCAACCCATGAGCTCTGCGTAAGGACCACTAGGCTCTACAGACTCCTCAGGGACTGCATCCGAGAGCATGTGATCTACTGGCAGAGGTGTGGGTTGTGCAGAGGATAACTGGAGACCGAACCTCTGAAGGACCTGGCGCACCAAGTGTGACTGTGTGAGAGTGATGGTGCGCGCTGCTCTGTCTCTGGAGATCTGCAGGCCAAGGTAGCGGTGCAGCTCTCCTAGGTCAGTGCAGGTGTGTCTCCTCAGCAGCTCAGCCTTCACGGAGGCCATTGCGTCTCTGTCTACAATAGCAAAGATCAGGTCGTCTACGTAGACAAGGATGTAAAACAAGGTCTGGCCAGCACAAACGAAGAGCGAGGGGTTTGCAGAGGACGGGAAGAACTGCAGGTCAGCTAACTTAGCACAAAGCATGTCGTGCCACTCGGGCTGCGCCTTCCGCAGGTCGTAAACCGGGCGCTGGAGGAGCCACTGGGTCCCGGGGGTGAAGGTGTCGGTGAAGCCTGGCGGGCAACGCTGGTAGACCTGCTCAAGCAGACTGCCCTGAAGAAATGCTATAGATGAATCGAGAGAGTGCAGCTTTTACTCACGTTGTGCTGCTACATGTGACAACGCCCGAAGAGTAATCATCTTCGGGGTCGGAGCGAAGGTCTGAAAGAAGTCAACGCCCTCGCGCTGATTGAAGCCTCTAGCAATGTAGCGCGCCTTGAACACCGGCGACTCTCCAGGAGGGCGCTTCAACTTGAAGAGCCACCGGCCATCGACTACGTTCACCCTAGGTGGGGGAACTGCATCGACGTAGGTGCTGGTGGATCTCTACGATGCCATGTCAGCGTCCATGGCACCTATCCACTGAGAGGCCCAGGGTCCCGAGGTTGCCTCAGCGTAAGTGCGAGGGGTCGGAATGTCAAAGGCCTCAGGGTCCCCCTTAGGGACTAGCAGCATGGAGCAGAGATGAGGCGCGGCCTCGGACAAGAAAAGCAAGCTCGTACTGCCGGTCCTCCGGGACGTCATTGCCAAGGGCAGGAGCACCCCCGACGGACGGAGGACAGGCGGGGTCAGACTCCAGAGCAGTGGCATAGTCATGGCGGCGGGTAGAGGTGAAGTGAGCGACGGGAGCGACAAGCGCGTCAAGACTCGAGACAGGAACAGACGGGTCGGTAACGAGGGAGGCAAGGACCTGAGGAACAAGAGGAATAGCGGCATGAAGGAAGTCAGACAGAGGAGGGGAGTGACAACAGGCAACGACGGAGGAGGCGACGACAGAAGGGGAGGACGAGATGCGTGGGAACGAAGCAACATACTGTAGGGTGAGAGCATGGAACATGGGAGACAGGTCGAGCATGGAAGGGTCCGTGAGACCAGACGTGAGACAGAGGCATCGGGTCAGAAGAAAGAGGAGGAGACACAGCAGGGGAACGAGGGGGAAAGCGAGCCGGAGACAAGTCCGGCAGAGGAAAAACAGGGCCATAGACAGGCAGGGGAGGCGGCGGCGGGAGAGGCGTAGGTGGGCGGTCAAGGGAGGGAAGACCGAGGAGGCAAAGGGCGGACACTGGCTGCGACTGCTGCTGCTACGCCGCACCGACACCAGAACCTCCAGCTGCACCACGGCTACCTCCAGAACGCTCCACTCCAGCACCCCCAGAATGAGAACCCTCCCCAGTACTAGTGCCACCCCCAGGACTATCAAGACGAGCCACGACAGGAACCCCAGAACTAGCACCCCCAGAACAAGAACCCTCTCCACTACCGGTGCCACCCCTGCGACTGCCGGGACAAGCCACGACAGTAACCCCACGACTAGCACCCTCCTCAATGCCAGCACCCCCTGAACGCACAGACCCCTGCTGCGGCTGCTGCTGCGGTGGCAAGGGCGGCAACTGATGCGGCTGCAGCGGCGAAGGAGGAGACAACGGGGCGGAGATAGGCGGCAAAACCGAAGCCGCAGGGCCCCCGGAGTCAGCCGACTCCTCCGCCGGGACCACCGACAGAAGGGGAGTGACGTGAGAAACACCAGACGGGGGGAGGACAGGGAGGGAGAGGAGCAGGGGCTACCAAGGGAGTAGGAACCAGAAACAGGGGCAGGGAAGTTGGGAGACCTCGGTGGGGAAAGCGATGGTACAAGGAGACAGACTCGTCAAAAGTGACGTCACGCGAGTGAAAGAAGCGGTGAGAAGGCGGGTGGTAAAAGTGCCAGTCAGACGCGTCAATAGGGAAACCAAGGAAGACACAGGGGACAATGCAGGTCGTGAGCTTGTCCATGTCATAGGCGAGAACGTGAGCGAAGCAGCCCCGACATGGAACGTAGATGCAGCACCAGGGAACCCGGCCCAAAAGAGGGTCGGCGAAACCTGCGGCCGCTAGGAGTGCCGCCACAGGTTAAGCTGGTGAGCAACGTAGCGAGCAACGAACTGCCGCAGAAAATGGGGTGCACCGGTATGGATCATGGAGGTACGAGCCACCTCCATGACCAAACGATGCGCCACTCAACGACCCCATGGTGCTGCGGGGAGTCTGGCAGGGTGTACGAATGGGTGATGCCCTCCGTACGACATAACTGGCTAAGCCGACCGCAGGCAAACTCGTCGCCATGGTCGGAGTGGAGACGTAGCACAGGGTGGCCGTGGTGGACTCACGCACCTACGACCCATGAGATAAGAATGTCAGGCACGTCAGCCTTCCGCTCCCACAAAAATACTGTAGTGTAGCGCGTGTAGTCGTCTACAAGCACTAGAAAGTAGCACTCTCGATGCAGACCAGGGACGTGGGCTGGGCCCCAAACGTCCAGGTGCAGGGTCTAGAGTGGCGCAGTGGTAGGGGGAAGTGAGGAGGAGTGAGGGACATGGCGAAGTTGGCCCTCGACGCAAGGCTTGCACGGCGGCGCAGGCGAGGGAGGAAGGGCAGCAAGTGACGCAGTGAGACAGAAGACTAGACCGTAATGGGACATGTGACGTAGACGCGGGAGTGTGGAGTGACCTAGGCGGTGATGCCATAGAAGCGACGGGTGAGTGAGCGACCGACACGAGCAAGCCGCAGCAACCTGGGTTGCCGCAGGCACCTGGGGGGACGCCCCTACCGGTGGGGATGCAGTGTCAAGCATAAACAGGCCAGACACAGGGTCCCCGGAGAACGTGGTTAAAGGGGCACCAGTGGCAGCCTCGGTACAGATTGCGTACCGCTCGTGTCCAGGGAAAGTAGTGGTGACGCCGAGGTTCTGAAGACAGCCGACACCAACTAGGTTTCGGGAGAACGAGGGGATGTGCAGGCTTGTAAGACAACCCGAGGGGACCACCGAAACAGGGAAGGGTAGTGGAACTACGAACAACTACCGGACTTGAGGAGGGGTCAGCAAGCGCTACAGCGGCGGGGGCAGCAAGCAGCGTGAGCGCAGTGTGGTCGCGAAAGAAGCAGGCGGACGCGCCAGAGTCGAGCGTAAAAGAGAGCGAGGCAGTAGCGCCAGCTGACGAAGGGGCTAGCGTGGAGCCTAGGCTAGACAAGGCAGGGGATCCTATGCCTGACGCAGCATTGGAGCCTAGACTACACACAGAGGACACACCTACTCTAGGCAACACGGGGTAATAGGGTCCAATCACACTAGAGTCATCAGTATACATGACACACATAGCAGTCCTAGTTTGATCCATGTCAAGCTCAAAGACGAGCAGACGGCGGCGATCCAGGGCATACCACTCTGGAGGATCCGACGTGGGACCGAAGCGGTGACGCAAATGGTCGTCCAGGCGGCAATAGCATCGGGCGGCGTTGTGGCCGGGACAGTCGCAAACGGTACTGATAGATGATCGCAATGGAGCCGCCACCCGACACCGAGCTGCACCCCCCACCGCCACGACTACCGCCACCAGCGCCGCAAGTCCACCACGGCGGTTGGGGTTCCCGCGACGATTGCTGCTGCGGCTGCTGCTACTACTGCCGAGGCTGCGACTTCTGCTGCTGCTGCTCCAGGGCACCAGCCTCGGTCCCCTCATCTGAACCATAGTCCCTTCCTCCACCACCTTCTCTCAGCCACGGCCCCCCTTGTGGCGGCGGCGGTCTCAGCCACAGCGGCAGAGACATCAGAGTAAGTGCACTAGGAGGGAGCACAACCCTGAAAGATGGGGACCGCCGCAGTACCGCTAGACTGAGTGATAGTGCGCTGGTGGGTCTCTATCGCGGACAGGGCGGTGACAAAGGTGGGAAGGCTGAGGTCACCCGGGTGCTGACCAAGGAAGTGGTCGCGGGCAATGGTTAGGCGGTGCGGGAGGCGTATGGCAATAAGGTAAAGGGTAGCGCAAAGCGGCGGCGGAAAGGCAGTGAGCTGAGCCTCAGTGCTAGCGGCGCGGTAGCTAGTCTCAAGTGCGCGGAGGTGAGTGGCAAGATCAGCGACTGTGGGGAAGGACGCAAGATCATGGAATAGCATGGGAGGATCAGGCGGCCAGCAGAGGCTGAGGCGGGGGTGGAATAGGGGGCGATGACTGCCTCTAAGAATTCCTTAGTGTTCCCTTCAGTGGTAAAGCGGGGACGCTCATGCATGGGTAGCGCATGGCTAATAGTAAGCTGCGTAACGACGTCGCGCGACTCCCAGACAGCGCGAGCAAGCGCAGCAGCGGAAAAGGCCTCACGCTCTGTAGTTGTGGGAGCGTCAGGGAGGGTAACATGCATAGCGGGGCGGGGAAGTAGGCCATCGACATGAACAGCGAGGGAGTGACCGTCCTAGCATTGACCTATAAGGTGACGGCGAAGATCGACGAGCCACGCCTCGAAGTCGATCACCCGACCCTCCGCGTCCAGGCAGAGCAATGAGTCCGCCATCATCACGGCTGCAGCAGGTGATTGCCGCTGACAAGGGGAGGAGGAAAGGCAGAAGAAGGCGGCAGAGAGCGATGGAGTGCGGTGGAGTGCGGTGGAAAGCGGTGGAGTGCGGTGGAGAGTGGTAGAGTGCGGTGGAGTGCGGTGGAGACTGCCAGCAGGGGTGCCTGCTCAAAAGGGAGCTAAGGCCGGGAGGTCGGGGGCAGCAGAGCAGCGCGGCGGCGCAGCGACACGGCGGCACTGCGGCTCGGCGGCTGGACGACGAAGGGTCGGCGTGGGCTGTGGCCGGCGGAGCAGGTGCCGGTGGAGCTGGGGACCGGCGAGCTAGGGCCTAGCGTGTGCGGGGCCAGCACATGCGGGGCCAGCGGGCGCAAGGCTGGCGAGCGTGGGGCTGGCAAGCGCGGGGGCCAGCAAGTGCGGGGGCCGGCGAGCACTAGGCTAGCCAGAACGGGGCCAGCGGGCGCGGGGCTGGCGTAATTGGGGCCAGCGAGAGCGGGGCAGGCGGACTTGGGGCCAGCGGGAAACGGGGCCGGCGGTGCGGGGCTAGCGGCATAGGGCTGGGGAAGATAGGGCCAGCAGGCGCGGGGCTGGCGAAAGCGGGGCAGGCGAGATCGGGGCCAGCGAAAACGGGGCCGACGGCCAGGGGCTGGCGAAAGCGGGGCCAGCAGCTCAGGGCGGGCGAGCGCAGGGCCAGCAGGCGCGGTGCCAGCTTACGCGGGGCTGGCTGGCGCGGGGCTGGCATGCGCGGGGCCGGCAGGCGCGGGGCCAGCCAGCTCTGGGCCAGCGGCGCTGAACCGACGATCGCGGGGCCAGCGGGCGGCTAGCTACAGGTGGCTCAAAACTGGCGGCTGGAAACGGGCAGCTAGCGACGGGCAGCTAGGTACAGGCGGCTAGGACTAGGCCTAAGGCGAAAGCGCGGGTGGGCGGGGGGGGGGCCTAACCTAGCGTGATACTATATCAAAGTTAGAAGAAGTGACTAGTATGAGGCAAACATGGTGGTTTTGTTTAAGGGGTTGTACCCTCTAAGAGTAAGCACCTATCTAGCCTATAATACATATACATAATATGTTTGACATTATCAACATGTCGTATAACAAATTGTCAGCAGTGTTGGGCGTTGTTTAGCAAAATCTGAAACACATAATCAACTTGGGGCACCTCTTACGGTACAGTAATCCTCCGGATATAGGCGCATCCTTTATTTGGCCCACTGGGCTGACGGGGTGCAAGTGCACCTATATTCGTTATTTGATTATAAGCGCACCCATATTTTTGAAAATGTATTTCTTATAGGAGCATCTTATTTTTGTAAAACAATCATGAAACGCGGATTTTTCATATCGAAGTTTAAGCCGTAACCCCCTAACGTCTGCCGAACCAGAAGCGCAATGGTCTCTCTCTACCTTGGCTCTGATTTGCTGGAAATTTCATCCATCGCAGGGTGGAGTTGCTGGCAGAAATTTCAACATTGCGCCCAGCGGAAACAAACGCGCTAGAACATAAATGTCGAGCTATATTTTTGTGTGCTCACGTTCATTTCCATAACATCCCTTAGTTCAGCCCTGGGCTTATAAATTCTATTCGATTACAAGCGCGTGCCACTTCTGCCAGGTATTTCCTATAAGCTCCTATGCACCTATATCTAGGGGATTACGGTAGCATGGGAAAACCATTACACCAGAAAAATCGTTGTTACCCGATGCGCAATTGCATCAATACATGATCTATAACTGAAGCAGATGCTGATTAGCAAGGCTTATGCTTATAAGAACGCTATTTTTAGTGGAATCGGTCTTAAAGCCCACTCTTTGTTATACCCAGCACAAGGGGCTGATAAGGCAGCTTATCCCTGTTATGCGGCTCAGAATAATCAATATTCCGGCCAATCGGGCAGATGGCGAAAGGATTGAGGGCGTTCGGGCTGCAGAAAAACTTCCTGCGGATGTGGACCATGTTCACAGTGCTGGCAATCCCGGGCAGCTGGAAAACTTCCTTGGTGTAGTTGAAAAGGTTGGGGTACTCCTGGATCATCCTCTTGTTACAGTTGAAGTGACCGTAGTACACCTGGAGAAGTGAAAAACATGTAAAAGTCAGCACCCAGGAAAGGAAAGACACCGCTTGGAGGATGAGGAAGAATCTTTGGAGAAGTGACTTTTAAGTCAACATCAAAAGCCACCTAGTTTTCACCCAAGAAAGCACAGAAGAAGCTTTGGAGAGCCAACTAACACTGGGAGAGAGAGGGTCAGATGGAGGGGAGATGTTTTTATATCAACTCAAAAGCTTTGGAGAGACAACAATAACTGGGCGAGAGAGAATCAGATGGCGCGTAGAGAGCACGATGTAGGGTATCTTGCTCAACCCTCGGTAGAAAACCATAAGCAAGAGACCCTGCATCTTGCTCACCCCTCATTAGTATAAGCAAACCATCCCTCGCGCCACCCACAAGCAAGCATACCTCATCGAATCGAATCAGATCCACAAACAGGCGGATGTCAGCCTCAGTGAAGGCGTCTCCTGCCATGTAGCGCTGCCGAGACAAGACGGCCTCACAGCGGTCCAAGGCTGA
The DNA here is from genome assembly GCA_027943415.1 of Closterium sp. NIES-67. Classification (NCBI taxonomy): domain Eukaryota; kingdom Viridiplantae; phylum Streptophyta; class Zygnematophyceae; order Desmidiales; family Closteriaceae; genus Closterium; species Closterium sp. NIES-67. The sequence continues at coordinate 333,419 of BQMB01000674.1, read as the reverse complement.
GAAGAGTGCTGCTACAGCCTGGAATGGGGTAAGAGGAGGAGAGGAGGAGAAGACACAGCCTCAGTGAAGGCGTCTCCTGCCATGTAGCGCTGCCGAGACAAGACGGCCTCACAGCGGTCCAAGGCTGAGAAGAGTGCTGCTACAGCCTGGAATGGGGTAAGAGGAGGAGAGGAGGAGAAGACACAGCCTCAGTGAAGGCGTCTCCTGCCATGTAGCGCTGCCGAGACAAGATGTCCTCACAGCGGTCCAAGGCTGAGAATAGAGTCGTTACAGCCTGGAGCACCAAGGGGGGTTGTAGGGGGTATCAGCTTCGGTGAAACAGCTAAATGTCAGCCTTTGTGAACGCGTCTGCTGCCATGCAGCGATGCCTTGACAGGGTGTTCTCACAGCGGTCCAAGGCTGCAAAGAGTGCTGCCACTGCCAGGAGTGGGGAACGAGAAGGTCAGAGATGAGGAGAGAAGGGAAGGAGCAGATATCAAAGGCATCTCCTGGGATGTAGCGCTGCCAAGACAAGGTCACGTTGTCTTGGCACGTTGTTACATCACCTCCATCTCTGGGATAGAGGTGGAGGTGACACTCTGGCACAGTAATAAATACATCATGCGGACTCCTCTCCACCTGAGGTGGAGGTGGACGTCCTCGGATGAGTCAATTTTCAGAATTCTCAACTATAGTAGAGGGCCGGGTGATTGCCTTGTTATGGAGCCACACGTGCCCCTATGCTCCTTGCAGCCCCCTCTCACCTCATCCCCCCTCTCACCTCATCCCCCCTCTCACCCCATCCCCCCTCTCACCTCATCCCCCCTCTCACCTCGTCCCCCCTCGCACCTCGCCATACACTGCTTCTCCCCTCCCTCGCTTCGCACCCTCCCTCACCTCGCACCCTATAGGGCTCGTGTGGGAGTGCTCACCTCATCATACGCTGCTTGCTCCTTGGCGAATCCGCACTTGAACACGCCGCTGTTGATCGCCGGTCCAACCCACGAGTTCACCCCATCAATGGCGTCCCTCAAAGCAGCAGGGTAGAGGTCCACGTGGGGGTTGCTGGCGACAGCATTGAATTCTGAGTTGAGCATTCTCATGATCTCGGCGCTATCATTGTTCAAGATCGTTTTGGCCTTCTTGTCAAAGAGGATCTGCGGAAGCGCGGGATGTAAGGATGCAAGGATATAAGGATGTAAGGGGATGGGATGGGAAAGGATGGGAAGGGAATGGAGGTCCACGTGGGGGTTGCTGGCCACGGCGTTGAACTCTGAGTTGAGCATTCGAATGATCCCCGTGCTCTCGGTGTTCACAATGGTTCCCACCCTCTTGTCAAAGAGGATCTGAGGAGGGGGAGGGGGAGAAGAGGGGAGTGGAGTTGTGCTAGACGGACCACTTGATGCAGGTATTTGAGAGGGGGGAGGCGCGCATGATAAAACACTATGGTGTCACACTATCGTGCCGGCAGAGAGGATTCACTTTCCCTCGTAAATTCCAGCTCAGTGTTGAGCCGTCTCAAAAGTTATCTACCAGAAAGAATTCACTTTTCTAGCCAATAATTTTGTGGTGTTACATACCGGCACGGAGGTGGTCTTATACGAGGGATCCACTTTCTAGTAGTTATCGCGGACGAATCGAGCGGCAAAGATGGGGTCTGGTTGCGCTCCTCCCATCCCACCCTACAATATAACCTGTACAATATAACTATTCTTAGACTACATGATATTGGTGAACATACCGGCACGGAGAAGGTCTTATATGAAGGATCCATTTTCTCATAGATATCACGGACGAACCGAGCGCCTAAGGTGGGGTCCAGCTGCGCTCCTCTCATCCCTCTATATGTACAATGTTAGTATTCTTGATGTACATACCGGCACGGAGAAGATCTTATATGAAAGATCTATTTTCTCGTACATGTCGCGGACGAATCGAGTGCCGGAGATGGGGTCCGGCTGGGCCACTTCACCCTCCTCCGTGCTCTTACTGTGTTACATACCGGCACGGAAAATGTCTTGTACGAAGGGTCTATCCTCTCGTAGATGTCGCGGACGAACCGAGCGCCGAAGATGGGGTCCGGCTGGGCCCCTTCCACCTCCTCCTCCCCTTCCGCAGCAGGGAACGCCCACCCGTAGTGCTCCTCGCCCTCCCGCGTGCGCACCCATGTGGGGTTCACCACCTGGCAACAACAGCATAAGGCATCGACAGAAGGATAGATAAGGGCCTGATTTCGCTCCTCTCCTCTTCTCTCCTCTTTTCTCCTCTTTTCTCCTCTTTTCTCCTCTTTTCTCCTCTTTTCTCCTCTTTTCTCCTCTTTTCTCCTCTTTTCTCCTCTTTTCTCCTCTTTTTTCACTCCTCCCTCTCCCCCTCCGCAGCGGGGAACGCCCACCCGTATTGCTCCTCGCCCTCCCACGTGCGCACCCACGTGGGGGTTCACCACCTGGCAGCATCACATAAGCGGCATGGGAAGGACAAATAGGGTCTGATTGCGCTCCTTGCTCCTCCCCCTCCTCCTCTTCCCCCCTCCCGCGTGCGCATCCACGTGGGGTTCACTACCTGGCAAATATCAGCCGGGTTAGATTGGGGGGGAAGCAGGGGATACCCTCAGGTTAACTTGCTCAATGCCGTGCTTGTATGGAGGAAGGCTGTACTCTGTATAAGACTTCAGCTTCTTTTCCCTTGAGGTGTAGTGTAGGAGCATTTACACTCTGCTGCTGGAGCAACATTCCGTTCTGTCGTTGACTTTCTTGCAGAGGTAGTGGTAAAAGTAGTGGTAGTGGTAGGGGCAGTGCAGTGGTAGAGGTGGTGGTAGTGGTAGTGGTAGTGGTAGTGGTAGTGGTAGTGGTAGTGGTCGTGGTAAGGGTGGAGGTAGTGCTTCCAAACTAGCTGGAAAGCCATTGACCTTGAACCCACTCAACGATCGCTGTAACGATAACTGAGCAGCCGATAACGTTATAGCAAAGCTGCTCATGAAGGGTACAAGGTTCTTACCGACTAGCTGACGGCGTCCTCAGGTCGCTTGACCTTGAGCGCCTGACTCACTGGAGTAGTGCTGCTTATAACGGGTACAGGGAATCGCTTACCGAGTAGCTGACGGCGTCCTCCAGCCCCTTGAGCTTGAGCGCCATGAGGCACCGCGACGCCCAGGGGCAGGCGTAGCTCACGTACAGGTGGTACCTGGGCGCGGTTGAAAGTTGGGGGTGGGGGGAGGGAGGGGGGGGGTGTTGGGAGTGTGGGAGTGGAGATTGAAGGGGAGGGGAATGGTTGACGAGAGGAGGAAGGGTAGATGTGCCCCGGGGTGAGACGAGGGGGGGTGGGGGGGGGGGAGGTTGGGGAGCCGCTTTGGGTTCACATGCCGAGGGGCTTTGCTTTCGGCTGTGGCTTTGGGCGACGTAGCTGACGTGGCGAGTGGTGCAGAGCGGGGGGGGAAGAGGCGCGGACGCAGCTATCTTTGAGGCGGCTCAAAAAGTGTGGCAGATATTGGGGAGGGGGAAGTGGCGCGGGCGTACGTGTTAGCAGATCTCGGGGAAAGAGGCGAAAGACCCACGTGACGCGTGGCGCAGAGTTGGCGGAGGGGGGAGAGAGGCGCGGGCGCAGCTCCCCTAATAGCGATGCCAGCGGTAGAAAAGCTTGGTATTCCGCCCAACCTCCCGCTTTCCGCTGGAAACCCGCTCGATCCGTCCGCGCGTCACGCGCTGGCGGAACGCTTGCGCCCCCCTTAAAGTCCCCCAGCAGTCTCCCTCAGCGACCCGCTAGTAATGCTACGACCGGCAGTGTTCGGAACTCGACTTACCTTCCGCTTTCCGCGGGGAACCCGCTCGAGCCGTCCGCCGTCACGAGCTGGCGGAACGGGATCGCCGCTGCAGCTGGCGCGGATGGCGCGTCGCCTTTGCCGCCGCTCTCGGCGGCGGAGGATGCGGCAGCAGTTGCGGTGGGCGGCATTCTGGCTGCTGCTGGAGAGAGGTTGGTGGCTGGATTGGCGCCGCCTCGTTTGCGGAACCTGTTAGCTATAAACGAGGAAGTACTGTCGCGGATAGTAGGGTTGCCGCTAAGGGAAGTGCTTACTACGAGCGGGAAACGAGAGCAGCTTGGTACTGTGGATTGTCGGTGAAAGCTAATAACGGCGCTGCTATTAGTACTGGCCTTGAGACCACTCGTAGTGGCTGCTACTAAATACTGTGTGGCGCACCGTTGAAGGAGCGAGGGAGGCGCCATCGAGATCAACAAGCGACGGAGCACGTTGTTTAGGACAGTCTTGAAATATTTCCTTTGGATCTCTTTGCGTAACTCAAACCGTCCCCTGGATTTCTTTGTGTTTTCTTTATCTGCCCTGCTCGTCTGCGTAGTGCTAAAATCTGCAGCACCAGCCCCCTCTTAGAAGTTATTTAGCTAGCTAGAAAATCGTCAATAACTGAATGTATCGCATAGTAGTTACTTGCTTCCGTGCGCTTAGCAGCATGTCGCTGCCCGCCGCAAAAAGGGAGGTGTTGTCGGAACCCGCGGACCAGCCATCGGACCAATCCCGGAGCTAGGACGTGGATCTCATGTTGACATGCGTCGGACACTGGGAGGTTAGAAGGCTCCAAGCCGCGTTGCGATTGGGGAATCTATGCCACGCTGGCAAGGTGAGCTGGTCCTGTCCTGTTAGTTAGGCATAGCTAGTTTCGCCTGCAGCTTCGCCAGCCTAGCGAAGGAGCACCCGAAATTGCGTCAGACCTAACCTTCAACTCGTTATGAATAGGCTCGCCAACTACGGTAATGCTAGTCGATTCTACGTCACTTGTTTCGATATGAATTATGAATTCAACACGACCCGAACCTCATACAATCGGCGCAGCTTCTCGGAATTGTCCGCCTCTTTCTGGGTGGTTCGAGAAGAATGAAACGTAATTATGGTTACGCGTGTCGCGAATGTCGTTCTAGCCCTTGTGCTGCGATCCCTGTGCACGCACACCTGTCCAGCGGACCACCCCCTCTCACCATTGTTCGCGTCACTTCGCCAACACCCCTCGCACACAAAAATCTCCCTCAATTTTTACTTCGCACGTTTCGCGAGCCCCTCCTCCGCCACATCCCATCACTTCAGAAATGGGTTTTCCTCGGCTGTTATAAATTGACATCACTGGCATTCGTCTCTTGTCATTATTCCCAGAGTCGACATTTCAGCTCGTTTCCTTACTGGTACGTCAAGGTTTCCTTTTCTTGCACTGCCTTAGAATCGGCTTCATCGAGTGAACCGGGAATTTCCGCCGAACGCGTAGCGTTTTCCTCCCGCTTCTCGTACGCAATAACCCATCATCCAGCCATGGCGGCTGCCGCCTCTTCAGCCCTTCGCGTGCCACTTACTGCGCGTCTCGCCGCCTGCACCTCTTTTAAACGCCGTCCTATTTCCCCTCTTCCCACCGCCCTCCAGCAGTTCCCGTCGCCTACTAAGATCGCCCTTAGCTCGACACTACTAGCTCGGAAATCTACGAAATTCGCGAACTCGACGAAATTCTTGTCTTCGTCGCCGGCATCGCCGCGTCTGCCGGTGCAGCAGCTGCCTGCCGGTCGCCGCTCGCTCGTTGGGGTGACCTCAGCGGCTGCGACGTCTGCTTCTGATCCGGCCGCCACGTCAGCGAATTCCGACACGTCAGCGAATCCCACCGCGTCAGCAGGGCCCGCCATGGTGCAGACGGCGGTCCAGGAGACGAGCGCGGACGGCGCGTTCAAGCGCACGCCCTCCGCCTTCCGCAGCCTCATCACCGCGGATGGGTCCAGCGGCTTTCCCGCCGTTGCTGGAAGGTATGGCATTATTCGAATTGCCTTATAACGAGGACGGTGCGTTCAAGCGCGCGCTGTCCGCCTTCCGCAGCCTCATTACCGCGGATGGGTCCAGCTGATTCCCCGCTGTCGCTGGCAGGTATGGCTTGGTTCTGTAGTGCCTTATAACGCGTACAGAGTGTTCCAGCGCGCGCCCTCCGCCTTTCGCATCCTTATCTTCGACGATGGACCCAGCGGATTTCCCGCAATGCTGGCAGGCACGGAAATGGTATAAGTGTGGTTCAAGAATTGGCTTATAACGGGGACGGCTCGTTCAAGCGCCCGCCCTCCTCCTTCGGCAGCCTTCATTCCCGCTGATGGTGTGGAGGGTGGGGGGGGGGGAGGGGGAGTTGGGTTGGGGGGAGGGGGGGGGAGGGGGGGGGGGGGGGGGGGGGGGGGTGTGGGAAAATCTTCATGCCTTATAACGCGGATGGTGCGACCAAACGCACTCCCTCCGGACGTACTCCTTCCAACCCCATTCCACAGTGCATGCCACCTTCCCCCAGGTACCACCTGTACGTGAGCTACGCCCGCCCCTGGGCCTGTCCAGTCAGCCTTGCCTCTTGCACATCCTATCCTCGCAAAATTCTCCCTTCTTTCCTTTCCGCCCTCCCCCAGGTACCACCTGTACGTGAGCTTTGCCTGCTTCTGGGCGTGCTCCGCGTGTCCTCTTCCATTCTACCATGCCCTCGCCTCTCAATCCTCCTCCCCCCCCCCCCCCCCCTCCTCACATTCACGTGTAACCTCCGCCAGGTACCACCTGTACGTTAGCTACGCCTGCCCCTGGGCGTGCCGCTGCCTCATGACGCTCAAGCTCAAGGGGCTGGAGGACGCCATCTCCGTGACTGTACGTGGGTGTGACTGTACGTGGGTGTGACTGTACGTGGGTGTGACTGTACGTGGGTGTGACTGTACGTGGGTGTGACTGTTCGTGGGTGTGACTGTTCGTGGGTGTCACTGAAAGCCCGTGTGATAGTACATGAAAGGCCTCATGACGCTCAAGCTCAAGGGGCAAGAAGATGCGATCTATGTGACTCTACGTGGGTGTGACAGTATCTGTCGAGTTAATTTTGATGTTTCCTCGAGCTCAAGGGGCTGGACGTCGCCGTCTTTGTGACTGTACGTGGGTGTGTGACTATGATGAGTTTGGGTAGACTTAATTGTCACCTTACAGCTCAAGGGGTTGAAAGGGGGTGGGCGTCGACCATCTTAATAAGGCCCGATTCCTCTCGTTCTCCCCTCGTGCGCCTATTGCAGGTGGTTGAGCCGGTGTGGAAAAAAACGAGGGAGGGGGAGGACCACTTCGGCTGGCCTTTCGTCCCCCCTGGCGGCACGGCAGTCGTGGAGGGGGCAGAGAGCGACCCCCTGAATAAGGCTCTGTTCGTGAGGGATGTATACGAGAAGGCTGATCCTTATGCTGCCAAGTTTAGCGTACCGGTGAGTGCGAATGTATGGCTTTGTGACTCTCTCGCAGTGTGGCTGTACAGGCAAGGGTTGAGATGCTGCAAACCTTTATCGGTAGGAGCAGAGAGCGCTTTTGAGTCGGCCCACTGAATAAGGCCCTTTTCGTGAGGGATGTATTCGAGAAGGCTGATCCCTACGCTGCCAAGTTCAGCGTGTCGGTGAGTTCTGCTTTGCTCTACTTACACTTACACATAGTATTTCTCCAGCCTGCTAGTGAGTAAGGTTCGTACACTTACTGTCTTTTCTTTGAATAAGGTTCGTACACTTACTGTCTTTTCTCTGAATAAGGTTCTTGCACTTACGGACGTCCCTCCCTCCCCATCCCTCCTCGTCAGGTGCTGTGGGACAAGGAGACGGGCACCATAGTGAACAACGAGAGCAGCGAGATCATGAGGATGTTTAACTCCGAGTTCAACGCCATAGCCAAGCACCCTCAGGTGAGTTTACACACCATTGGTAGATTTTACACACCATTGGTAGATTTTACATACCATTGGTAGATTTTACACACCATTGGTAGATTTTACACACCATTGGTAGATTTTACATACCATTGGTAGATTTTACACACCATTGGTAGATTTTACACACCATTGGTAGATTTTACATAGTTGGGTGAAAACCGTCGTTTGAGGCGCCTCAAAATTTTACACACCATTGGTAGATTTTACATAGTCGGGTGAAAACCGTCGGTAAACTGCATCCCCTGGTGGAGGGTGAGATCCGTCGGTAAAAATCTAATGCGGTGCGCGGAAGTAGGCGATTTTTTAGAATTCTAAAAAATCGCCTACGACATGAGGTGCGCGGAAGTCAATGAGTTTGCAAGGTTTGCAGATGCCTAGAAAATGGACTCCACAGAGAGATGTAAATGAGTGGGCGTATCCATCGAGACGTAAATGGGTGGGCGTATCCATTGAGACGTAATTGAGTGGGCGTATCCATTGAGACGTAATTGAGTGGGCGTATCCATTGAGACGTAAATGAGTGGGCGTATCGTGTAATGCGTTGCTCCATTGCGTCTTCTTCCCCCTTGACGTTCTTTCCTCTCATCCCCCTATCCTCCCATCTCGCTATCCTCCCATCTCGCTATCCTCCCATCTCGCTATCCTCCCATCTCGCTATCCTCCCATCTCGCTATCCTCCCATCTCGCTATCCTCCCATCTCGCTATCCTCCCATCTCGCTATCCTCCCACCCCCCTCTCCTCCCACCTCCCTATCCTCCCACCTCCCTATCCTCCCACCTCCCTATCCTCCCACCTCCCTATCCTCCCACCCCCTATCACCTGTCACGGCTGGTGTGTACGAGCTCTCGATTCTTCCTTCACAGCCTCCGTATCGGTGGACATCTACCCCGCTCACCTCCGGGCTGCAATCGACGAGGTCAACGAGTGGTTCGCATCTCATGTGGACATCTACCCCTAACCCCTACGCATCCCTCCTAACCCCTCTCACCCCGGCCAGGTGGACATCTACCCCGCTCACCTGCGGGCTGCAATCGACGAGGTCAACGAGTGGGTGTACCCATCGATCAACAACGGAGTGTATCGGTGTGGCTTTGCCACCAAGCAAGCACCCTATGAGGAGGTGAGTGTACATTGTGGTTGATCTATCTCCTGCCGTAAAGGACGAGGTGAGCTATTCGGTCGACCAGCACCGGAGTGTATCTGTGCGGCTTCGCCACCAAGCAGGAGGAGGTGAGAGTGCATTGCGTACCTTATGATCATATCTCCTGCCGTAAAGGACGAGGTGAATTATTCGGTCGATCAAGAATGGAGTGTATCGGTGCGGTGTCGCCACCAAGCAGGCCCCCTATGAGGAGGTGGGTCTTTCCATTCAGGTGTGTCTGTCCCTATGCTGCTATAGATAAGGTGATTTAAGTGGATCTACTTATCGATCAACAACGGAGTGTATTGGAGTAGGCTTCCTACTAAGCAGGCACCCTATGAGGAGGTGGGTTTCCCGTTCAGGTGTCTTCGTCCCTGTGCTGCTATAGATGAGGTGAGTTCGTGGGTGTACCCATCGATCGGCAACGGAGTGTCTCGGTGTGGGATTGCCACCAAGCAGGCACCGTGCGAAGAAGTGTGGTTAGAAACTATGTATTGAGGGAGTTACGCATTTCTGTGTCGCAATTATGGTGTGTGCCGATGCGGTTTTGCCACCAAGGAAGCACCATAACATCGTTCAGTCGAACGTTTCTCCCATGTCTCGTGCTACCCTTTTTACAAACCCTTATAATGCTCCACACTGTTTTGTGTGTAATGAGTCGATTTTTGAGTCGACTAAAAAATCGGCTCAAAAACCGACTCAAAAATCGACTCATTACACACGGATTATAATGCACCACACTGTTTTTATACAGATCTGGCTGCATGCTTCCAGGTGTTTAGGACCACGCTGTGGAATAAGGAGGGAAGTGAATTACAATACATTCTCGCTGTGGTAGCTTGCGGTTCATTTTTTACTCTCTCTTCCTTTCATTTTTTATACGCTGTTCCTTTTCACTTCTCAATAACAGGCCTTTAAGGAGCTCTTCTCAGCGCTGGGCCGCTGTGAGGACATCTTGTCTCGCCAGCGCTTCATCGCAGGGGACACTTTCACGGAGGCCGACATCCGGCTGTTTGTCACGCTCATTCGCTTTGATGAGGTAAGATTGTAGTTTTGAGGCGCCTCAAAACGCTCATTCGCTTCGATGAGGTAAGATTGTATCCAGTTCGCATCCAGTTTTGAGGCGCCTCAAAACAAGATTGTAGCATCCAGGATAATATACACTTGGATCAGCTATTCTTTCACTCACCTTCTTTTCTCCAGCCCTTCTTTCTCCAGTCCTTTTTTCTCCAGCCTTTTTCTCCAGCCCTTTTTCACCTCCCCTCCTCATCTTCTCTTCACTCCTCTCTCTCCCACCGTCTCTTTTCTCCCCACCCCCTCCTCCCTACTCCCTCCCATGCACACGCATGCAATCACTCTTGCGTCCACAGGTGTACGTGGTGCATTTCAAGTGTAATCGCAATTTCATCCGCGACTTCCCCAACCTCTTCAACTACACCAAGGAAATTTTCCAGCTGCCCGGAATAGCCTCTACAGTAAACATGGCACATATAAAATCGCACTACTTCCGGAGCCACCCATCAATCAACCCCTTTGGGATTATCCCTGGGGGTCAGGGTACCGACTATACCATGCCTCATGACAGAAGCAGGTTGCCGGACGTGGCTCTCCCTTGTGGGAAGATGTGAGTCGCAAGGTTGAAACCACCCGTGTGGGAAGGCTTGAGAGTGAGAAGATTTGGTGCACAATTTGACCAGTGCCGAGGTGCCACGTGGCAAACTGTGGATGAGTGAAATCATTTATGTTCTGTTGATTTGCTGGAATCAAGTTTTGGATAAAAAGGGTACTACTTAGGAAGTCACACTAGAACACTAGCCACTCAGCCATCAACCTTGTCATCAAGACACCACCACTGATTATATGGGCCAGGGCAGGGTGGACTATTAGTGCATGCCACAACAGAAGCAGGCTGCCTGGTATCTCTCCTTGGTGAGAGGATGTAAGCGGCAAGATTAAAATGAAAGATGGAGTGCACAGTGTGGCCGTGACATGCTCACATCTGGCAATGCCTGGAGCCTTGTATAAGACACTTCGCTCGGAAGAACATCGGTCTGGGAGGAAGGAGGGGTTGAGCGACTCGGGCTGAGGAAGGCAAGCGCGCATGGGGAGGGTGGGAGTGAAGGAAGTTAGGAAGGGTCATAATGGAGGCAGATGAGCATGAAAGGGGGTAAGGAAAGTCGACATGTTGCAAAAAATGTCAAAACTGAACCATGTGAGAACGAACTAAATCGGGGTGTTGCGAGAATCGAACTCGCGACCTCTCGCACCCAAAGCGAGAATCATACCACTAGACCAAACACCCGTGTAATTAAGTTTTCACTGTATATTCAGAATACTTTATCAACACGTCAGCTTACTTTCGTTCCTGGGGAGCCGTTTTCTGAAAATACCTCCAGATAAATCCACAAGTGCGAGCGAGCAGGTGCAACATGCAATCCTCGCGCGGGCACTACCGCGTCGCGTAGGCTCTCGTCCGCGGCGCAATCGAGGGACGCAGAGTTGCCGAGGGAGGTCAACGTGAGCCACGGCGGCTGGGCTACTACTATCTCCGCGAGAGAGATCCTCAGGTGCCACATCGCCCACCTCGCGATTCCAACCTCGCACTCCCATCTCGCGCTGCAGCAACAGCGGCGCGTTTCCTATTCCCTACTGCCCTTCGCCAGGTGAGAATGGGCCCTTCAGCTTGTCTGTGCCGTTTGGGGAATGAGGCCTCTGGGTCCGACCCTGCGCGGCGGAGGGATGCAAGGCTGGGATCGTGCCGCCGAACCTTCCCCCCTCTCCCCCTTCACTCTCCACCTCCCCCCCACCCCCCTTCTCCCCTTAAACCCTCAACCCCCCTCCCCTACCCAGCCCTCCCTCCCCCCCACCTCCCCCCTACCCCCCTTCCTTTTCGGGTTTAAGGTTTAGGGTATATCTTCCTGCCCGCCCCCGCTGCTCTCTCTGCTCCACTCCCGCTCCACTCATCTTCTCGCCTCTCCCGTTCCTCCACTCCTACACCCTCCTCCACTCCTCCACTCTCCTCCACTCCTCCACTCTCCTCCAGTCCTCCACTCTCCTTCACTCCTCCACTCTCCTCCAGTCTCCCCTGTCACTCCCGCCACTCTCCCTACTCCGCTTTCGATTTCCTCTCCTCCCACCAAGTGGTGTTTTCTCCGTTCCTCCGTTCCTCCACGCCTCCACTCACCTTCCGTCTCCCCTGTCGCTCCTGCTACTCTCTCTACTCCGCTCGTTTTCTCACCTCTCCCACTTCTCCCGCTCCTCCCGCTCCTCCCGCTCCTCCCCTCCTTCCCGCCTCCCCGCCTCCCCACCTCCCCTCCTCCCCTCCTCCCCTCCTCCCCTCCTCCCTGCCTCCTCTCCACCCCTCCTCCCCTCCTCCCCTCCTCCTCCCACTCCCCTCCTCCCCTCCTCCCCACGTGCGCCTGCACGCTGCTGGCGGAGCAGGCCTATTGCAGCATGCCATATTCCCGATATTCCCCATATTCCCCATATACTCCATATACTCCATATACTCCATATTCCCCATATACTCCATATACTCCATATACTCCATATTCCCCATATACTCCATATACTCCATATACTCCATATTCCCCATATACTCCATTTTCTCCATATTCCCCATATACTCCATTTTCTCCATATTCCCCATATACTCCATATGCTCCATATTCCCCATATACTCCATGTACTCCATATACTCCATATTCCCCATATACTCCATTTTCTCCATATTCCCCATATACTCCATTTTCTCCATATTCCCCATATACTCCATTTTCTCCATATTCCCCATATACTCCATATACTCCATATTCCCCATATACTCCATGTACTCCATATACTCCATATTCCCCATATACTCCATTTTCTCCATATTCCCCATATACTCCATTTTCTCCATATTCCCCATATACTCCATAGTCCCCATATACTCCACATTCCCCTCTTCTTTCCCCCCTCCTATACCACCACCACCTCGTATCAGCGCTCAAATGGAGTTGTGCCGCATGTGCTCCAGCACACAGGTGACGGAGCAGCGCCACATTCACATCTTCACACCTTTCAACCCCTGTCCACCCCTTTCAAAACCTGTCCACCGCTTTCAACCCCTTTTCCCTCCCCGCGCTCTATCTCCTCTCCCACTGCCACCACCATCACCTTCCATCAGCGCGTTGATGGAGTTCTGCCCCACGTGCGCCAGCATGCTTCCAGTGGAGCAGCAGGTTGCCCACTTGCCATTCTCCTTCTCCTCTTCTCCCCTCAGGTGCCTTGCCTCCCCTCCTCCTCGCTCTTCCCCACTGCGCCTGATGGAGCTCGGCCCCACGTGCGCCAACACGCTGCTGGTACAGCGGGCCCACATGGGGCGAGAGGCTCACACGCCTTATCCCGTCCTCACACTCCTCATCTGCCCGTTCCTTCCCCCCTGCCGCATTACCTAGTCACAGCGCTCTAGACGGAGTGCTGCCCCACGTGTGCCAACATGCTTCTGGTGGAGCAGGTCCACATGGGGCGAGAGGCTCACACGCCTTATCCCGTCCTCACACTCCTCATCTGCCCGTTCCTTCCCCCCTGCCGCATTACCTAGTCACAGCGCTCTAGACGGAGTGCTGCCCCACGTGTGCCAACATGCTTCTGGTGGAGCAGGTCCACATGGGGCGAGAGGCTCACACGCCTTATCCCGTCCTCACACTCCTCATCTGCCCGTTCCTTCCCCCCTGCCGCATTACCTAGTCACAGCGCTCTAGACGGAGTGCTGCCCCACGTGTGCCAACATGCTTCTGGTGGAGCAGGTCCACATGGGGCGAGAGGCTCACACGCCTTATCCCGTCCTCACACTCCTCATCTGCCCGTTCCTTCCCCATGTGACTTTGCAGGGTGTTTTTGAGAATTCTCCTCCTGCATTCTCAAAAACACCCTGCATTATTCCCTCCTCATCTGCCCGTTCCTTCCCGTTCATCTGTGACTAGGGCGTCTAGAGCGCTGTGACTAGCCCGTTCCTTGCCCGTTCATACCGCATTACCTTGTCACAGCGCTCTAGACGGAGTGCTGCCCCATGTGTGCCAACATGCTTCTGGTGGAGCAGGTCCACATGGGGCGAGAGGCTCACGTTGTCTCCCCTTTCCTTTCCCCCTACCACCACCGCCATCACATCACCTTTCATCAGCGCCTAGATGGAGTTCTGCCCCACGTGCGCCAACATGCTGCTGGTGGAGCAGGCCCACATGGGGCGAGAGGCACGGTTTTTCTGCCAGACATGCCCCTACGTGTATGGCATAACGAGAAAGGTGAGTGTGACAGTATAAGAAAGGTGAGTGTGACAGTATAAGAAAGGTGAGTGTGACAGTATAAGAAAGGTGAGTGTGACAGTATAAGAAAGGTGATTGCTGAGGCACGGGTCTTCTGCCAGACATGCCCCCCTGTCTACGGCATGACACGAGGAAGGTGAGTGATTGCTGAGTGATTGCATCACACGAGACAATGCTTGTCAACCGTGCTCAACGTGCCCCCCTATGTCTCATGTTCCCCTGTCTGCGGCATCACCAGGAAGGTGAGTGTGACAGTATCAGAGAGGTGGCTTTAAGAATGATAAAAAACACTCTGCAGAATCAGAGAGGTGGCTTTAAGAATGATAAAAAACACTCTGCAGAATCAGAGAGGTGGCTTTAAGAATGATAAAAAACACTCTGCAAAATCAGAGAGGTGACTCTTGAGGCGCGATTCCTTTGCCAAGCATGCCCCCCCTATGTCTGTGGCGTCATATGAAAGGTGAGTCTGCTGAGACGTGCCCCTATGTCGACGGCATCACCAGAAAGGTAAGTCTGCTCGGACATGCCCCCATGCCGTCTGTCTTCTGACAGACATGCCCCTATGTCCATGGCATCAGACGAAAGGTGAGTCTGCTGAGGCGTGCCCCTATGCCCTATGTCTATGGCATTACGCGGGAGGTGAGTCTTCAGGGGTGGAGGACGAGCTGGGTGGGACACACTTAATGTAACTTCACTAGCTATACTCCCTTCCATTTATGTTTCTCCAACCCATATCCCCCTCAATCTAGAGTTCTTAGGGGCATGCCTCCCCTCCAACCCGGCAGCTGGTGGTGCCAAGGGAGGTGGATGACGTGTTGGGAGAGGATTGAGTGATGTGTTTCTCAAGATGTATGATTGATTCTCTTCATCTTCCCCCACCCATCCCCTCTCCCACTCGATATATAGATTTCAAGGCGGCAACTGGTGGTGCAGAAGGAGGTGGATGATGTGTTGGGAGGGGAAGACGCATGGAAGAATGTGGACAAAACCGAAGGTACGCGTGTGTTACAGAAGCTGCACAATGTGGCAGTTTTTTTTTTTTTTTTTTTTTTTTTTTTTTTTTTTTTTTTCCATGCACGAAAACCAGGCCAGCAGGCTGTGCAGTAGCATCTCTAGGCGATATATGGCATCAGATGTTTATGCTTGTATTTGTTTCATCTTCGTTTCTGTGTGCTATGTGCAGCTTCGTGTCCCAAGTGTGGCCATTCACAAGCCTTCTTCATGCAAATTCAGACTCGATCAGCTGATGAGCCCATGACTATATTTTACAAGTGTTGCAACATGAGATGTGGCTACAGATGGAAAGAGGGATAGTGTCCTGAACTGTGTTTATACCGAACGACGCGCTTCATTCTGCTGGCCTGTACAGTACAGTAACGTGAAATCTCAATGGCTGCTTCGTTGTTCCTAGATTCACGGACGTCCCGCACATTTCGGCCAATAGAAGACACCCCTTGAATCTCGGTTTGCTTTGCGAATTTGACTATCTGTTCGCAACGCTTCGCATACCTTATCAGCCGCACGCGAAAATCCACCTGTGGTTCGCGATAGCTAATCTGGCGGACAACCTGGGTCCCATCCGAACCAAATTGCTTGTGCCTTCTGCAGCCACCACGCAGGTTTTTCGCGAATTCCCGAGCCTTCGACAAATACTTCCAAGCCAAACCTACAATCAAACGAACAATTTGGGTTGGTTCAAAATCTTTTCAGGCTCTCCGGACCTCATTCCTAGCTTCACTCCGCCTGCTTCGCCAATCTCGCCTTGCCCCGCTTGGTTCGGCCCAGATAATTCGCCACTGCCTGCGCCTCGGCAATTCCTTGGCGGCAATTAGGTCCAGGGGCGCAGAAATTGTTGATGGATGCATTTCGTATTTTGCGCCCCCCCTCCCCACACCAGCTACCCATCCATTCTCCCCTCGCCTCATCTCTCTCGAATCTCGATTCTTCTGGGCACCCCTTCTGCTGTATACAGGTTGTTGGAGGGCAGGGCAGAGAGGGAGCTTGAGATTCCAGATTTCCCTGCTGGCGCAGGTGGACCTCCCAGTGGGCTGCCAGTGGTGGGCTTTCCTGCTGAGCAGGTTTCTTGGTGGATCCGTGGCTTGAAATCGCAGCCAAGAGATTCCCTTCCCAGCGGCGATTTCACATCCCTTCAGTTCGTCGGATTATCGCCGGCTTAGTCCTCTCGCCTGCGTCGTTCGGCGTGCTGCGGTGAACACTCGCCGCCGCGGTTCAGCAGGACGCGGTTCGCCATAGTGCAGATTTGCCGTGCCGCGATCTGGACAAGCCAGTTGCGCATTCTCGCGGCCGGATTTGCACATCTCGCGGCGCATTGCACGGAGAGGGAAGCATGGCGCGTATGCGCGGATCCGCGTCGATCCAAGTGCTGCTCGTTCTCCTCGCGCTGCTCGTCTCGCCATCTCTAGCCAAGACCCCGTCGCCTCCCCCTCCCAAGAAATCCCCGCCCTCTCCGCCGCCAGTACCGGCGCCTTCTCCGGCGCCCATTCCTTCCCCCGCCCCAACCCCCGCGCCTTCCCCAACTCCCGCACCCTCCCCAACGCCCGCACCCGCGCCCGCCTCTATCGCTCCGCCCATTCCTCCCCCTGTCCTCGCCCCGCAACCCGCACCCACACCCGCTCCCACCCCGTCTGCCCCCCCCGTTCCCCCTCCCGCGCCTCCCCCCGAGATCTCCCCGCCAGTGGCTCCCCCGGTTCTTCCCCCCGCGCCGCCGCCAGTTGTCGGAGCCCCGCCAGAAATCCCCCCACGGGATGCCGCTCCTCCCTCGGAGGCAGGGCGCGGGGAAGCCCCTCCGCCAGAGGCAGGGCGCGGGGAAGCCCCTCCGCCAGAGGCAGGGCGCGGGGAAGCCCCTTCGCCAGAGGCAGGGCGCGGGGAAGCCCCTCCGCCAGAGCCAGGGCGCGGGGAAGCCCCGCAGCCGGCGCTGTTTCCCCCGCCGCAGGGTGTGCAGGGGAATGACTACATGCCCGTCGATGACTACGCCGATTTCGTGCGCTCGCTGACTCCGCCGCCTCCGCCGGCGCCCGCGCCGTCGAGCGGGCTGAGCGGAGGCGCGATCGCGGGAGCGGTGATCGGAGTGATTCTGGGAGTCGGCGTTCTGGCGTTCGTCATCTGGATCTGCGTTCAGCGGTCGCGAAATGCCGCTCG
The DNA here is from genome assembly GCA_027943415.1 of Closterium sp. NIES-67. Taxonomy (NCBI): domain Eukaryota; kingdom Viridiplantae; phylum Streptophyta; class Zygnematophyceae; order Desmidiales; family Closteriaceae; genus Closterium; species Closterium sp. NIES-67. The sequence goes on along the minus strand of BQMB01000674.1, from coordinate 316,100 downwards.
TACTGCGGGGCGCGGCGGTTACGGCGACGTGAACTTGTAACTCTTTCGTTTCGCTGAGCTTCGCGGAGGGTGTCGCGAATCGAGAAATGCCCCGTTATGAGATTCTTCGTTTGGTGGCATTGTGTTCGGATCGTCGAAATGAAAAACAGTGAGTTGCGGCACGGGTGTAGTGCCGTCCTGGATTCATTCGGAACGAAGCAGCGTCAGATCTGCTTGTAGCGGGTATTTCTAGTGGTGGGACATTTCTAGTGTGACATTGCTAGTGGGATATTGTTTACTGTAGCTTCGCAGGTATTTTCGTTGTCGTGTGCCCTGCTGAACATCAAAGTCAAAATTCAAGTGTTAAACAAAGTACAACCAAATCACGAAGGGAATCCACCAGGCTGCATTTATCTAAAACCTAAGCTGCCTTCCCCCCTCTTCCTTCCCCTCCCCCTCTTCCTTCCCCTCGCCCTCTCTTTCCCGTGCGTCCCTCTGTTCTCACCTTGCACTCTCTCCGCCTGTCGATTAACTCCGCTGGGCCTCCGCTTGTCCCTGGCCTCCCGTCCTCTCTCTCGTGCTCTCTCGCTCTCCCCCCCCCCACCCCCCTAAATTCTCTCGCTCTCGCATCTCTCCCTCCTCCCTTCCTGCTCATCCCACTTCTCTCATTCGCGTACCTTGTTGAGCCCACTCTTCTCCAACACTCCATCGCTTCCTTCCTCTCCCACCCTTAACTACCTCCCTGGCCCCCTCCCTCCCTCCCTCCCTCCCTCCCTCACTGCCCCACAAGTCCCCTTCCCTCCCTCCCTCCCCCCTCCCTCACTGTCTCACTGCCTCCCTGCTTCCCTGCTTCCCTCCCTCCCTCCCTCCCTGCCCCCAGTCATTCTTCCTGCCTCACTGCTCCACTGCCCCACTGCCTCACTGCCTCCCTGCCTCCCTGCATCCATCCCTTCCTGACTCCCTGCATCCCTCCCTACCTACATTTCAGCCCCCCTGCTCCCCTCTTCCCCTTTGCCCCCCAGCATCCATCCATCCATATGTTTCTCCCGCTCTCGGTCTATCTTCCCCTCACGTCTTGCCTCCCTCCCTCCTGCTTTACTTCCTTGCCCTCACTCTCTCTTCTCTCTCCTCCCCCCCCTCCCCGCTGCTCACATACTCCATCTCCCTCACTCACTCTCTGCCTCCCTTCGTAACTCTTTTCACCACGGAGTCTTTCGCCCTTGGATGATCTTATGCCTCGGATGGTCACATGCCATTGCTGCTAACTGAAGTCTCTAATAATTTACCTTTTGGCAACTCAAAAGTTACCGCTGCTGGCTGAAGTATGGTTGCAGTCCTTGACAATAGATTACAAGCAAGAGTTACGTGCGTTAGGGTCAGAGCATCACACATGGCTTGGCTTGTATTGGTTGGATCCATAACATTCAAGTGGTACATTGGCACTGCTGACTTTACATGGGCTGTTCTCGTGGCGCTTGGGACGAACATAAAGGCTCTTAGCGTTGAGCTTAGAGAGAGATTTGAGGGTATGGGAAGAGCTTTTTAACAAGGTTCTGACTTTCTTGCCTCCTTTGGACAATGCGTCGAAACAGCTCACTACCAGTGGAGCTCTCTGTACCGAGAAACATTCTTCCCAGGCGCGGCTGTGGTCTGCTTGGGCTTGCGTGTACAGTATCTGGCTCACTGGCCCACACGTATTGGCTAGAACGGTGTCTCGCCTGGCGCCAGCAGTGGCTGACTCGGCGCAGCGCAGGGCAACCTTTGCACTGTAGCTTGTGGGGGAGCTGGGGGCTTGACGAATCACAGCTGTCGCCACCGTCAGCAACGGAACAGACGGGTGCAGCTGCATGCGTGGATCCGTTGGGAATTTTGTCCCCAATTCCATGGCCAGCATGTTTTACACCGAGCCAAAACAGTCCTTAACGATTTCAACCGCGATGAACACCTCCAATCTCCAGCGGAGAGTGGGTCAGAGTGTGGCCGAGTGGGGCAGGAAATTTTATGCTGAACAGGGTGTCAGACATCCACATCCGAGTTCGAGCCAAATAAACTTGAACAGGCGAAGTCGTGGGTTCTCCCATGATGTCTTCGCAAATTTTCCATCTCCGGCTTCGCAGAAGCCATTCGGCGCAACACGAAACTGCTTTCGCAATCGCCATTGTCGTCGTAAATCGAAAGCCCCTGCATTCGCCCTCGTCTCCTCAATCAAGTTCAACTTGATTTTTCTTGGAATTTATTTCGGGTACAGGGAAACATAAATGCCCCCCCTTCGGCCATGCCGCCGTAGTCAGGAACGAGGCCAGAGAGATTACGCATACCGCCACAGCTTCTCTTGTTTACTTCGTTTTCTGGGTCTCCAGAACATACACCAGGTGCAACGGTCTGCTAGAATCCCATTTCCCATTTTAGTCGTGAAGAATGCACATTAGTTAGATGCTGGCGCGCGCCGTGCGCCAATAGTTTCCACGAGTACTTTCAACCCAATCTCCTGGTATCTCCCCCAGGTATACATACATTCGATATAGCAGCTCCTAAGTCACGGCTGGCATTGCATCTTTTGGTACTCACGACGCCACTAATTTATTCTAGGTACCGAAACTTAGGTAGTTAAAAAGTCGCTGACCGAGACGCCATGATGCACCCGAAGCGCGGCGCAGGCTTTAAGCGCGTCAGCCACGGCGACTCGCTCGTGCGAGCGCTTCTCGCGGCGCTCGCCTCCTTCCTCGCCGCAGCGTTCATCTGCGTCGTTCTCATCCTCGCTACAGGCGCATCCGTTACCATCTTCCCCGTTCCGCCCGTTGTCGTCGCAAAGAAGGCGGCGGAAGCGCAAGGCGGCGGCTCCGCGGGAGGCGCAGGGGCGGCGGCGGGGGAGGCGGGCGGAGCAGCCGCAGGGGGAAGCGGAGGGGCGAACGTGCCGTTTCTGTCGGATTTCGATTTATCGAAGCCGATTGTAGGGGGGCCGGAGACGAAAAAGCAGACTATTGATGAGGCGGATTTCAACCACGGGGAGGCTGTTTACCAGGTGCAACTATTCTTTTCTAGCTAGTAAACGAGTCCAGTTTTCGTATGGCTCGTGAAGCCGAGTCCATTTTTGGGTCGCTATGCAGTGATTCTGTATGGTTTTACGGGTCTTTGCAGAAGGATTAATAGAAGGATTCATAGACGAATAATATTTTGTTGTTTTTTTACCGTCTCTAGACTTCGACTGTAGACAACAAGCTGAATTAGGCATTTTGGGCAGGCCGACATAAGAGCCCTTGTATGCATTTCGGCTTAGGATTCAAGGCGACGTGAGGCTAGACATATTAGTTAGTGTAACCGAGAAACCGATTTTTCGCCAATCTTCGTCCCCCATTTCCCCCCCTCGAGACGCACCTAGCCAAGCGCAATGGGATGATGGGCGAGAGCCAACCAACGCCTCCGGCCTTTCCTCCCCCCCTTTCCCCCCTTCCCCCCCCTTTCCCCCCCTTCCCCCCCCTTTCCCCCCCTTCCCCCCCTTTCCCCCCCTTCCCCCCCTTTCCCCCCCTTCCCCCCCCTCTCTCCTCCCCCCTCCCCCTTAACCACCCCCCCTTCCCCCGCACCCCTCCCTTCGAGGTGCACCTAGCCAGGCGCAATCCTGCCACGCCTAACCTGCGATTCCGCTGCTCTCTGAGAAAGATGTATTAAGACCATTCGAGATGCGCCTAGCCAAGCGCAACGAGATGAAGGGCGGAATCCAACTCCCCCGGGCTTTCTGTTGAGACGTCTCAAAATCCGTGGTTAAGTAGGTTAGTCTTTGAGACGTCTCAAAACGAATCCAACCTCTCCAGGCTTTCCCTTTCCCCCACCCCTTCCCCCCCTTGGTCAACAACGCCTCTCCCCCCTCTCCCGTCCCCTCTCCCGCCCCTCTCCCGCCCCCTCTCCCCACTTCCCCGCACCCCCCTGTACCCAGATGCACCTAGCCAGGCGCAATGAGATGATGGGCGGAAGGAAGTAGGCCCAAGCCAATACCGCTCCCCCCAATCCCCCCTTCCCCCTACCCTCCCCCCTCCCCCAGATGCACGTGGCCCAGCGCAGCGAGATGATGGGCGGAAGCAGGCCCAAGCCGCCCTACCGCGGATGGAACGCGGGGAAGGTGGGGGCAGGGGGAAGGGCAGGGGGGAGGGCCGGGGGGAAGGGCAGGGGGGGAGGGCAGGGGGGGAGGACAGGGGAGGAGGGCAGGGGGGAAGGGCAGGGGGGATGGCAGGGGGGGAGGGCAGGGGACAGGGCAGGGGGGGAGGGCAGGGGGAAGGGCAGGGGGGAAGGGCAGGGGGGATGGCAGGGGGGGAGGGCAGGGGGGAAGGGCAGGGGGGAGGGCAGGGGGGGATGGCAGGGGGGAAGGGCAGGGGGGATGGCAGGGGGGGAGGGCAGGGGGACAGGGCAGGGGGGGAGGGCAGGGGGAAGGGCAGGGGGGAAGGGCAGGGGGGGATGGCAGGGGGGAGGGCAGGGGGGAAGGGCAGGGGGGAGGGCAGGGGGGGATGGCAGGGGGGGAGGGCAGGGGGGATGGCAGGGGGGAAGGGCAGGGGGGGATGGCAGGGGGGGAGGGCAGGGGGACAGGGCAGGGGGGAGGGCAGGGGGGAAGGGCAGGGGGGAAGGGCAGGGGGGGATGGCAGGGGGGAGGGCAGGGGGAAGGGCAGGGGGGGAGGGCAGGGGGGGATGGCAGGGGGGAGGGCAGGGGGGGATGGCAGGGGGGGAGGGCAGGGGGGGATGGCAGGGGAGGGGAGAAAAGTGTGGGAGGGGGGAAGGAGGCCCAAGCCGCCCTACCGCAGATAGAAAATGGGGAAGGTGGGGGCAGGGGAAAGGACAGGGGGAAAGGACAGGGGGAAGGGCAAGGGGAAGGGCAGGAAGGGGGGGGGCGGGGGGACGGGGGAGGTGGTCAGGGGACGGGGGAGGTGGTCGGGGGACGGGGGAGGTGGTCAGGGGACGGGGGAGGTGGTCGGGGGACGGGGGAGGTGGTCAGGGGACGGGGGAGGTGGTCGGGGGATGCGGATGGAGTCCAGGGAGGGGGGGAGGGGGAGAGATCAGATGGGCCTGTATGAAAGGAAGGATTGAGGGAAGGGTATGGTGGTATGAGGGGAAGGGTATGGTGGTATGAGGGGAAGGGTGTGATGGTTTTTGAGTCGACTCAAGAGCAGGGTATGTATGGTGGTATGAAGAATTGAGTTGAGAGATCAGAGTGTTTCTGTCGCCTTTGTACACATTCCCATTTTCCTCAAGTGCATGTTATATTTTTGAGGCGCCTCAAAAATAGTTATATTGCCCCTAATCCGCCTTCCTGTTTCTTCGGACATAATTCCAGTGAGCGCAATTAGGACGACAGTTCCAGTTGGAACTGCGCTCACTGGCTGGAACTGTGTCGGAAGATCTCCTTCCTCGTAAGTTTCTTTCGTTTTCTCCCTTCTTTGTTATTCTCTTAATCGCAGGTGGTGAAGGAAGTCTTTCTCTCGCCCATGTATGCGTCTTTATTTAATTCTTTAACTCCTATTCTGATTTTGTTCACTGTACCCCGATCCACAGGTGAAGGAGGTCTTTCTCTCGCCCGTGTATCCATTTGATTTTTCACCTATAGCGTTATCGATACACCTATAGTGTTCTCTCTTCACTGTACCCCGATCCACAGGTGAAGGAGGTCTTTCTCTCGCCCATGTATCCCTGCAGGCGCCAGCAGAAGCTTGCTAGGAGGGGCGAGGCCGCTTGGGTGAGAACTGGCTTATATGGGGGATGGTCAGATGCTTATATGGGGTATGGTCAGATGCTTATATGGGGTATGATCAGATGCTTATATGGGGTATGGTCAGATGCTTATATGGGGGATGGTCAGATGCTTATATGGGGTATGGTCAGATGCTTATATGGGGTATGGTCAGATGCTTATATGGGGTATGGTCAGATGCTTATATGGGGTATGGTCAGATGCTTATATGGGGTATGGTCAGATGCTTATATGGGGTATGGTCAGATGCTTATATGGGGTATGGTCAGATGCTTATATGGGGTATGGTCAGATGCTTATATGGGGTATGGTCAGATGCTTGTATGGGGTATGGTCAGATGCTTATATGGGGTATGGTCAGATGCTTATATGGGGTATGGTCAGATGCTTATATGGGGTATGGTCAGATGCTTATATGGGTATGGTCAGATGCTTATATGGGGTATGGTCAGATGCTTATATGGGGTATGGTCAGATGCTTATATGGGGGATGGTCAGATGCTTATATGGGGGATGGTCAGATGCTTATATGGGGTATGGTCAGATGCTTATATGGGGTATGGTCAGATGCTTATATGGGGTATGGTCAGATGCTTATATGGGGTATGGTCAGATGCTTATATGGGGTATGGTCAGATGCTTATATGGGGTATGGTCAGATGCTTATATGGGGTATGGTCAGATGCTTTTATGGGGTGCAAATTGACCGTCTCACCTCGTGTATCCCTGCCAGCGCCAGTAGAAGCTTGCCAGGAGGGGCGAGGCCGCTTGGGTAAGACCGGATCTATCAATTGATCAATTCGTCCATAGTATATGGGGTTGCCTTATATAGGGTATAAGCAGTCAGCCCGTGCACTGGAATACCTTGTCCCGGTGACCTGCTGCACTCCCTTGGATAGCCATGCCCCTCTGAGCCTCCCAGTGCTTTTGAGGCGCCTCAAAAGCACTCCCTTGGATAGCCATGCCCCTCTGAGTCTCCCAGTGCTTTTGAGGCGCCTCAAAAGCACTCCCTTGGATAGCCATGCCCCTCTGAGTCTCCCAGTGCTTTTGAGGCGCCTCAAAAGCACTCCCTTGGATAGCCATGCCCCTCTGAGCCTCCCAGTGCTTTTGAGGCTCCTTCTTTTCGTTTCCGTTGGTGAACTTTGAGTCGACTCAAAAGTCTCCCACAACCTAATTCGTTGGTGAACTTTGAGTCGACTCAAAAGTCTCCCACAACCTAATTCGTTGGTGATCTTTGAGTCGACTCAAAAGTCTCCCACAACCTAATTCGTTGGTGAACTTTGAGTCGACTCAAAAGTCTCCCACAACCTAATTCGTTGGTGAACTTTGAGTCGACTCAAAAGTCTCCCACAACCTAATTCGTTGGTGATCTTTGAGTCGACTCAAAAGTCTCCCACAATCTAATTCAAGTTTTTGTGTGTCTGTTTCTCATATGCCCCTGCTTCGGTGGCCTTTCCACAAGCCAATGTGCCTGTTACCATCTGACCGAGCTTGATGCATTTTAATCCCCTATTTGACTCCCCTGTTACAATTGGCAGTGGATTTGTAACGTTGCGAAGATTCGCCGCAACCCGCATCCCATTATCTACAGGTACAGTACGCTCACAGGTATACTATTATCTACATGTACAGTCATGTCTACAGGTGTAGTGGCTTTTGCAGGTGTTATATATTTTTTGCAAAGGCCCTCAAGAACCTTGCCTTTCATGATATAATGGTAATTTTCATTACCATTATCTTTTGACTCTCCAATCCTGCCATCTGCAACGCCGTCACAACAGCCACTCCCATGTCAAATGCCTAATCAAACCTTACTTTCTCCTCCCGCCTACTTTTCTCATCTATTCAATTATAATTTTTAATTGTTTTCATCGTGTTATTCATATTGATTTTGCCGTTGTCTCGAGGACGAAATGCAACCCCCAGAAAATTCCGATGTCTCCAAGCTGTCCCCAAGCTGGGGGTTGCAAGCTGCCCAGGTTGTTCATAAATCTTCCCCAATCTGCCCCACTCCCCTTTTGATCCCCATTCCCACCGTTCCAGCATAGGCGCAGTGAGCCTAGACTTTGAAGATGTGGCTGCGCGAAAGTTCAAGGCAACTTCCTTCATCATCAACCCGTTCCTGGAGGCTCGGACCAAGGCTCAGATCGCCAAGCGGGGGCACCTGCGCCACGTCAGCGTGGGCGTCGGCGCGGCCAATCAGATCGAAGCACTGCGCAAGGCTGCGCCTACTAAGGAGTTTCTCACCCTGCACACCATTATGAAGGAGCTCAACCACACACATATCGACATTCTCAAGGTGGGTCTTGGGCCCCGCCCGATGCACTCTCGTCGTCCACATGTATTCGGTTGGCTTCACGCAAGGCTGCGCCAACTAAGCAGTTTCTTACCTTGCGTACAATTATGATGGAGCTCAACCACACGCATATCGACATTCTCAAGGTGGATTGGGTTGGGAGGATGTGGTGGATGTGCATGATATCAGGTGGGTCTGCCGAGGAACTTTAAAGCCGTTGACCCAAATTGCAGAAATTGTGTTTCAAGATTATTAACCTTGAACACCCCCGAGCGGTAACCCAGTACCACAAAGCGAGAATTGCAATTGAATTCGCAGCCCAAAACGACGGGGTTCAGAAGAAGCGCCACCCCCAACATATTCCGCACGAACCCCCGAGTCCCGACACACCTGGCAATTGAGCAGCATGAAACTTGAAAGCGCGTGCATACAATTTGGGACTTTCGGAGAGCAAAACCCAGCCCACAGTCGAGCCCTGCGGGGCGTGTTCAACACAATTATGTCGTTGCGTTGCAGTAGTAACCTACTACGGAAGAACGACACAGATAATTTCGTGGCAAATGATAAAACCGACAAAACCAGGAAACAAGGATTGGAACGGAGCAATAAATCACGCCCCTGACAAAGAAACCCCTTTCGCACGCGCCACATACAGTCCGTGCCGTGCGCCGCTCTGAACAGGTATTCTTCCCCCACTCCCCCTTGCGCCTTGCGCGCCCCACCGCTTTCCCTTTCCCCATCCTCGTAGCCATTAAGCGTTAGGGTGGGCTGCAGCGAAGAGGAAAAACTTTAGCAAAAAGAGTGACAGTAGGTAAATTAATACCACTGTTAAAAACCGAGAATTCGAAGTCACCGCTTTCCCTTTCCCCATCCTCGATTTCCCCCAGTCGCCGTTTGCGAATGTTTTGGTTCTGTCATAATTTTTATGCTCGTTTTGATTGGTTTTCGTAGTGTGCTGTGTTCGCCCGCTCTTGCCACCCTCACACCACTACTCCACGCCCCTGTTCTTTCTCCAGCTCAACTTTTTGCCTGGTTCATCTTTATTAATGTTGTACGTTTTGGGTCAACGGCTTTAAACGCTGCATACAATTATGAAGGAGCTCAACTACACGCATATCGACATTCTCAAGGTGGGCCTTGGGGTAGTATTCACAACCAAGGTTAGCCTTGCGCAAGGCGGTGCCAGGCAGCTAAGGAGTTTCTGACGCTGCGTACTATAATGAAGGAGCGGCTGAACCGGATCTAACCACACTCATATTGACATTCTCAAGATGAGTGGGTCGTTGTCACTCATGGTTTTGGGAAGAGCGGCAGTACACAGTAGATCGCTTGAGCAAAAAGAAAGAGACTGTTGGATCCGGTTTGGCAAAAAGAAAAAGAGTGTTAGATCATAGGCAAGAAAATTGCTCGAATCTTCCACCTCAACATCTTCTACCCTGTTTCTTGCAGTTCGACTGTGAGCGCTGTGAGGAGGCGGTCATTCCCGACTTGGTGCAGTTCTTTGGCAGGCAGCAAGCCTTTGCCCCGTCTCATGCCATCCCACTCATTTTATTCGCTCTCATTCTGTTTCGTCTTCCCGATTCTATTTACAGATCGACTGTGAGCGCTGCGAGGAGGCGGTTATTCCCGACTTGGTGCAGTTCTTTGGCCGGGAACAGGCCCCTGCAAGCCAAATTATCCTCGAGATTCACCAGTAAGTGCGCTGACTTTTGAGCCGACTCAAAAACAGACTTGGTGCCGTTCGTTGGCTTAAAAGTGAGCAGGCCCCTGCAAGCCAAATTTTCCTCGAGATTCACCGGTAAGTGCAATCACGCCTAATTTTAGGCGCCTCAAAAACAGACTTGGTGCAGTTCTGCGGCCGGGAGCAGGCCCCTGCAAGCCAAATTATCCTCGAGATCCGCCAGTAAGTGCGAATACGCCCTTGGTCTGCTCGTTGGGTGGAATACTTTTGGCACCTCAATATTTGAGTGCAAATACGCCCCCTTGGTTCGCTTGTAAGTGAGATCCCAAGGATTGCCACTCATTGGAGAACCCTTGGTCCACTGGACAGCGAGTGGACGGGACATGCCCCATATTATTGTGTGCGCCCATTTCAAACTTCGCCTCTCATTCCTCTTTCCATCTCATCTACCCCCCCCTACCACATGCTTCAAACTTTCATGCGTGAGGAGTCTATTTTTGAGGCGCCTCAAAAATAAACTTCGCCTCTCATTCCTCTGTCCATCTCATCTAACCCCCCCCCCCCCCCCCTACCACATGCTTCAAACTTTCTATCCTGCACGCGCCATGTGGTTAAGTAGTTTAGTTTTGAGACGTCTCATAACATTTCATCTACCCCGCCCCACCACATGCTTCAAACATTCTATCCTGCACGTGCCACGTGGGTGGCACAACAGTTTTGAGACGTCTCAAATCTTAACTACTTAACCACCAACATGCTATCCTGCATGCGGCACGTGGGTGACACAACAAAGGTCATGTTTGCTCTACAGGATCTCGGTAACCGCCTCTTCCAGGCAGAGCCTGCTCCATTTTGTAACACACATGTTACCACTTATCTTCTGCCGCTCTCTCTTCTCCCCACCCATCCTCCCCACTAGGACGCACCATGTGGGCTGGACAACCCAAGTCATGTTTGCTCTAGAGGACCTCGGTTACCACCTGTTCTAGGCAGAACCTGCCTTGTAACATATGTTACCACCTTATCACTCATCATCTGCTGATCCTCTCTCCCCACACATCCTCCCCATCAGGACGCACCATGTGGGCCGCACAACGGAAGTTATGTTTGCTCTAGAGGACCTCGGTTACCGCCTGTTCCAGGCAGAGCCTGCCTCCAGTTGTAACACGTGTTACCACCTCTCCTTCGTGCACGAAAAATTTGTGGATCCACAAGTGCCTTATCCGCCTGTATAGGACCTTGGTTACTGCCTGTTACAGGCAGAGGCTGCAAGTTAACATGTGTTACCCCCCCATAAATTCGTGGACCCATAAGTTTTTTATCCACCTGTGTAGGGCCTTGTTTTCTGCTTTATGTAGACACCTTGCCAGCAATTGTAACGTGTGTTACCGCATCTTGTTTGTGGGCTGCACCTGCAGGTGGAGCTTTGGTAAGCTTGGTTGCTTGCAGGTGGAAAATAGGTACTGAGATTGAATTGCACAATGTAGAGTAGGAAACATAGGAAACTTCGGAGTTCATGGTTTCCACATCAACTGTGTATGACCACAATGGTGGAAATGAATGAAGCAGGCCGGGACTCGCAATGGAAGCTGATTAAATTGAGGTGAATGCATTTGGGAATGGAAGGTTATGGATGCTTCATTATACGATTAGTGGATGTACCACCTCAAACTGATAGGTTTGAAGGCAAGGCATCCAATAACGAAAAGCGAGCATTGCTCAAGGGTTGCTACCGAACTGAAGGTCTTGGGCAGTCCATGTATTCCATGCTGAGCCCTGACGTGGCAACCAAACCCTTATAAACGATTTGTTGACGGCTCTGAACGGGCAGCGGGAAACGTTTTCCGACCCGCAAGTGGATGTTAATCGAACGGCTCAGCAGTGTGGATTTTGGTGGGTTTTCCCTCAGACACATCAGCGTCGAAAGCCGACCGACATAATCTAGGATGTTAGCCAATCATATGCCACCAACATCCTGCCTTGTCACAGTTTCGAGACGCAAATGACGTGGTTCTCGTCTCAGCACTTACGCGCTGGTTCGGTTCCAGCTCTGGTTGGATGAACGAGTCCAAACCAGGCTGCCTCAACCAACGAGAGCTGGGCTCCGGTGGTTTGGGCTCAGCCCGAACCGAGCCATCGTGGTTGTCGACGACCTTCGATCTGAATTCCATACTGCTTTCGACAGGAGGGTTTTGTGTGCTTTGTGCTTGAAGTGCTGGTTCGGTCGAGAATTGCCTGATCGAGTTCGTTGGTCCATTTTGCTGAAACCACCATGACCGCATTTCATGGGGCCAGTGTTGCACAGATTCCCCTAGTGACGACAGGTCAGCCAATCAGGGGTCGTCCCCCATTCCATTGCCATGTCATACCCGCACCTCGCACTGGAGCTGGGAACTTCGGATCACCCTTTTGAACCAGCAACCAGTCAGGCCCACACCACGTGGCAGTGTGCACTTGACGCCTCGCAACCCATCTGCAGGAAACCCCACAAAGGCTGGAGGTATGGTCTGGCTCGGCCGTACCTCGCAGCAGGTTATGATACCCCCGTCAGCAGCTTCGGGGAGTTTTGAATAACACCAAGGGTGACACCAATCGGGAGAGGTAGAGGGCTCGCACAGCAAACCCCAAAACGAACAGGCTCGACTGGCCTGGTCCGGAAGAGCTAGCGCCTGGTTATCCTGCCCGACCACAAGCTTTCCCGCATCTTTCACTTCGTCTTCCCCTCAAATCCGCGCCTGTGACTTCCGAACCACCTGTGCGGCGAGTATTGCGAGCCAGGATAAATACGTCGGGCCAATCAGGGGTTCGCTTGATAACCTCGCTCCTGATTGGCGAGAAGTGAACCACCAACAACTGCTTGCTTTCTGCAAGTTTCCCTCGTCCCTCTTTCCTCTCTCTCCTCGCTTCTCCTTGCTTTTCCTTCCTTCCCCTCCTAAAAAGCTGCTGTCTGTGGTTCCTGAATCACCAGAGTTCTGCTGGCTGGCGGGCCCAGGAGAAAGCGAGGTGACGGAGAGGTTTTGATAGGAGATTTGCTTTCCTTCGGATCACTTGTTCTAGTGCAGCCTGTTTCTGCGATGGGTGGTGGTTGCAATGCCAGTCCTGTCACAGAGGCCGAAATTGGCCTAGACGCAGACGCTGATAGCAAATTAGTAAGAGCTGGCCGGCGTAACGGCTAGAATCTCGTTCCAGGTTTGCTAGATACGCCGTTAGGCGTGGAGAGTTCGGTAGGCCGGATTGTGCGAGAGGCGTAAATTCCGTTGTTGGTTTGGGTAAAGTAAAAAAAATCATCGTCGTTATCTGAGACGATGGACAGGACGAGAGAAGCAAGGAAAGGTGATAAGGGTCCCGTGACTACTCCCACCCAGCGTCGGTCGCGGAGCTCCGTTGGGCCAAAAGAGACTCAAGGTAAGATAGATATAGTCTGACCATGTGTGGTCTTTTCCTATAGTCGTTTAGATATCGAGCCCGCTTCTACCTCGCTAAAGCTCAGACAGTTAATGGCGTGGATCTGACGTTTCCTGAACAAGTTGGAAGTCATGATTCGCGTAGGTTAATTAGCACGTGCGAACGACGTCGTCCTTTCTGTCTTATAGTCGCTAGATTCGGTTAGTTCTCTCTGAGCTTCGTGGTCAGTATTTGCGCCATTGGTTACGATAACATACTTTTCTGCGAGAAATGACGACTTTTGTGCTCTTGTCAGTACGTTATCCCCTGTTTTAATTCGAGAAATACCCAGCACGTTTTTACCGTCGATTTCTGTTATAGGGCAAGAATAGTCAGCTGGAACCGGTCAGTTGTCGAGCCGTTGAACCTGGAGTGTGACTGACGTGATGAAACGCCGATAGTTTTAGCCTCCAGTTTTGCTCGGCTGTCGTGTCCGCTTCGTCGCTGCAAAAGGCAGCATTTTCTTCCCTCGGTCCGCTTTAGTAGCATACTTCCTGACTACGTTAGCGATCTGAAGAACGGAGGAGTTGTTACGTACCAGCTTACGTTCTCTGGGATTGAGCGTTAATGCCGTTATCCCAGAGCAGAGATTTGGATCATCATTCTCCGCCGATTTTCCATCGATAATGTCACGGTTTCGTAGATCGGATGAAGTTAACCTATCTTCTGTAGTTGCCAGGCTTTGAACGCTAGGAGCCTCTTTCGCTCGTATTAGCTGCTTCGCTAGTTTCCTACCGTTTTTTAAAGATTTCCACGATAGAAGAAACTGGATTTTCCGCGTCAACTAGCAAGCTCCGGTCGGCGCCTGAGAACCTTCTTTCGAGGGGCCTTTTTCGCGATAGAAGGAGTATATTGGATGAAACTTTAAAGCGTTTCTTACGATCCGTCTTTTTTGAGCTCTTTTAGAACTTTGTCCCTTTTTCACCATTTCTCGTGACCCACGGACAGATGCCGGACATTCCACACCTGACGGGCCTGGCCTCGATAACCACGGCTCAAGAGGAGGAGGAAGCGCAAGAGGTGACACAAGTGCTGGTGTCGAAGGATCCAGTCGATACTCCGTCGACATTGGCAGCGGGAATAATACAGGAGCTGGTTCTAACGCGTACCACGCCACGGGATCTAATAGCCGGAAGCGAGACAAGCCGAGGGTAGCCTCGGCGGGATCTAACGGCTCGAAAACTAAGCGCAAGCGGAGTGCGTCCGAGGCTGTTTCCCCGTTCTCCCCGCAAGCGGACGAAGACGAGGATGCCACTCCGCCACCAGGCGCTGGCGCGGGGGGAGGGGAGGGCGCGGGGCTTGGCGCGCACGGCGATTCCCCGTCGCCCGGGGACGCGCGGGAGGGCTCCCCCGTAGGATCCAGGCGTCCGCCGAAGTTCCGCCTTCCAGGGGCAAAGCTCGAGGTACGCTCAGCGGTAAAGGAGAGGGAATTCTCTGCTTGGGGTCGGTGAACCCAGGGCGTCCGGAGAGCGGTTTCTAAGAGTGTTTGAAGACGACTCCTGAAGGCGCTGGTGACGCGACGTGATCTCTCCCTTCACCTACTGCTGCTTCCCCGTCCCGTTTTGGGACGTACGCTCAGTACCGTTTTTTGTCATTTCCGCATCCTTTCCGCTACCCACTCCCCTTCCTCTTCTCAGGGCCGTTTCTGCGGCCTCGTTTCTCCCTTGCACCGCTCCCATTACTCACACTCACACACACCATCCTCCCGTTTTTCCGCCCTTTCCCCTCCCCTGTTCCCCGTTCCTCTCATTTCCTTCCTATCCGTGTCTCGTTGGTGCAGTCGATGGATGAGAACGGCCCGGTCACTCTCACAGCCGTGCCTCGTCGCACACGCACTGGTAAGAACCGTCGCTTTCACGAGTGTGACGTGGATTCGTGTTCTTCGCCCTCCTTTACCGCGACGCACTGCTGCTCTCTGGCCCACGTGTGCCTCACCGCCGCCATCCCCGCTCGCGTGCTCCTTGTGTTCCCTCTCGTCTTCTTCGTAGTACTTTCTTGTTCCTGTTCATCCCATTGGCCGCTCTGTGTACCACCCGTTTGCCGTGGCCTCACTGCATGGACGTGGCACACCTTCTAGGGGCAGCGCCTACGGTGATGGTGTGATGCTGTGGTATCACCCCCCGTTTCGTTTGCCATGCTGCATCACCCGGCTTCTTGTGCCATACCGTCTCACCTTTGGCATTCTCTCGTCACGCTCTACCGCTTCTCCTCCTCCTCCTTTGTCTACCTCTCCCCTCTCCCTCCGCTGTATTCTGCAGCGGGCCATCCGCGGTTGTTCGAGCGCCACCACATGAACGCGGAATACAGCGGAGTCTGGTGGGATGCTGCACTCCTGGACGTGACGCCCTGTTGGGATGCTGCTTCGCATGACGCGACCTTGGTGCTCCATGTGTAATGCTTATCTTTTAAAGCTTGTCTCTTCCCCCCTCTTTCCCGCTCTTCTCCCCAGCAACCCCGCACACTACAGCCAAGGTGAAACGGTCCTCTGAGCCCCAACACTTGGACGTGATGCCCCGTTGGGACGCTGCTTCTTCGCATGAAGAGGCCTAATATGTTGCTCTCCCCCTTCCTCTCCCCGCTTCCTCCCCTTTTACGATACAGCCAAGGTGAAGCGGTCCTCCGAGCCCCATCACTTGGGCGTGACGCCTCGTTGGGATGCTGCTTCGCATGTAGAGGCCTAATAATTTGTTCTCCCCCTTCCTCTCCCCTCTCCCTCCCCTTTACACTATAGCCAAGGTGAAGCGGTCCTCCGAGCCCCATCACTTGGACGTGACGCCCCGTTGGGACGCTGCTTCTTCGCATGAAGACGCCTCGCCTTCTCCTGGCGCGTGGGAGAGGGACAGAGAGAGGGAGAGGAAGGAGGAGCGGAAGGACGAGCGCGGGAGGGAGAGACGGGAGGAGAGGGAGCGTAGGCTGGAGGGAAATGCGCTCTCACCACCACCACCCATGGCCTCTCGATCCCCTCCAGTCTTCTCGTCAACTGTTGTTGCTGGTGCAATGGGGGAGAGAAGGGCGGAGGGAGAGGAGATGGGACGGGAAGAAAGGCAGGGGGGGATTGACTGGGGAGGTAGGGACGAGGAAGGAGAAGAGGGGGAGGCAAGCGGCGAGAGGGAGCATAAGGGGGAGGCTGCTACGGCGCTGGGCAATCAGAGGAAGGCTGGATTCGGGGAAGGTTCTCACTCTCGCAAGAGAAAAACTTCAGCTGCTGCTGCAGCAGCGAGTGCTGCCACTGGTTCTGGTGGATCTGCTGGGGGGGGCTCCGCTGTAGCAGGAACGGCAGCGGTTGGTTGGCTGGATTCAGCAATGAGAGGCGCGGGTATTGAAACCTGGCCGGGCGGGTTGAATCTGGGGAGTGGGAGTGGAAACAGCTTGGAGCAGCAGGAGCGGCTTGAGGAAGGCAGAAAGAGGGTGAGTGAAGGAGACCAAGCACTTGAGTTTGCGAAGGAGAGAGGGGAGGGGGGTCAGCCAGGGCACGAGGTAGCGGAAGCTGCGAGTGGGGGGCCGGCGGTTCCGAAGAGAGAGCTAAGGCATCCTGTGGGGAAGAGAAGAGGAGCCAAGGAGGGGCGGGATGGGATGCCGAGGGTGGGCAGGGAGCATAAGGAGCACAAGGAACATAAGGAGCATAAGGAGCATAACCAGCGAGGGGAAAAGGAGGTGAGGGGGGAGAAGGAGGCGCATGAGCCCCAGCTGCTGCACGTGCGGCAGCATGAGACGGGCAAGAGGGGCAGCAGGCACAAGCACGACTCGCCAGCAAGCCAGGGTCGGGCTGCCGGGCCTGCAGCCGGGCCTGGTTCGGAACAGCTGGAGCTGCCGAGCCAGGGTTTCCCATTCCAGGACCCAGGAAAGAGTATGCTGCAGCCAGGGCCGAACCAGGCCGCAGGCACGGGACTCAGAATCCCCTCGTTCTCTTCCCCTTCTCTTCACCAACCGCCCCAGGGGCAGGGGCAGGCGCAGCAGCAGCAGCAGCAGCAGCAGGCTGCGGATCTCGCCTCATTGCATTTTAAGCACGGGCATGGGCATGGGCACGGGCATGGGCACGGGAATGTTGTGTCCGCCCCCCCTCATACTATGCCAGGCATGCCTCCCCACTTGGCGACTCAGGGCGGCCAAACAGGGCGCGCTGGGGGGCACGGGGCGGCGATAGCAGGTCATGCTCTGGCAGCAGACCGTGCTGGGGACAACGAGGGAGGGAACCTTGGGGGGGATCTGAGGCAAGGAGGGGTACAGGCGATGGAGGGGCCAGGGGTGGCAGCAGGGGGAGGGGGGGTGCTTCTGTGCCGCATTCCTCTGGTGCTGCTGGTGCTCCTCTGGGGGGGGGGATGGTGGAGGGGGAGGTGCGAGCAGCGCGGTCCAAGCCAAGGAAGAACGAGGTTGGTGGCCCTTTGCTATTTCTCACTCTCTCTTCTCGACTCCCTTTCTGTCTCCACTCTCTCATCTCATCTCGTGCCCATTGAGTTGCCACAAACCTCCTTCATAATTGCTGCTTTCTTTCCTTGCTTATTCCTTCCCCCCCCCCCCCTCCCCCCCCCGTTTTCCTGTACCAGAGATCTGCAGCGGCAGCGCAAGCGCGAGCCGAAGCCGCTGATATGAAGCACCGGCTGGGGGGGATCCCGGAGGCATCTCACAGCAGACCCTTCACTCTGCCGTTTCCTCCTCCTGCCGCTGCTCCTGCTGCTCCTGTTGCTGACGCTAGTGCGTCTGGTGCAGCAGAAATGGGGTCTGGTTTTGCTAGTAGCAGCAGTCACGCAGCAGTAGAAACTGCGGGGCCTAACTTTCCAAGCACAGATGCTGCTGCCCCTGCAGCAGCAGCAGATGCGGCTGCTGGGGCCATCACGGGTGCTGCTGGGGCGGGTGGCATCACGGGTGGGGGTACCTCTGGTGGTGTGGGGCATGTGGGCTGGCTTTCAGCCCAGGGGAACGCCGCAGCGGAGCCTGGTGAAAGTAAAGCTTTTGGAAAAGGAGGTGCTGGGCATGGGGAGGGGGGTGGAGCGGTAGCAGGGAGAGGGAGGGGAGCGAGAGGGCTAGGACGAGGAGTGCGAGGAGCAGGAAGAGGAGGAGGAGGAGGAGGAGGAGGGGGGGGAGGAGGGGAGGGTGGTGGGGTGACAAGTATGGCTGCTGGGGCAGGGGGAGGAGGAGACGGAGGCAGGGTGGGAATTGGGGGCGTTATAGAGGAAGGTAATGGGGCTGGTGCTTTGCCGGCATTAGGTGGTGGCGTTGGCGCTACTAGTAGTACTGCGGCAGCTGGTGCTGCTGCTGCTGCTGCTTCTGCTTCTGCAGGTGCAGCAGCAGCAGCTGCAGTGGCCGCTGGTGCGGTATTTCCCGCTGCAGCAGCAACTGCTGCGGCGCCTGTTGCAGCGTCAGGGGGAAGGAGTAGGGGCGGGGGGCGGGGCGCAGGGGGAGCTGGCTCCAGAGGCGGGGGGAGGGGAACAAGGGGGAGGGAGGGGAGGGCGGAGGCAGAGGGGGAAGGGGGGTAAGGGGAGGTCGGGGAGAGGGAGGAAGGGGAGGTGGGGCTGGGCAGGCCGGGGCAGGCGAAAAGGTCAAGGGGCGCGCAGCAAAGGTGAGCTAGCTGCCAGCGTTTTCACTTCCTGTAGTGCTTCCTTCCTTTTACATTCCATGCCCTCTACATTCCGCACCCTCTTGCTGTTGCCCGCCCTCAACTCTTGCTTGGTCCTGGCTGTCCGCTTTGCCCTCCCGGCCTTTACTCTTATCACATCTTCTCCTCGTATCTCTGCTCTCCCCTCTTCTATCAGGCCAAAGCAGCGGCAGCAGCAGCAGCAGCCGCAGGAGCAACGCCCCCTTTGCCCGCTGCAGGCAGGGGGAAAGGTGCCCCAGGCACAGCAACTGCAGCAGCAGCAGCAGGAGCAGCAGCAGGGGCGGTTGGGCCTGGTGGGCGGCCTGCCGCGCCTACGTCAATGTCAGCACAGGAGGCAGAGGTAGCAGAGGCGCTTTTTGACTTTGCCAACCTCCTCGCCTTCGCATCCAACGAGCCTGAAGACGGAGGGACTGATGGCGCTACTGCTGCTGATGGCGCTGCTGCGGCTGCTGCTGCGGCTGCCAGTAATGCTGCTGTTGCCAATGGTGTGACTGTAGGGGAGGGTGCGGCTGCACAGCAAGCGGGTGTGATTAGAAAGCGGGGGGAAGGTGGGGGGAAGAGGGAGGAGGGGGCGGGTGCATCAGGGGGTGAGGGCGGGCGGAAACAAGGAGGGGTTTCTAAGAAGGAGGAGTCGAGGAAGCGAGGGGCGAAAGCAGCAGCAGGGTCCGATGGTGAGTTCTTGTGCTTCTTATTGTGAGGCGTCTATTGTTGAGAGGCCCTAAAGTAGCGAAGGGGGGGATCCTAAGAAGGAGGAGTCGAGGAAGCGAGGGGCGAAAGCAGCAGGGTCCGGTGGTGAGTTTTTTTCATGTCAAAGTGCCTGTTTTCGTGAGTGCTCGTGCTTGTGAGTGCTCATGCTTGTGAGTGCTCATGCTTGTGAGTGCTCGTGCTTGTGAGTGCTCATGCTTGTGAGTGCTCATGCTTGTGAGTGCTCATGCTTGTGAGTGCTCATGCTTGTGAGTGCTCGTGCTTGTGATTCCTTCAGTTTGTGGCTGCCAGATTACGGTTCTAGCTGATTGTCGTTCTCGTTGAAGCGACTTTTGAGTCGACTCAAAAGCTGATTGCTTCAGTTTGTGGCTGCCAGGTTGCGGTTCTAGCTGATTGTCGTTCTCGTTGGATCAACGAGCTCTGTGGTCTGCAGGGGATGCAGACTGCCCTGCGCCCTTATTTTTCAATTTGCACCCTGTGTCCTGCAGTATGTGCAACTAAGGCCGTACTATGCAACCCCCCTTCCCGCCTCCCCTTTTTCACAGCACCCCTCAAGAAGCGGAGAGGGGCAGCAGCAGCAGCAGCAGCAGCAGGAGGTCAAACCGGGGGGGAGGGGTCCACCAAAGGATCCGCACCAACCTCAGCACCAGGTGCACCAGCACTAGCACCAGCAGCAGCAGCGGCAGGAGGAGGGGGGGGAGGAGGAGGAGCAGCAGCAGGAGAGAAGGCAGGCAGTGCGCCCTCAACTCCACCTGCAGGGCTAGGCCCCATGGGGCACGTGCTTCCTCTTCTGCCTGGCCAGGCTCCAGGCAGAGACGCTCAGGGGCCGTTTTCCTCTGCTGTTGCCGCAGCCGCTGCGGGTGCTGCGGGTGCTGCAGGTGCTGCGGGTGTTGGGGGTGCTGCTGGTGCAGGTGCAGCAGCATCACCTGCTGTTCCTGGCACCCCCATAGCCTCTCCTCACGCTGTTCCCGCTCCGCCTTTAGGGTTCCCCATTGCAGCAGCAGCTGGGGCGGGGATGGGGGTGGGGGCAGGGGGGCAGACCGCAGGGGCTGCTGGCGATGTGTCCCGGTTGCTGGTGTGTGGCGGGAGTGAGGCGGATGGGCGGGAGCAGTATGGGGGAGTGGCGGGGGGAGCTGGGGCGGGAATGGGGGGAGCAGCAGGGGAAGGGGTTGGGAGGTCTGCTGGTGGGGGGGGAGTGGGGGCAGGGGCGGTTGGGGGGAGGCAGAGTGTGTTGGAGAAAGTGAGCCAGCACCAGATTGCTGCTGCTGCTGCGCACGGCCATGCAGGTCCGTTTGAGAGAGTGCGTGTTCGTCCCCCCCCCCCCCCCCTTCCTTGAGAGAGTGCGTGTGAGGTCACCCCCACTCCCTTCTTCCCCCCCTCCCCTGCTCTTTGAGAGAGTGCGTGTGCGGTCCTCCCCCCCCCCCCCCCCCCCCCCCTGCCCCTTCGCCTTTTTGAAGGGCGTGAGTATTCGTGCCATGATATGTGATGGGGCCCAGTGGCAGTGCTATGATGGACGATACGCCTCTTCTCCACCCTCTTCTCTCCCTGTGTCTCCCTTTCAAGTTCCAATTCCCCTGTCCCCATACTCACCCACTCATGACACATTCCCACTGTGATGAGTCGATTTTTGAGGCGCTTAAAAATTTCTCTCCCTGTGTCTCCCTTCCAAGTTCCAATCCCCCTGTCCCCATACTCACTCACTCACAATACATTCCCACTGCCTCCACAACCCCCCTCTCCGCCCCTTGCCCTGCAGACGCCAGCACCAGCTCAAGCACGGGCTTGCTTTGTTTGAGGCGCCTCAAAACTTACTCACATTACATTCCCACTGCTCCCACGACCCCCCTCCCCGCCCCTTGCCCTGCAGACGCCAGCTCCAGGCAGGCCAAGCACGGGCCTGCCTCCTCTGCTGCTCTCCGCGCGCCTGCTGCTGCCGCCCTGGCTGCTGCTGCTGGCCCCATGCACCCCCCTTCCGCCCCTCCCTCCGCTGCTGGCGTAACAGGGGGGGTGGGTTGTGGTGGGGGTATGGCGGGAGGGGCAGCAGGGGTAGCCAGCGGGGGCATGGTGGGAGGAATGCAGAAATTGCCAGAGCTGGTGCCAGTTGGTCCAGGGCAGTTGATGGGGCAGCCGCTGTTGCAGCACCCGCAGCAGCAGCTGCAACTGCAGCAGCAGCAGCAGCAGCAACAGGAGCAGCAGTCACCAAAGCAGCAACAGCAGCAGCTGCCGCAGCAGCATCCTGGGATAAGCTTTCAACATGTGCCTCTTGCTCAGCAGCAGCAGCAGCAACAGCATCAGCAACAGCCACGGCAGCACCAACAGCAGCAGCAACAGGCACCGCAGTTGCTGCAAGCACGGCCGCTTTTGCAGCAGCCAGGTCAGCAAATGACAGGTCAGCACATGGCAGGTCAACAGATGGCAGGTCAGCAGATGGCAGGTCAGCAGGTGACAGGTCAGCAGATGACAGGTCAGGCAATGATAGGGCAGCAGAGTCTGCTGCACCTGCAGCAGAACAAGGGGCTGGACCAGCAGGGTCAATACCAGCAGCAGCAGTCGTCACTGCAGCTGCACCTAATGCCGCCACAGCAGGGGGGGGGGGCTAAGGGGTTGCCATCCCCCATGGGGCAAACACAACAGCAGCAGCAGTATCAGCAACAACACTTGTTGCAGTTGCAGCAGCAGCAGCAACAGCAGCAGCCACATCAACAGCAGCAGCAACAGCAGCAGCCACATCAACAGCAGCAGCAGCAGCAACCGCAGCAGCAGAAGCCACAACTGCAGCTTCAGTTGCAACTGCAGCCTACGGGGCAGCCGTCACCACAGCAGCAGCAGCAGCAGCAAATGCAACAATGGCAGCAGCAGCAGCAGCAGCAGATGCAGCAGCAGCAGCAGCAGCAGCAGCAACAGCAGCAGATGCAACAACAACAGCAGCAGCAGCAGCAGCAACAGCAACAGCAACAACAACAGCAGCAGCACATGCAACAACAGAATCAACAACAGCAGCTTCAGCAATTGCAACAGCAACCGCAACGGCAGCAGCAGCAGCAACAACAACAACAGCAGCAGCAGCAACAACAACAACAGCAGCAGCAACAGCAGCCACAACAGCAGCAGCAGCAGCAACAACAGCAGCAGCAGCCACAACAGCAGCAGCAGCAGCAGCAGCAGCAGGGTGCACCGAAGCATCTTCGGCTTCAGCCACGCCCCCCTACAACTCTGGAGCAGCAGCAGCAGCAGCAGCAGCAGCAGCAGCAGCAGCAGCAGCAGCAGTTTCTTCAGCACCAGCAGTTTCAACACCAGCCCCAACACCATCCCCAGCAGCAGCAGCAGGCTGTTCAGCATCAACAGCATATGGCGCAGCAGCAGCAGCAGCAGCAGCAGCAGCAGCATATGGCACAGCAGCAGCAGCAGCAGCAGCAGCAGCAGCAACAACAGCAGCAGCAGCAACAACAGCAGCAGCAACAGCAGCAGCAACAGCAGCAACAGCAGCAGCTACAGCAGCAACAGCAGCAGCAACAGCAGCTGCAACAGCAGCAACAGCAGCACCAACAGCCACAGCCACAGCCACAGCCACAGCAGCAGCAGCAGCAGTCATCCATGCCTTATCATCAGCTTGGCCCGCAACGCACACAGACACAGACACAGGCACACGCCCAGGGAGTGACGCAGGCCGCACAGCCCTTGCTCCACATCGCATCACCGCTGCCATCTCCCGGCCCTGCTGCCCCTGCAGGTGCCCCCCCCCCCCTACGCCCGTCCCATCCAATCACCCCCTCAACTGGTTCTAGCGCAGGTGCTTCTGGGGTAGGTGGTTCTGGGGCAGGCACCACTGGTCTTCTCAGCATCGCCCCTAGGGCGCTTGCTCCCAGGCCTGTTGCTCCTTCAGCAGGGGTTTCGAACCCCGGGGCGATGGCAGGGGGAGTTGTGCATCTCACCATGCCCTCTGCTGCCCCGGTTCTCCCCCCCCAAGCGGCTGGGCTTGGCTCCATGGGGCAAGGCCGCATGCTCCTCCCTATTCCCGCCCAGAGCGCTGCTGCTCCTGGTGCTGCTGCAGGAGCGGGAGCGGGAGCGGGAGCAGGAGCAGGAGTAGGGGGAGGAGGGGGAGCAGGAGCAGGAGCAGGCGCAGGGGGGTTGGGGGTAGGGAGCACTGCTGCTGTTCCTGGTGCAGGCAAGGATCAACGGCAAGCGGGCCGGCCGCTTACTCTAGAGAATCTTCTTGGCGCTGCCAGCTCAGCTCGAGGTGGCGCGCACTCCGGCACCACTCGCCCTGCCACGTCACCAGTGGCGCTCCTCCGAGCCACCGCCACGCCAGGTTCGGTCGCTAGCTCACCAGGTTTGGTGGCTGGAACGGCCGGTCCCATGGCAACGACCCCTGGTTCGGCGCCGCCGAATCTGTCGAGTGTGCTTGCTGCGGCTAGGGCAGCCTCTTCTGCCGCCCGTGTTGCTCCCTCTGCTCCTTCCGGCCCCCCTGCTCCTCCTGCTTCTGCAGTTGCCACTGCTTCTGGCAATATTGCGCCTGGGGGCTCTCTGGGGGTGGCAAGTCCCGGGCTTCCCCCCACAGCAGCAGTAGCAGCAGCAGCAGGCCAAGCTTTCCACGGCTCACTCCCCTCCTATGCTCTGCACGCTGGCGGAAGTCCATCCCTCGGCCCATCTGCCCAAGCCCTCTCTGCTGCCCATGCCACCTCTACTGGCCCCCCACGGCTCTTCTCCTCTCCCCTCACAGCCGCAGCACTGGCGCCAGGGGGGCAGGGGGCGGAGAAAGGGGGCCAGGGTGTGGGAGGGGAGGGAGGAGCGGATCAGCAGACAAGGTGAGATATTGCCATGTCCCCCATTTTTCTTACACTGGCACGCTTAGACAGCAGTATGGGAACAGCATTTATAGCTGTTTTTTCACTTGAAGACTCCCCTTGCTCCCATATTCTCTCTCCACCACTCATGCAGGAGCGTTAGGGTTTCGGGGCTAAGGTTCCGGGTTTCGGTGCTAAGGTTGAGGGTTTTGGGGCTCAGATTTAGGGTTTCAGGGCTCAGGTACAGGGCTTCGAATGGAGCCTCCTTCTGGTACTACGCCTGCCTCTTTACCTTACTATAGATAGCAAGGACTCAGGTACTACGCCTGCCTCTTTATCTTACTATAGATAGCAAGGACTCAGGTACTACGCCTGCCTCTTTATCTTACTATAGATAGCAAGGACTCAGGTACTACGCCTGCCTCTTTATCTTACTATAGATAGCAAGGACCAGTAGGGCCTCCTCATAGCCCTCCTCAGTCAGTCAGTCTCTGCCCTGCAACAAGTGCTGCACTCTCCTCACTCATCCCCCGTCCACCTCTTGTCCTGCCCTTCATCCAGGCTTCTCATGGGGCCTCCTCCTGCCTCACCTGCCACACACTACAGACAGCAAGGACCCGTGGCCGCCGCAGTCTCTCTGCACTCCAACAAGTGCTGCCGTTTCGTGACTAACTCCTCCCTCCTTCGCATTCACCTCTCTCTCCCCCCCCCCCCCCCCCAAATTCATCCAGGCTTCGCATGGGACCGCCTACAGCCACGCCCGCCAGTGCAGACGGCAAGGACCAGTGGCCGCCACAGTCTCTGCGCTCCAACAAGCTAGAAATCGACCTCATGGTGCGTGTGTGCTGTTTTGAGGCGCCTCAAAGTGGTATGTGTGTGTGCTCGCATGCCATGTGTGCTCTCATGCCACGTGTGCTCTCATGCCACGTGCCCTCATGGCACGTGTGCTCTCATGCCACGTATGCTCTCATGCCACGTGTGCCTTCTTTCCTCGCACTCAAAACCCACCCCTCCCCCCACCCCCCCCTTCCCATTGTACCTTCCTGCAGTCCCTCCCTGGCAACGGCCTGTCTCTGCTGGTGCCCAGCTCAGAGCGGTTGGGAGCGGTGGACGAGGAGGAGACAGGCGAAGGAGAGTCCAAGGCCCATGTGCAGCGTGGCATGGTGAGTGCGTGGCACGGTGAGAGGCTAGTGTGCATCGTGAGGTGTGGCAGGGTGAGTGTGTGGCAGGGTGAGTGTGTGGCAGGGTGAGTGTGTGGCAGGGTGAGTGTGTGGCAGGGTGAGTGTGTGGCACGGTGAGAGTGTGGCAGGGTGAGTGTGTGGCACGGTGAGTGTGTGGCACGGTGAGTGTGTGGCACGGTGAGTGTGTGGCACGGTGAGTGTGTGGCACGGTGAGTGTGTGGCAGGGTGAGTGTGTGGCAGGGTGAGTGTGTGGCAGGGTGAGTGTGTGGCAGGGTGAGTGTGTGGCACGGTGAGTGTGTGGCACGGTGAGTGTGTGGCAGGGTGAGTGTGTGGCAGGGTGAGAGTGTGGCAGGGTGAGTGTGTGGCACGGTGAGAGTGTGGCACGGTGAGAGTGTGACAGGGTGAGAGTGTGGCAGGGTGAGAGTGTGGCAGGGTGAGAGTGTGGCAGGGTGAGAGTGTGGCAGGGTGTTTTTGCAGGCTGTTTTTGAGAGTTCTCAAAAACACCCTGCAAAATTGAGAGTGTCTACAGCCTGACATGGTGGGTGGCATGTCTGGTTAGCGCCTCCCCCTCTCTCTCATGCCTGTTGAGATTCTCCCACCCTCCCCAACCGCCTTTTGAGGCGCCTCAAAAATTGTCTGGTTAGCGCCTCCCCCTCTCTCTCATGCCTGTTGAGATTCTCCCACCCTCCCCAACCGCCCTTTGAGGCGCCTCAAAAATTGTCTGGTTAGCGCCCCCCCTCTCTCTCATGCCTGTTGAGATTCTCCCACCCTCCCCAACCGCCTTTTGAGGCGCCTCAAAAATTGTCTGGTTAGCGCCTCCCCCTCTCTCTCATGCCTGTTGAGATTCTCCCACCCTCCCCAACCGCCTTTTGAGGCGCCTCAAAAATTGTCTGGTTAGCGCCTCCCCCTCTCTCTCATGCCTGTTGAGATTCTCCCACCCTCCCCAACCGCCTTTTGAGGCGCCTCAAAAATTGTCTGGTTAGCGCCTCCCCCTCTCTCTCATGCCTGTTGAGATTCTCCCACCCTCCCCAACCGCCTTTTGAGGCGCCTCAAAAATTGTCTGGTTAGCGCCTCCCCCTCTCTCTCATGCCTGTTGAGATTCTCCCACCCCCCCCAACCGCCTTTTGAGGCGCCTCAAAAATTGTCTGGTTAGCGCCTCCCCCTCTCTCTCATGCCTGTTGAGATTCTCCCACCCTCCCCAACCGCCTTTTGAGGCGCCTCAAAAATTGTCGGGTTAGCGCCTCCCCCTCTCTCTCATGCCTGTTGAGATTCTCCCACCCTCCCCAACCGCCTTTTGAGGCGCCTCAAAAATTGTCTGGTTAGCGCCTCCCCCTCTCTCTCGTGCCTGTTGAGATTCTCCCACCCTCCCCAACCGCCCCTGACTCAACCCCTCCAGCCTTGCTCGACTTTGTCTGCTATCCCACTGTTTCAGCCCCCCCCCCCCCCCCCCCCCCCCCCCCCCTCCTCTCTGTCATCCATTGCTGTTCCTCGCTACTATTACTTCTCCGTCACTCTTACTCTTGTCCCTCCTCCTTCCCTTCTCTCATCCCCCCCCCCCCCCCCCCACACCCTCCCCCGTCTCCCCCTCCTTTCACTCCGTGTTTCCCTCCCTCCTCTCGGTGTTACCCTTGCAGCCACCAGCAGCGGCAGGCGCGGGGCATAAGTACTTAGCAGGAGGACTAGGGGGCTTAGTAGGAGGTGATGCTTCAAAGGAAGGGGCGGGAGGGAGAGGGGAGGAGGAGAGTATGGATGCGAGGCTCAGAAAGGCTGCTGGGTTTAGTAAAGGCGACGAGGGGGGAGGGTCTAGGAAGGGTTTTGATCTGATGTTGCTGAATGCTGAGGCGGAGAGGGGGAGGGAGAAGGAGGCGAGGGAGAGAGATGGGCGGAAGGAGGGGGGGCGGGGGAAGGGGAGGGAGAAGGAGGAGAAGGGGAAGGGGGAGAAGGGGAGGGAGAGGGGGAGAGGAGGGAGAGAGCAGGAGGTGCAGAGTAGAGCGGAAGACGGGAGGGAGGAGAGGAAGGAAGGCCTGTCTCGGTCCGGCAGCCAACGAGGGGGGGCAAGAGGGGCGAAGGCAGACGCTAAGGCTGGTTCTAGGGAGCGAACTGCTGGTTCTTCGCCTGTGATCGGGCCTATGTCACCAGGGGCTGTAGGGCTAGGAGGGGTGGCGGGCGCAGCAGGGGGCTCAGCTGCTGCTGCAGCAGCAGTAGGGGGGCCTCCAAACGCGTCCACTCCAGAAGCAGCAGCACATGCAGCAGCAGCAGCTGCGGCGGCGGCGGCGGCGGCGGCGGCAGGAGGAGGAGGAGGAGGAGGAGGATCAGCAGCAGCAGCCGGGCAAGGCTCAGCCATCTCACACCCCCCGGGGGCACCTTCCCGCGCTGGAGCTCCCCCAGTGCCCATAATGCCTGCAGGCTTCCCCCCTCCGCCCCCCCACCTTGCGCCCATGCACCACAACCCCCCTGGGATGCCCCCTTCAGGGGCACAACCCCACGGGGCGGCAGCAGCAGCGGCGGCGGCGGCAGCAGCAGCAGCTGCTGCTGCATCCATGCCCCTGCCTTTAGGGTTGGGAGGGTGGCCGATTCCTGGTATAGGCTTTTTTCCCCAAGCTGCGGCTGCAGCAGCGGCTGCTGCAGCTGCTGCTGGTTGGCCGCCTCCCTCCGCTGGAGGTCCTTCCTCTCTCCCCTCTACTCTCCCCTCCTCTCTCCCCTCCTCTCTTTCCTCCTCTCTCCCCTCTTCGCTCTCACACACGGGCCCATCCTTACTGCAGCATGCTGGAGGGGCGTCGCTGGCCCATGCAGCCAGGGGTGATGACGGGGTCTCCTCGCCTGCTGCTCTAGGCGCGCCTGGCCATGTAAGTCCCTATGGGTGGTTGCCTTTCCTGGTTGTAAGTCGTGCACTGCACAGCCCCTCTTGGTTGTAAGTGGCCCACGGGCCCATCCTTACTGCAGCATGCTGGAGGGGCGTTGCTGGCCCATGCAGCCAGGGGTGATGACGGGGTCTTCTGGCCTGAGTTGACTTTTGAGTCGACTCATGAGGTGACTTTTGAGTCGACTCAAAAGTGATGCCGGGGTCTTCTGGCCTGCTACTTATGTAAGCTTCGTCCCTGGTCCTGGTCGTGGAATCTAAGCTTCCTTGCTTTTGAGTCGACTCAAATTCTGGCCATGTAATCTATTTTTGAGGTGCCTCAAAAAAAAAAATCTGGCCATGTAATCTTCCTCCCTGGGGCTGGTCCAGGTCCTGATAGTAAAATCTAAGCGTCCTTTGAATCACCACCCCACATCAGCTTCCTTCTTGGCTTATGATACGAGGCTCCTCTTCCTCCCTATCGTAATCCTGTTCCTATGCCCTCTCCCCTTCCCCCCGTCTCCCTCTTATTACTCTCTCCACCCTCTCACCCCCCTTCCCGCCCCTCTCACCACACAGCCGTCCCAGCACACTCTCCCGCAGCCACCCCCCGGCCTGCTCCCTCTGCCCACGCAGCAGCAGTTGCATGGGCGCCGGCCCTGGAAGCGCTGTGCCCTGCATGTGTACATTGCACACTTCATCGAATTCAACCGGCACGTGGCACGTCAGCAGCAGCAGCAGCAACAACAGCAGCAACAGCAGCAGCAACAACACCACCACCACCCGTTCTACCCGCCGCATTTCAGCAACTATGCAGCTGCAGCGGCGGCGGCGGCAGCAGCTGCAGTAGCGGCGTCGAAGCAGCCCCCTTATGGGATGAGCATGCCACCGCATATGCCTGGAGCACCCCCACCCTTTGGGCTGCAAGCGGCCGCAGCGGCAGGAGCAGCAGCAAGTGCAGCGGCAGCTGCTGGTGCTGCAGCAGCAGCGGCGGCGGCAGCTGGGGCAGCAAGTACAGCAGGGGCAGCTGGGTCTCACGTACCCCCACCTTCGTCTCTCCCTACTGCACTCTCAGCCCCCCCCCCAGACTCTGCTGCTGCTCCAGCCACGGCTGCTGCTGCTGCGGTGGCGGCGGCGGCAGGCGTAGGGGCTGGTTCGGTGCCTGGGGCTTCTCCGAGCCTGCCGCCAGGTTTGGTAACAGGGGCAGGCGGGACAGGGGCAGGGGCAGGTGCAGCTGCTGGAGCGGGTGGAGGAAAGGATAAGGTGGTAGCTGGTGTAGGTGCAGGTGGTGTGGCTGCAACTCCTGCTGCTGCTGCTGGTACTAATTTTACTGCAGGAGGGAAGCAACAGAGCCAGCAGCAGCAACAGCAACAACAACAACAGCAGCTGCAGCAGCAACTGCAGCAACAACAGCAGCAACAGCAGCAGCATCAGCAACAACAGCAACACTTACAACAACAGCAGCATCAACAGAAGCAGCACCAACAGCAGCAACAACAACAACAGCAGCAGCCACAACAGCAGCAGCAGCAGCAGCAGCAACAGCAACAGCAACAGCAGCAGCAGCACCAACAACAGCAGCTGCAGCAGAAGCAGCAGCAGCTTCTGCAGCAGAAGCAGCAACAGCAGCACGTCTCAGTACCATCCCAGGCTGGCCTAAGGGCAAGCGCAGGTGCTGCAACTGGCGCAGCTGCTGCGGTTGCTGCAGGAGGTGCCGTGGGAGTGAGGCAGACAGCAGCAGCAGGAGCCCCCAAAGAGCCCGCCACAGGGTTAAAGCCTGGCGCCAATGCAATAGCAGCAGGGGGACATGTGCCTGGCAGGAATGGTAACGCCACTGTTTCCGCTGGTCCTTCTGCTGCCACTGCCACTGCCGCTGCTACAGCTGCTACTGCTTCAGCTGCTGCTGCTGCAGCTGGTGCTGCGACAGCCGCTGCTGCTGCAGCCGTGACAAGACCAGCTGCTCCAGGCCCTGCGGTCTCTCCCATGTCGTTGCATGCCACTGCCTCTCCTGCCGTACCTGCTGCCGGACCTGCACCAGTGCCTGCGCCCGGGCCTGTTCCCGGGCCTCCGACGCCTAGTGCCAAACCTGTTCCAGGCTCGGAAGGGGGAGAGGAGGAGGGCAAGAGCAGAGTGGTCAGTGGGCAGGTGGCAGGTACGGGAGCTGCTGTAGCGTCGGCTGCAGGTGCTGCTGCTACAGCTGCAGGTGCTGCTTCGACCAGTGCTTTGGCAGCTGGTGCTGTTGGTGCAACAGCAGCAGCAGCAGCAGCAGCAGCAGCTGTTGGGCCACAGGGGCAGCAAGGCCAGGCCTTAAAGCTAGGTTTCGCAAACCAGCCAATCATGGCTCGGCACGGGCAGGTTTCTGGGCAGGTTCAGGTGCAAATGAAGGCGCAGGGGGCACCAGGACACGGACCAGCAGGGGGGGCATCAATTGCAGGGAAAGGTCTGGCAGGGATGGTAGGGCGAGAGGGGACAGTAGGGAGCAGTGCAGTAGGGGGCAATGCAGTAGGGACAAGTGCTCCGGGCATAGCTGCTTCTGCTGGCATGAACCACGTGGCAGGGAAACCTGGAGCTCCCCTGGGGACTCACAAGCAACAAGCAGCAGCCGCAGGAGCAGCAGCAGCAGGGCAGGCTTCCAGTCAGGCAGCACAGGGGCAGGCGCAGGGGCAGGGGCAGGGGCAGGCACATGGGCAGGCGCATGGGCAGGCACATGGGCAGGCGCATGGGCAGGCACATGGGCAGGCGCATGGGCAGGCGCATGGGCAGGCACATGGGCAGGCGCATGGGCAGGCACATGGGCAGGCGCATGGGCAGGCGGCACATTTGCCACGGGTGGCACCTGCTCCAGTGCAGGGTGCTGCTGCAGGGGGTCCGTCCACCCACCTGAGAATACCTGGGATTTCTCCTGCAGGGTCGATTCAGGCAGGAGTGGGGCAGGCACCATCAGTTCAGGCATCAATAGGACAGACAGGTGTAGGGCAGGGAGGAGTGGGGCAGGCGGGAGTGGGGCAGGCAGGAGTGGGGCAGGCGGGAGTGGGGCAGGCGGGAATGGGGCAGGCAGGGGCAGGAGCAACCGGGTTTGGACAAGCAAGGGTCCAACCGGGAGTGGTGCATGCAGGGGCGGTGCAAAGGCCCATAGGGGCGGGGGTGGGGATGGGGCTGCCAGGGACAGTGGGGCAGCAGAAGGGGATGCCCATTCCGCGCCTGGCTACCCCGTCCACATCACCACCGCTGCCACAGCTGCTGCCACAGCAGCAGCAGCAGCAGGGGCAGCAGCAGCAGCAGCAGCAGCTGCAGCAGGGGCAGCAGCTGCAGCGGGGGCAGCAGCGTTTTGTGACGCAGCAAAAGCCGGTGTTGCTGCCACGGTTGCCTCAGCAGCAGCAGCAGCAGCAGCAGCAGCAGCAGCCAAGGCCACCCCAGCTGGTGCCGCAGCAACTGGTACTGCCAAAACCACAGCATCATCCTCACCAGCCCCTACAGCAACCCCTACAGCCGCCCCAGCAGCAGCTGCTCACGCAGCAGCAGCAGCAGCAGCAGCAGGGGAAGGAGGGGCAGGAACCACCTCAGAAGAAGATGAGAACGGATAAGGAGCCGGTGCAGGGGTTTGCAACAGCAGGGCAGGCAGGGACTATGGGGGCAGGGCAGGCAGGGACTACGGGGGCAGGGCAGGTGCAACCAGGGCAGGTGCAAACAGGGCAGGTTGCGCCAGGGCAGGGGCAAGCTGGCCAGGTGCAACTGGGGCAGAAGGGGCCGCTTGGGCAGCAGGGGGCTCAAGCTGCTGCTGGTCAGTCGCATGTGGCATCAGCGCAACGACCCGCAGGTGCTGCTCAGACACATGGAGGGGCCATCGCACCTAGGAATGTTTCACCAGCACCTGTTGCAGCAGTTGTGCCAGCACCAGTGGCAGCAGCGCCAGCTGCAGCACCCGCAGTGGCAGCAGCGCCAGCTGCAGCACCACCAGTGGCAGCAGCAGCAGTTGCAACAGCAGCAAGGGGTGAGGCAGTTGGAGCAGCAGCAGTTGTAGCACCAGCACCAGTTGCAGCATCAGCAGCTGGTGCCGCAGTTGGAGCAGCAGCAGTTGTAGCACCAGCACCGAGTGCAGCAGCGACAGTAGCACCCATACCAGTTGCACCAGCGCCAGTTGCACCCGTAGTACCAGTTGCACCCGTAGTACCAGTTGCACCAGCACCAGCGGCAGCAGCACCAGTTGCACCCGTAGTACCAGTTGCACCAACACCAGCGGCAGCAGCACCAGTTGCACCCGTAGTACCAGTTGCACCAGCACAAGCGGCAGCAGCACCAGTTGCACCCGTAGTACCAGTTGCACCAGCACCAGCGGCAGCAGCACCAGTTGCACCCGTAGTACCAGTTGCACCAGCACCAGCGGCAGCAGCACCAGTTGCACCCGTAGTACCAGTTGCACCAGCACCAGCGGCAGCAGCACCAGTTGCACCCGTAGTACCAGTTGCACCAGCACCAGCGGCAGCAGCACCAGTTGCACCCGTAGTACCAGTTGCACCAGCACCAGCGGCAGCAGCACCAGTTGCACCCGTAGTACCAGTTGCACCAGCACCAGCGGCAGCAGCACCAGTTGCACCCGTAGTACCAGTTGCACCAGCACCAGCGGCAGCAGCACCAGTTGCACCCGTCGTACCAGTTGCACCAGCACCAGTTGCACCCGTCGTACCAGTTGCACCAGCACCAGTTGCACCCGTAGTACCAGTGTCTGTTCCACCAGCACTAGCTGCATTATCAAAGCCTGTGGTACCAGCACCAATGGCACCAGCACAGGCACAGGCAAAAGCAAAGCTGCAGGGGCAGGGGCAGGGACTAGTAGGAGGGACTTTAGTACAAAAGAACCTCCAGCAGCCATTGCAACAGGTACTGCCTAAGAAGATGACCCGGGCACCAGGTAGTAACTCAGCAGGCATGCAAACTAGCAGTGCCTACGTGCCTCCTGCCCAGATGTCAAACGCCCATACGACTCCTGCCCCAGCGCCTCCTGCGCAAGTGGCTGCTGCTGCCAAGGTAGCTGCCCTGCTTGCCTCTTCTCCGGCACACGCCGCACCAATCAGGCCTCGCACTCCTGTTCCGCCCACTCCTGCCCCCCCACTCCTGTTCCCCTTACCCCGGTTCCCCCCGCTTCTGTTCCGCCCACTCCTGCCCCCCCACCTCCTGTTCCCCTTACCCCAGTCACCCCTGCTCCTGTTCCGCCCACTCCTGCTCCCCCTAGTCCTGCTCCCTCCGTTCCTCTTCCCCCCACTCCTGCTCCCCCCTCTGCATTGGCTGGTGCTGCTGCCTGCTCTGTCCTGAAGGTGCCTCCTGTACATCCACCATTACAGCCACCACTCTCACAGTCACACCCGCCTGCAGTCCAGGCACATGCGGTACAGTCACACCCTGCACAAGCACAGTCTGTGAAGGGCCCTATTGTAGCCTCTGTAAGTTTTGCTGTAACACCTGCC
Source organism: Closterium sp. NIES-67 (assembly GCA_027943415.1). NCBI lineage: Eukaryota > Viridiplantae > Streptophyta > Zygnematophyceae > Desmidiales > Closteriaceae > Closterium > Closterium sp. NIES-67. Next base: position 282,405 of record BQMB01000674.1, on the reverse strand, counting down.
GCACTGCCCGCTGACCCTGCTGCAATGTGTGTCAACGCTGCTGTAGCATCTGTAGCAGCGGCTGTAGCACCTCCTGCACTGCCCACTGACCCTGCTGCAATGTGTGTCGGCCCTGCTGTAGCATCTGCTAACGCTGCTGTAGCGTCTGCAACCCCTGCTGTAGCATCTGCAACCCCTGCTGTAGCATCTGCAATCCCTGCTGTACTGCTGGCTAACCCGACAGCGGTAGCCAAACCAGCACCACCAGCAGTGCCGGCAGCAGTGCCAGCAGCAGTGCCAGCAGCAGCACCAGCAGTGCCAGCAGCAGTGCAGGCAGCAGTGCCAGCAGTGCCAGCAGTGCCAGCAGTGCCGGCAGTAGTGCCGGCAGTAGTGCCAGCAGTGTCAGCAGTGGCGGCAGTAGTGCCAGCAGTGCCAGCAGCAGGAGATGCTGCTACGGCTGCAGGTGCAAAGGCAGCAGCAGCGGCTCCTGAAGCTGCAAAGGCAGCAGTAATAACTGCTGTTGCTGGTGCTGCTGTTGCCGGTACTGCAGGGCCAGCAGCAGCACCAGTAGCTGCAGACGTGACAGGAGCAGCACTAGCAGCAACACCAGTAGCTGCAGGGCCAGCAGCAGCAGCAGGAACAACATCGCCACCAGCAACACCAGCAGCAGCAGTGGCAGCACCAGCTGCAGCAGCTGCGGCACCAGCTGCAGCAACAGCAGCGGCGGCACTGGCAGCAGCAGCAGCGGCACCAGCTGCAGCAGCGGCGGCACCGGCAGCAGCAGGGGCGGCACCAGCAGCGGTTGAAGTGCCGAAAGCTGCAGCAGGAGGCGCAGCAGCAGCAACACGAGCAGCAGCAGCAACACCACTGCCAGTACCGCCAGTGACCAAAGCACTGGCCAGTGCCGCAGAATCAATTGGAACTGAGGGCGCAGCAGCAGCAGTGGTGGCAGCAGCAGCTGCAACGAGTGCAGCAGAATCAACCGCTGCAGCACAGTCAGGCAGCACAACACCAACTGTGGCAACAGCAACAGCAACACCACCGCCAGTGGCCAAAGCACAGACGAGTGCAGCAGAATCAGCCGCTACTGAGGGCCCTGCAGCGCTTTCAGGCAGCACAACACCAATCGCCCCATTGGCCTCTTCCTGTCTAACAACAACCACAGTCACACCTGTTACAATAACATCCTCATCTACAGTTGCACCTGTTACAGTAACACCTTCATCTACAGTTGCACCTGTGATAGTATCACCCTCAGCCACAGTCACACCTGTTACAGCTGCACCCACAGTGACACCCACAATGACACGGACTGTAAGACCAGAAGTAACACCCACTCCCTTAACAACTGAAGGAACCAAGGGCTCCGTCAACCAAGGCAAGAGTGAGGCCAAGTCTCTTGCAGTAGATCCTTGTAGGATACCAGTGGTCTCAGCAGCAGCAGACTCAGCAGCAGCGCCAGCGGCAGGTCCTTGTAAGATACCAGTGGCTCACGCTTCCAATGCAGCATCGACTCACACTCCCAAGGCTGCAACCTTGCAAACGTCCGATGCAACATCGACACCCACTCCTAAGGCAGTGACTGTGCAACCCGCCGATGTGGATGGAGAAGTAGCAGGAAGGGCAGGGGAGGCGTCAGTACCACCAGTGCCTGCAGCAGCAGCAGCAGCAGCAGCGAGCAGAGCAGCAGCAGATTCAGCAGCAAGTGCAGCAGGTGTGCCTGGGCCAGCAGTGGCGACAGCAGCAGCTGCTGCTGCGTCAATGGCTGATCTGCCGAGTTTTGCTACCAAAGCCCCACTCCCCCCTGCTTCCTCACCAATCCTCACTGGGCCAGCTGCATCTGCCCCAGTCACACCTCTTGCCCCAGTTGTACCTCCTCCAGTTGTGCCTGCTCCAGTTGTGCCTGCTCCAGTTGTGCCTGCCCCAGTTGTGCCTCCCCCAATTCAACCTCCCCCAGTTGCACCTGCCCCTGCTGTAGCACCTGTCTCAGGTGTACCTGCTCCAGTTGCAGCCTCCCCAGTGGTGCCTTCTTCAGTTGATCCGGCTGTGCCTGCTACAGCAGCAGCTGCAGCTACACCCGCTGGTGCTACAGCAGCAGCTGGTGCTACAGCTGCAGCTGCTATAGTCACTCCTGTGACAGTAACGCCTGCAGCTATTACAGCGGCACCTCCCTCAGTTGCTGCTGTTACAGCTGCACCTCCCCCAGTTGCTGCTGTTACAGCTGCACCTGTTTCTGTGATTCCCTCTGAAGTGGCAGCCCCAGCGGTGGCAGCACGAGCAGAGGGAGAGAAAGAGAGAGCGAAGGGAGAGAAGAGGGGAGGAGAGGGAGAGAAGAAGGGAGGAGGGGGAGAGAAGAAAGGAAGAGGGGGAGAGAAAAAGGGAGGAGAGGGGGAGAAGGAGGGAGAAGAGGGAGAAACGAAGGGAGGAGAGGGAGAAACGAAGGGAGAAGAGGGAGAAACGAAGGGAGAAGAGGGAGAAACGAAGGGAGAAGAGGGAGAAACGAAGGGAGTAGAGGGAGAAACGAAGGGAGGAGAGGGAGAAACGAAGGGAGTAGAGGGAGAGAAAGGAGCAGAGAGAGCAGAGAGAGAGGAGGGAGTGAAGAAGGGAGCAGAAGCGACAGTTCTGACTGGAGCAGCTGAGGCAGAGCGTAATAGTTTGAAGGGATTGCAGCGATCAGCACAGGTGACGGAGGGAGCAGCAGCAGCACCTGATGCAGCAGCACCTAAATCAGGAGCAGAAGGAATCAAGCTGGTAGTAGCAGGAGCAGGAGCAAAAGCAGTCATGGCGATGGGTGTAGCAGCATTGGCAGCGGGAGAGAATGAGGCAATGGAGAAGAAGAGAGCGGCAAGGGAGGGGAGGGCGAAGGAGGAGCGTGAAAGTATGGAAGTGGATGGGGAGGAAGCGGGTGGGAAGAGGGGGGATGACAGAGGGGGTGATGGGATGGACATCGATGGGGGAGAGGACGATGGAAGGAGGAAGGACGGGAGAGAGGGTGAGGGTATGGAGATAGACTGCAGAACGAGCAGTGAGATTGGTGAGAATGGGGAGATGATCGGAGCGAAGAAGGACGAAGAAATTGACGGGGAGATGAAGGAGGGTGGGGGGGGTAACATGAAGAAGGGTGGGGGGATGAGGAAGGATATAGGGGGAGGGGAGGGAGGAAAAGAGGGGGTGGGAGGAGAGCCGCTAGCAGTAAGCCACGAATAGACAGGGGAAGAGCAAGCGAATAGACAGCCTGCAAGCGAATCCTAAGAAGATAGGGTAGAGAAGAAGCATGTTACAGGCAGTGGCAGCCGCTGTAGCAGTAGCGGGAGTAGCAGCTGTATTAGTTGTCATGGAAGAGTAGCAGCAGCGTAGGAAGGTCACCTATTTTCTGAGGGTACAAACTGTAGCAGTAGCAGGAGTAGCAGCTGTATCAAGCCAAACTGCACTAGTACTAGCAGCCCAATTTCTTTGGGTCGATGGTAGACGGACTGTGGGCCGATGGGGATGGTAGTGTAGATGTGACTATCCATCAGCATCTGCCGAACGTTATCAAAGACGTGTATAGGGAGGACAATAGGGAGGACAAAAAGGAGGAGAAGCAAAGGAAGAGGATATGGTTACAGATGGGCCGGTATGGGTGGGGCTTCGGAAGGGCTGGGTCGAAGCACCAAGAGCCTGGAGCCAAGCGAAGAGCGTTGAGAGGTATGGTGTGAAGGGCAGCGGTGTGAAGGGCAGCGGTGTGAAGGGCAGCGGGGTGAAGGGCAGCGGGTTGAAGGGGAGCGGGTTAAAGTGGTGCGTCGTTGGTTGTTGACAGCTTTCAGGGTGGAGAGATGGAGGAAGCGAGGAGGGAGATAAGGATACGAGGGGGAAAGGCACGGGACTCTGTTTCATTCCAGCACTTTCAAAACACTCTTCTTTCTCTGTTTCTGCTTGGTTCTGCTTCCTTTTTCTTTCCTGCCCGTCCTAAACCTCTGTGCTCACTGCCCTTCCCCTTCTCCTCTCCTCTCCTCGCATCCAGATGTGAGAGGGCTGCTGTGCTGAAGCTCCAATGGCGGAACCTTCTGCTGACTTCCGTATGTGGAGTGACAAGACCATGTTTGGAGTGGGTAAAGGAACAGTGCAGTTGTGAGTGCGACTTTGCATGGCTGATGGTGTACCACATCAACAGGATTCCAGTCTGGACTGCATAAGCAAGCAACGTGTTGCCGGTTGGGCTGGGTGCACTCGATTTGTGCTTCCTCAAGTGCAATCTCTCACCTGCCTGACCCCAGTTTGCTGACATTACTGATTGACTTGGCTGCAGAGCTAATCTGCCGCCTAGCTCCTGCATCCTCACGCTCCAGGATGCCATTTCACAGCTAGTAATTTAGGGCCTTTCTTTTCTTTTGCTCGCTTGTTTTTTTCGCTCAATAAATTCCAGCTCAGGGTAGAAAACTATGCTGGAGATAGGAAAGTAGTGGTAGACGTAGTGTTGGTCGTATCCTTCACCTAACCTTTCGAAAAGGCAAGCGTATTAGCATAATGTTTCTTTATTCCATAAACTACACTACAATACACGATATAAGTATTTGCAGAGTACAGTAATACAGGCTTCTGTTCTATACCGAGCGACGTTTCAGCTTACACTCCCCCAAACGTCATTACTCTCCTCGTGCGCACCGCCAATGCAAACTCGTACTCCAGCTCCGCCTCTGCAGCCGCATCAGCCGCATCAACCGGCGCATCAGCCGGCGCGTCCAGCGGCGCATCGCCCGGCGCATCCTCCCTCGAATTCATTCTCAATCCCTTCCTCCTGCGCTCGCCGCGGCCCACACCGTCGTCCAACCCTCTCTCGCTTGGATCGTCGTCACCCTCACTGGCATTTCGTTTATCCCCGCTATTGTCTTCGTCTGTTTCATGTAAAACCCCATCTGCTCCCCTAAACACGTGCACGGGTTGCATTGCCCTACGCTCCTCCTCCTCCTCCTCGTTCTCCTCCTCGTTCTCCTCCTCCTTCTCCTCGTCCCCAGCATCTCTTGCAGCTTTCGGTTTAGCGTCCTCCTCCTCCTCGTTCTCATAAACGATTTCTATCTGTTTATCGGCAGTCATCCGCAGCCGTCGACGAACGGGTGTTGGGGAGGAGGAGGGGGGCGACGGACGGAAACGGACGGGGTTTTCTTGGTTGTATAGCCGGTCAAGATCTGCTAACGATGCTCCGTTGAATTCCATCAGCGGCAAGCGGTCACCGTCCGTCGCCGTCAACGCAGCTTCGCGTTCCGTCAATTCCACCAGCGAGCCGTTATCTGCCCGGAAAACGTGGAACGCCCCGAAAATAGCACCATCTGCGCCCCCCTCCCCCGACACTCCCCGTTCCAACTGTCTGCTCTCCCCCGCAAGCGACGCGCGTGTCCGCGCGAGTGGCGCACGTGTCCGCACGCGTGCCGCACGTGTCCGTACAACCACTTCCTCAAGGTACAGCTCGTCTAAACTGGTGAACAGCACCGGGTTGTCGCTTATCTCGGGTTCCTCCATTAACGAGCCGTCGGCAGCTCGAAACACGCGCAGCGGAGTCGCAACCGTCAGTGGCGCAGCAAGCTCGCCAAAAACCGTGCGCACCTCCCCCTCGCCCCCCTCTGCCTCCCACTCCGCCTCCCCCTCGGCCCGCTCCGCCTCCCACTCCGCCTCCCCGTCGTCCCGCTCCTTCTCCCCCTGAGATTGATCCAGAGAGCTATCTCTGCCCTTCTTGCTTCTCACCGCGGTTTCTTCTAGATATAGCGCGTCTGCTGTTGACGAAACATCCAGTCTTGTAACTCCGCTGACGTCATCATCAGTGGGGTCTGACGTGTCCGACAGCTCAACATCCGGGATTTCCGGCGCGCGTTTCTCGGGGATTTCGATGAGGGCGCAGCCGAACGGAGCGCGGAAGACGTGAAACGGAGAGAACGTCAAGTCTCGAGTCGCGGGGCTATCGACCGCCGTGGCATTTTCGTTCGACCCCAGTCCTGAGTCGCTTGACGGCACATGCGCTTCGAAGGGCGCCCCGTGCGGCGGCACCTGCGGCTCGTGGGACGGGCCTGCTGCGGATTCGAGCCGCGATGGAGGAAGGGAGCGGATGTCGAGAGACGAAGGGAGCGCGAAGAGCGAGGCGGAGGATGCGGCGGCGGATGCGGCGATGAGAGCGGAGACGAGGAGGAAAGAGAGAGCGCGCGAAAGGTAAGCTTGGTGAAGGGGTGAGTGTTGGAGAAGGGACGCCATGGTGGTCGTGATGGCGGCTGTAAAGGACTCAGATAAGAATGCTGTTTTTGGAATGTCTAGAAAATGTGGTAGCTTCAATGCAAGAGTATCAGTGGTCGTATGGAAGGGTGCCCAGATCAATATCTGCGATTTTACAGTGGTACAAAAGGCGTCTACTGCCCTATGCTAGATTCTGTACAAGTTTTTGCGTCTAGAAGCGGAAACAGTCTATGCAGGTGAAGCATGTGCAGTCGACAGCAAGAGCTTGACCAGTGCTCGCGTGTTTCCGGAACTCTCAATTAGACCCAAGAGGGGAAGCATTGATTCCACTAAGACTTCGTACGCGCGCCTAGCGGGACTTACTTGCGAAGCTCTCTGAACTTGGGGCTTACTACAAAGGTTCTCTCGCTAGTAGCTCGCTTTTTTAATATCTACGGAACACCGGCGACGATCCTTGCTATTTCAGCACGAGTCGAGGGTAGCTCTGGCGAATGTGGGGCTAAGCGAAAGCGCAGGTTGAAACAGCAGACGGGGGCGGTGGGAGCGTGCGAAGCGCAAGTGGCGGAGAGGGGCTGCGAATGGGCACAGCTTTTGAAGCTGAGGCTGCCATGTCACGCGATTTCGGACCCCCAGCCGCAACTAGGCATACGTCCTTCACCCCTGCATGTCTGCGTGTCTCTGGCTGTCTGCATGTCTGCGAGCATTTCCTTCCGGATGGCAGTAATTCGAGGTTTCGGCACTGCAGTCATTTCGCGAGCAGAAATCGAGGTTTCAGCACCGCAGTCATTTCGCGAGCAGAAATCGAGGTTTCAGAAATCAATCTCTCCAGCAGAGGCTCTGCCTGTGGCTGTCTGCAGGTTTCCGGGGGGTTGGCTTCAGGGAATGCCAGCAGGGGGAGGGGGGATTTGTCCCCCGCGAGTCGCGCTTATTCGAGGGCTCCTCGAATTGGGCTGTCAGATGCGCGATTCCGATTTGAGATCTGGCGCCTCGTCAGGCGCACCCCGGCACCGAGATAGAGTGATCCGTATGTTTTCAAGCACAACAACTCGCCGAGTATACATTGGCCAGAGTATGATAAACCCTTGATCACATTTCCATAACGAGTGAATTACCTCATTATGCTATGCAGTATATACAGTAACCCACGTGAAAGTGCTCATAATTGGTTAGCCATGACATTGCATCTCACGGACAGTACCATAGCATAAGATATACTAGTACAAAAACATTTGTTCTTGAGCTAGCAAAACATGCTAGCACAATTATTTCCATTGTACCATCCTCCCCTTCATACAAATTCAAAACTTTGCATCTGCATGGCCGAATTTCTCTCTGATTGTGAACTTACGCGGCCATAGTTCGAGACCTACGGCTATGCATCTCCAAATGAGGAAGAGGCACAGAGGAAGATTACTATGATGAGGATAAATGGGGGCGTGTGGGAGCTGCTAGGAGGTGCTTTCCTCGGCAAGGTCTTCGTAGGTGCGGGATGCGGGAGGGAAGACGGTGGGCAGGGTTCGAATGAGCAGCTCAAACGAGGTGAAGGTGATGACTGCAGCAGGTGTGGTTCTAAAGAGGTTCGTCACACACCCCCGATAGAAGCCCCGAATGCCCTCCTCCTTGAATATCTGATGGTTGGAGTGGATGGGGAGGACAGGAGGGAGAAGAGGAGAGGGGAGACAGGAGTGAGAGAGACAACAGATAGCCAGATAGAAGCAGTGAATGCTCTCCTCGTTGAATATCTGATGGTTGAATTTAGGGGAGGGGCAGGAGAGGAGAGGGGTGGTGGGAATAGTGGAGGCAGGAAGAGGGAATAGAATGAGACGAGGGATGAGGGATGAGGGATGAGGGATGAATCTCTCATGTCTTCCTGGCCTCCACTATTCCCACCATCCCTCTCCTCCCTGCCCATTCGATTCATGAGTGCATCGAATGGGATTTCTTAAGAATTATCAAAATACACTGCAGATTCATGAGTGCATCAAATGGGATTTCTTAAGAATTATAAAAAATACACTGCAGATTCATGAGTGCATCGAATGGGAATAGTGATTACAATACTGTGCAGACAGGTTGTAAGTCATAATAGCTGCATTTGGATAAACTCAAAACACCCAGCTGACTTTAAGCTGACATAAATGCACACAGAGCTATAGCTTGAGTTAAGGCCACCCACATCACATTGTCACCCACGCCAGTGTAACAGGCGTGAGGAGTCTATTTTTTAGGCGCCTCAAAAATACTCACCTGCATCACATTGTCACCCACGCCAGTGTAACAAGCGTGAGGAGTCTATTTTTTAGGCGCCTCAAAAATAGTAACCTGCATCACATTGTCACCCACGCCAGTGTAACAACGAGCTACACTCACCCGCATGGTATAGTCATCCATGCCAGTGTACCGGTGGGCTGTAACTGAGGCCACTACCTGCATTTTACAGTCACCCACACCATGTACCGATGGGCTATAACCGAGGCTACCATAGCGTAGGCTACACTCACCCGCGTTATACAGTCACCCACGCCAGTGTACCGGTGCACATTCCCAAGGTCCTTCCCCTGCTCCTGCAGCCGTGCCCTCACCACCTGAAGGGGGTAGGAATGGGAGGGAGGAGAGCAAAGAAAGTAAGTGATTCTGAGTCTCGTCGATGGCCATTTCTCGTACCAACGAGGCAAACAAGGAAGAGGAAAGGCCTTTGCCTAGTGTTGATGAGCCGACGTCCCATGCCTTTGATAGGACGGTGCACAAAGCCTTCGGAGATCGAAGGTGCATTTACAGTCGTCTCTTAAAACGCAATGAGCAGAGCACTTACCTCATGCGGGTATGTGAGTGTGGACGCAAAGACTGGAGAGACTGCAGAGGCGGCTGCTAGCTGGGACAGGGTTGTGCGTGCAAGGAAAGAGGGGCTTACCTCATGTGGGTATGTGAGTGTTGACGCAAAGACTTTAGAGATCGCAGAGGCGGCTGCCAGCTGGGAGGGGGTGAGGGTGTCCGTGGTTGACCCTCCTGAGGCATGACACACAGGGGGAAGAGGATAGAGCACCACTTAGGAAGAGGATAGAGCACCACTTAGGAAGAGGATAGAGCACCACTTAGGAGAGAGAGGGAGGTCAGAAGGGAGGGCGGTGGGAACACATGGGATGGCAGAGGCGGGTGAGGAGGTGGGAGGCCGTGAGGAGGTGGGAGGCCGTGAGGAGGTGGGAGGCCGTGAGGAGGTGGGAGGCGTGAGGAGGTGGGAGGCCGTGAGGAGGTGGGAGGCCGTGAGGAGGTGGGAGGCCGTGAGGAGGTGGGAGGCCGTGAGGAGGTGGGAGGCCGTGAGGAGGTGGGAGGCCGTGAGGAGGTGTCCGTGAAACCCCTCCTCACGGTTGGGAGTGTTGGAGGCGGAGACTAAATTGCACCGCTTTCTAGGCAGAAGGGTTCGCACCATTTTCTAGAGAACTAGTCACCGCTGCAACTAGGCATCACTGCATGTGCGAACCCAAAACAAGCCATGCTCACTCACTCACCTGTGCGATCTGTTGCATGAGGTACTCGTACATGGGGAACTGAATGGCCACAGCACTAGACACCATGTATTTCCCATGCCCCATAACATGCCCCACAAAGCAACCATGTCACCTCTGCATTCCTCAAACGTGCTTCAGATACTCGTACATGGGGAACTGCAACTAAATGGCCACAGCGAGCGTGCCATACATAGCAGGTCACCATCACCTGTGCACCCTTTCTCACCTGTGCACCCTTTCTCACCTGTGCATGCTACCTGTTGCTTGAGGTACTCGTACATGGGGAACTGAATGGCCAGACCACCAGTCACTACGTGTCCACATGCCATCACATGCCCTTCAAAGCAACCGTCTCACCTATGCACGCTATTTGCTGCTGCAGGTACTAGTACATGGGGAACTGGACGGCCATGTGACGTCACACAGTGCCACACCGGACCAACCAACGCACCTCTGCATGACTGACTCCCGCCAGGGCCGGCACCACGCCAGAAAGCAACCATCCCAACTCTTGACGCGAACCTGTTGGCACCCATTCTCACCTCTGCACGCGATCTGCTGCTTGAGGTACTCGTACATGGGGAACTGGATGGCCACGTGGCTGATTCCCGCCAGGGCCGGCACCACGCCACTGCTCACAAACGGACCAAACGCACCAAACGCACCAAACGCACCAAACGCACCAAACGCAAAGCCCCGACCCAGGAGGCCGAGACCTAAACTCAGCCGGGAACACATAAGACCCAGAACCAAACGCAAAGCCCAGAACCAAACGCAAAGCCCAGAACCAAACGCAAAGCCCCGAACCAAACGCAAAGCCCAGAACCAAACGCAAAGCCCAGAACCAAACGCAAAGCCCAGAACCAAACGCAAAGCCCAGGACCAAACGCAAAGCCCAGGACCAAACGCAAAGCCCAGGACCAAACGCAAAGCCCAGGACCAAACGCAAAGCCCCGACCAAACGCAAAGCCCCGACCAAACGCAAAGCCCCGACCAAGCGCAAAGCCCAGGACCAAACGCAAAGCCCCGACCAAACGCAAAGCCCCGACCAAACGCAAAGCCCCGACCAAACGCAAAGCCCCGACCAAACGCAAAGCCCCGACCAAACGCAAAGCCCCGACCAAACGCAAAGCCCAGAACCAAACGCAAAGCCCAGAACCAAACGCAAAGCCCAGAACCAGTTTTCAAGATGTGCCGGGAAAACTCACGGCCTAAACTCAGCCTAAACTCAGCCTACACTCAGCCTAAACTCAGCCTAAAGTCAGCCTACACTCAGCCTAAACTCAGCCTACACTCAGCCTAAACTCAGCCTACACTCAGCCTAAACTCAGCCTAAACTCAGCCTAAACTCAGCCTAAACTCAGCCTACACTCAGCCTAAACTCAGCCTAAACTCAGCCTACACTCAGCCTAAACTCGGCCTAAAGTCAGCCTACACTCAGCCTAAACTCAGCCTACACTCAGCCTAAACTCAGCCTACACTCAGCCTAAACTCAGCCTAAACTCAGCCTAAACTCAGCCTAAACTCAGCCTAAACTCAGCCTAAACTCAGCCTACACTCAGCCTAAACTCAGCCTACACTCAGCCTAAACTCAGCCTAAACTCAGCCTAAACTCAGCCTAAAGTCAGCCTAAACTCAGCCTACACTCAGCCTAAACTCAGCCTACACTCAGCCTAAACTCAGCCTAAACTCAGCCTACACTCAGCCTAAACTCAGCCTACACTCAGCCTAAACTCAGCCTAAACTCAGCCTAAACTCAGCCTAAACTCAGCCTAAACTCAGCCTAAACTCAGCCTAAACTCAGCACGTCTCCCCACACCTGCACATACCGCATAACCCCTCCCAACCCACCCCTCCCTCTACAGCCCGCCCAGCCCCTCCCCTTTTTGATGATTTCCTCCCAACCCACCCCTCCCCTTTTTGATGATTTCCTCCCAACCCACCCCTCCCCTTTTTGATGATTCGGACAAGGGCTGTGAACGTTCACCCCCCCTCAGGGTACTCTGAGAACTGACAGTGAGAACGCTCTTTTCTAACTGTCAGTTTTTTGCTAATGCGACCTTCCTACGCTGCTGCTACTCTTCCATGACAACTAATTCGGACTGAATTAGTTCACCCAAGGGCTGAAAACGTTTTTGAGTCGACTCAAAAGCAGTCGCTCTGCTTAGTCGCCTCTCAGTCCTCCACCAGTTCCCTCACCTCTCTACCCATCCTTCGCCTACCCCTCTCAGAGCCCCTCTCATGCACATACCTCCCAGCCCCTCCCCTGTACTTACCTCCCAGCCCCTCCCCTCTGATTAGTCGCACGAGGGTTAAAACGGTTCATCCCTCACCTCACATGTATGCACCCCTCTCAGTGACCCTCACCTGTACAGCCCGCCCAGCCCCTCCTCCCGGGTGATTCGCACCAGGGCTGAGAGCGTTCACCCCTCAACCCTCACCCATCCCCTCACACCTCCCCAGTACAGCCCTCACCTGTACAGCCCTCCCAGCCCCTCCTCCCGGGTGATTCGCACCAGGGCTGAGAGCGTTCACCCCTCAACCCTCACCCATCCCCTCACACCTCCCCAGTACAGCCCTCACCTGTACAGCCCTCCCAGCCCCTCCTCCCTGGTGATTCGCACCAGGGCTGAAAACGTTCCCCTGTACGGCCGCCTGTTGGTGCGCATGGCTTGGGTCTGGTGTTGAGAAGTGGGGGGGGGGGGGGGAGGGGGGAGGCAGAGGGGGTGAAGGGAGGAGTGACGAGGGGAGGAGGGGGCGGAGAAGGGGGGAGAGACGGGAGAGGCGAGGGAAGGGAGGAGGGCGAGAAACGTTCCTCGGTACGGCCGACTGTTAGCGCGCATTGCGTGAGGAGTCTATTTTTGAGGCGCCTCAAAAATACGTTCCTCGGTACGGCCGCCTGCTGGCGCACATTGCGTGAGGAGTCTATTTTTTAGGCGCCTCAAAAATACGTTCCTAGGCACGGCCGACTGTTGGTGCGCATTGCTTGGGTCTGGTAGGAGCGGGTGAGTGCAGGGGGGAAGGGGGAGAGGGTAGGGGGAAAAGAGGTGTCTTGTGTAATGAGTCGATTTTTTAGTCGACTCAAAAATCGACTCATGACACAATGGGGAAGGGGGAGAGGGTAGGGGGAAGGGGGAGAGGGTAGGGGGAAGGGGGAGAGGGTAGGGGGAAGGGGTAGAGGGTTGGTGGCTAGCACGGTAGCCGTGCCCGCTCCCGCTGCGGTCACCACACTCCTTCCTTCCCAGCGACAGCTGCGGCTGCCACACCAGACCCACAAGCCTAACATCCACCTGAAACCAGCAAAACAGCCCACCTGTAGGCGTGTCTTCACCACCCATAGAGGGTTGGTGGCTAGCACAGTAGCTGTGCCTGCTCCCGCTGCGGCCACCACACTCCTTCCTTCCCAGCGACAGCTGCGGCTGCCACACCAGACCCACAAGCCTAACACCCACCTGCAACCAGCAAAACAGCCCACCTGTAGGCGTGTCTTCACCACCCATAGCGGGTTGGTGGCTAGCACGGTAGCCGTGCCTGCTCCCGCTGCGGCCACCACACTCCTTCCCAGTGACAACTGCTGCGGTGGCGGCCGTGGCTGCTGCTGCTCCTCCTGCGGCGGTTGTTCTGGTCCCTGTTGTTGCGATGCTTCTTGGTGGTCGCTGGGAGCTGGAGTAGGAGTAAGGACGAATAAGGTGCGAAGGAGGAAGGGAGGGAGGAATGGAGGGAGGAAGGGAGGGAGGAAGGGAGGGAGGAATGGAGGGAGGAAAGGAGGGAGGAATGGAGGGAGGAAGGGAGGGAGGAAGGGAGGGAGGAAGCCACAATGTGATGCTTGTTGGTGGCCACAACCCTTTCTACAGTCCTCTCGCCTCCTGACGCGCTCACTCACTCCCTCACAACCCTGTGACGGTTGTTCTGGTCCCTGCTGTGATGCTTCTTCGTGGTCACGGGGAGCTGGGGTGGTAACCGGAGGGAGGAGAACGAGGGGTGAGGAGGCGACTTTTGAGGCGCCTCAAAACTTGGTGGTCACTGGGAGCTGGGGTGGTAACCGGAGGAAGGTCATGGGTGAGGTGAACGAGGGGTGAGGAGAACGAGGGGGGAGGAGAACGAGGGGGGAGGAGAACGAGGGGTGAGGAGGTGAGTGAGTGCAGCAGGAGGTCATGGGTCCATCCGTTAGCAGGAGGTCATGGGTCCATCCGTTAACACACCTGCACTTGCACTTGGTTTACTCAGTGAGATTTTTTTTGGTAGAATTCTCAAAAGCGGAGGTGAGTGAGTGCAGCAGCTTTTGAGTCGACTCAAAAGCGGAGGTGAGTGAGTGCAGCAGCTTTTGAGTCGACTCAAAAGCGGAGGTGAGTGAGTGCAGCAGGAGGTCATGGTCCTCCGCAGATGATTGCCTTTGAGGCGCCTCAAAAATCATGTGTGGAAGATATGGCAGCAGGGGGAGCAAGGGGAGCAGGGGGAGCAGGGGGGGCAGGGGGAGCAGGGGGAGCAGGGGGAGCAGGGGGAGGCGTCTAAAAAATAGACTTCTTCCATGTATGATTGTATCCTTCCGGTGGGTTTGCTTGCACCCATCCACACCGTACTGCATACCCTCCAATATACCCAGGATGTGGCAATATTGGTGATGTGCCACCCACGCCATGCGCCAAAACGCGTGGGTCCATCCGTTAGCACACCTGCACTTGCACTTGGTTTACTCAGTGAGAATTTTTTTTGGGTACAATTCTCAAAACGCACGGGACCATTCATTAACCCACCTGCGCTTGCACTCGGTTCGCTCAGCATCCGCTTTAAGTGATCGTACACTGAAAAGTACACCTGCCGGAGAGAAGAAGAGACAGAAGGAGAGTGAGAGCAGGTGAAAGACGCAAGTGTCATTGGGGAAGGGAAGGGAGCAAGGATGCTTGGATTCAGCTCGCTTATCCCACGTCAGCAAGGGACCGTCTACTGATATCCCACGTCTCCCCGCCCCCCTTCTCCCACCCCTTCCACCTACCGCCCATTTGGGCAGCAGTGCAACCATGGCGGGGGAGAGACTCCTATAGCGCCCCCTCTGCCCCTCCGGGCGCTCATAGCCCTCCCCCCCCTTTCACCTACAGTGCAGTTGGCCAGCAGAGCCACCACGGTGGGGGACAGACAGCCCCCTGTAGAGCCCTCTCAGCCCCTCCGCGCGCCAAATCGTCTGCAGCGTAGTTTTGAGGCGCCTCAAAATATAAAATCCGCGTGATAGGAGTCTATTTTTGAGGCGCCTCAAAAGCAGAGTCACCATGGTGGGGGACAGACAGCCCCCTACAGAGCCCTCTCAGCCCCTCCGCGCACCAAATCGTCTGCAGCGACCCCGCTATCACTCCCATGCGCTCCTAGCCCCTCCCACCTCCCCAACTTTCCCCATCCCAACCCCAAACCCACCCTCCCCCATACGTACCGCCCAGTTTGGCAGCAGAGCCACCATTGTTGGCGACAGCCCCCTATAGAGCCCCCGTAGCCCCTCCGTGCGCCAGATCGTCTGCAGCGACCCCGCTATCACGCCCATGCGCCACCGCCCCGCCGCTGCTGCCCTCACCCCCGCCCCCGCCCCCGCCCCCGCCCCCGCCCCCGCGCCCACCCCCGCCCCCGGCCCCCCTGATGTCCCCGCTGCTCCCCCTGCCCCTGCTGCGGCTGCTGCTGCTGAGGCGGACGGGGGAGTGGCGAGGACAGTCGCTATCCTGGCAAACGGCAGGGAGGAGTTAGACGCTGCAGCTGGTGGTGCCCTTGCTGCTGCTGCTGCCCCCCCTGTTGCTACTGGCCCTCCTGCCGATCCTCCCGCACCTGCAGTCGAGCGTAGCGCAGCAGCTGCTGCTGACGTGGAGGCTTGGTGAGCGCCCAGCACTTGCAGGCGGGTTTTGACCACGTCAAGGGGCGCTACAAACGTCGCGGCTACAGCTCCTGGCGTTAGTGGAAGAATGGAAGGGAGGCGGGGGCGGGGGGAGGAGGGGGAGGAAGGGGGAGGGGGGGAAGGGGGGAGAGGGGGGAGGGGGGAGGGGGGGGGGGGGAAGGAGGGGGATGGGAATAGGAAAGGTCAGGGCTACAAACATGGCGGCTGCAGCTCCTGGGGAAGCAGCAGGCAAAATGGCGATGAAGAGTGAAGCGCAGAGAGGGAGGAGGCAACTCAGCCCCGGTGTATTTAGAGTCAACTCAAATACACCTCTACAAACGTGGCGGCTGCAGCTCCTGGGGAAGCAGCGGGCAAAATGGCAATGGAGATTGAACCGCTGAGAGGGAGGAGGCAACTCAGCCAAGCCTTCTCCCTGTGCTTTAGCGTCTTACCTCTCTCCCTTCCAGTACACCCATCTATTTTTGAGGTGTAACACCCAACGTTTACACCCTCAAAAATAGACTCCTGCGCTTTAGCGTTTTACCTCTCCCTTCCGGTACACCCATCATCCCACTAACCCCTGTCCGCGCCTGTGCCTGCGCCAGCCATGCCGCCGAAGAGCTTCGACCGCTCATTGTCCCGCAACGCCGCCCCCCCTCCCACACCCCGTCTTCAACCCGCCCCCTGCTTTTGAGGCGCCTCAAAAGTGCTTCTCTTTCCCCGTTCTTTCCGCTCACCCCTTTCCTCACCTGCGCCAGCGCCAGCCATGCCACTGAAAGCCCCTCCTCACTCACCCCATCCCCTCCCCCCTTCCCCTTCCCCCTCTCCTCACCTGCGCCAGCGCCAGCCATGCTACTGAAAGCTTCTCCTCACTCGCCCCAATCCCTCCCCCCTTCCCCCTCTCCTCACCTGCGCCAGCGCTAGCCATGCCGCTGAAAGCTTCTCCTCACTCGCCCCAATCCCTCCCCCCTTCCCCCTCTCCTCACCCGCGCCAGCGCCAGCCATGCCGCTGAACAGCTCAAACCGCTGCTCTTCCCGCAACTCCGCCACCAACGCTTCTCCCGTTCCCCCAAGTCATTCACGTCTTGACCCTCCCCCCTAACCCCCCCTAACCCCCCCTAACCCCCCCTAACCCCTCCCCCCCTCCCCCTATTTTCCCCCTTACACCCCCACCCCCCTCTATTTTTGAGGCGCCTCAAAAATAGACCCCTTACACCCCCACCCCCCTCTCCCGCATTTCTTTAACCTATCCTCACCTGCGCCAGCGCCAGCCATGCCGCTGAACAGCTTCGACCGCTGCTCCTCCGGCAGATCCGCCATACCTCTCACCCTGCATCCCTTTTGACCCCCTGATTCCCATTCCCATTCCCATTCCCATTCCCATTCCCATTCCCCTTCCTCCCTTCCCCCTCCTTTCCCTTCCCCCTCCTCCCCTTTCCCTTCAATCCTTTCTCACCTGCGCCAGCGCCAGCCATCCGCTGAACAGCTCCAACCGCTGCTCTTCCCGCAACTCCGCCATCAACGATTCTCCCGCTCCCCCAAGTCCTTTACGTCTTATACCTCCCCCCTAACCCCCCCTAACCCCCCCCCCCCCCCCCTTCCTTTCTCCCGCATTTCTTAAACCTTTCCTCACCTGCGCCAGCGCCAGCCATGCCGCTGAACAGCTTCGACCGCTGCTCCTCCGGCAGCTCCGCCATCCATTTCTTCACGCGCCTACCGCTTTCCCCCTCCCTTCGCCCCTCCCTTCCCCCCTCCCTTCCCCCCTCCCTTCCCCCCTCCCTTCCCCCCTCACTTCCCCCCTCACTTCCCCCCTCCCCACCGCCTCGCGCCGTGGACGCCAGATCTCCGCCGTTCAATCGAATTCCACCAGCCGTCCGATCTTCCAGCGCCGCGGAGATCGACCTTCTGACCTTCAGATCCTCGCTGGCGGAATCTAAGCGATTCTATGTAAGGTAATAGCCGTTACGGCGCTTAGACAACATATAAGGATCGCGACGAATGAACCGAGTTAGAAGAGCTGTGCGATCGCAGCTTAGCCTACATACACAATCGCTGAGTTAATCTTCGACAAGGCACTTTCCAGTAACGAGCTGTAACTTATTCTCCGCGGTCGGTCTTTGCTCTTCGCCTTTCGCCCATATCAAGTGCGTTGGTGTCGCGAGTTGGCGAAGCTATACCTTCAGGGAAAAGATAGCCGTTTATTATTCTCAGATGGAGATGGAAGGCTAGTAAACAATCAGGACAGGTCAGTCATCGAGGCGGGATCCTGCAGGTATCCCTAGGTCGGTAAAGAGACCTATCTTGTAGAGAAGAGACCTAATACTCTAACCTGATCTGGAGGAAAGGTAAGAATCAGATCAGGGTTGTGAGAAGCAACACTCGAGTGGATTGCTTCTGCTCCTGCTGCTGCGTTCTGTTCTGTTGTGTGTGAGTGAGATTCGAACTGGTGGCCATGGTCAGGTACGCGAGCCTGAGCTCGAGGCTCGCCGAGTCCATACGTCCAGTAACTATGGTTCGGAAATCGCCGAGGCTGTTTCCTCACTTGGGCTGTCGCCATCAAGCTGGAGTTTTGGGGCAAGATCAGCCGCACTCACATTATGCCAGAAGGAAATCATTTTGGCTCACTCACGTGACATTCATTTCCGGGCAATAAAAAAATACAAACCCCAGGGGGACTGGATGTCATTTGGGAGGCATCAACCCTAAACTCGTTTCGGGGAGCATAAATAAAGGATGTGATTGGCCGTCACTAGAGTGAGCCAAACTGAATTCGGACTCTGGCATAATGTGAGTCTCCGTGGTGATTCCCGAGGAGATTTTCAGGTTTGGTGACCCAGCTCAGGACGACGTTCAGATCCAATTGGCTCTGTTCGCGGGTGACGAATGGGGTTCGAGAAAAAGCGTCTATTTACGTCCAATAAGATAGGGCTTTCGTGGCCTCGAACACGCCACGTGTTTGAGTAGTGCCCAGTGTCGCTTGATGAGTAGTCTACGAATCTCCAACCGGTGTGCACTAGCCATGATAACACTACCGTTTAGTACAGAACTCGTAAGCGTACAAGAAGTTCTAAACGTATTTTCTGCCTAAGATATGGTGAGTAGGGTGTCACCAAGCAAAATATGTTAACTATTTTTGTAGTAAAATATCACATAATGTGCACCAGAAATTATTTAAACAATTTATTTCACTATATATGATCCAGAGAACTAAATGTAAAGAAAACTTTCCACGCTTCATTTTGCCTTTGAATACTTGTGTGTTGTCCTTTTCGCTTTCCACGGATGTAGTTTAACGGGTTCACAGGGGCTTTCCAAGAAACTGCATCACTCACCACCCCACCGACTGTTCGGTCTGCGACTGAATGGGAGTGTCATTTCACCGACGTGCGTGCGTGCGACTCTCTTCCGTCGCCCACCGCCGGCGAACTCACGCTGTCAGAACTCACGAAGCCGAAGCCTCAAACCGCGGGTTCACCGAGCCATTTGCTTCGGCCCCCTCCAATCTTGTGTGATTCTCAGGCTCACTCTGCCCGTATCTCCCGTCTTTTCACTGTTCGTCATGTCGCTACTCTTTCGCCGTGCTTTTCGCGAAACGCACCTCGCCCGTCGCTAACATTTTCGCCAGCTCGTCGATTTTCCTCCATTTTCTGCATCCGCGCGGCAGAGACCAGTAAGGAGGGGCTGGGCGCTCCCTAGTCCGTTCTGCCCCGAGCCGAAATCTCGGTTCCCGAACCTTCGTCAGTACTCTGTGTTTCCCACACTTCCCATCACTCCATACCTCCCAAACCATACTCGCCCACTACATCCCAAACGAACCTAGCCTCGCGCCATACCACGTAGTTAGCCTCGTTCCGTACCCTTACCGAACTTCACCGCTTCGTCACCTTTCCAAACCTCACCATCGCCTTTCCACCTCCTTCACTTCGTTTGAGTCATCGGCGACTCGATGTCGACTCAACCTTCAACCAGCGCGCCCCAAACCAACCCAAGCAAAGCCGTCGTCTTTCCGTCCACGTTGTCGGTCGCCCAGTTGTTTGTTACGAGCGCTGAAATTCGCACGCAGCGTAGATTTCGGGTCGGAAGATAGGTCATCGTGAGTCGTCAGCGAAGACTAGGAACTTGCTGAGCCACAATAGTCTTTCCAGCGCAACGTTTCGCAGAATACCGTCGCAAGCGAAGACCGTCTCCCAGCAAAGAACGTCTCTATTCTTGGCACCGTTCCCGACTCGGAGTGAAATCGCCCAATCGTGAACATTTTCCCGCGGCTACTAGCCCCGCCTTCGCCCAGAAAAACAGCAACGGAAGGAGATTGACCCAGAAGCAGCAGGGGATTCGAGGCGTCTCACAACATCTCCAACCATCTCCAACCATCTCCAACCATCTCAAACCATCTCAAACCATCTCAGACCGCATCAGACCGCCTCAGGCCATCTCTGACAGTATGGGGTACGACGAGGAGCTCGGGGGCGCGGCGGCACCGGCGGGGGCGGACGCAACAATGGCGGACGTGGAGTCCCCGACGGCGGCCAAGGCGAAGTTCATTGAGGTCCGTCCCGTCCCGTGCCGTGCCGTCCCGTGCCGTGCCCCGCCGTGCCGTGCCGTGCCGTGCTGTGCTGTCTTGCGTGCCGTGCCGTGCCGTGACGTGTCGTTCCGTGTCGTGCCGTGCCGCGCCGTGCCGTCTTGCGTTCCGTTCCGTGCGCTGTGTTTGAGTCAGCGGGGAAACACTCGACATACAGGTGTGGTTCCATGCGGGCGGCCAAGGCGAAGCTAAAAAAGGCGCGCCTCGTGTCGTGCCGTGTCGTGTCGTGTCGTGCCGTGCCGTGCAGTCTTGCGTTCCGTGCCGTGCGGGGGAACAGTCTCCAACGGCAGCCCAGGCGAGGCTCAAAGAGGCGCGCCTCGTGACGTGCGTTGTGCTGTCACGTGTTTCCGCAAAGGCTCTCCAAACTTAGTAGTCTCTCCAAACTTAGTAGTCTCTCCAAACTTAGTAGTCTCTCCAAACTTAGTAGTCTCTCCAAACTTACTTCTGCTGAGTCGACTTAGTAGTCTTTGTCGTGCCCTGCGCTGCACCTTGTTCCCAGGAGAACTTACCAAGCGCCACGTGTTGTGATGCTCCCCACGTGTCGTGATGCTCCCCACGTGTCATGACGTTTCATTTCCGCGCCTCCTCATCCCACAGGGCCGAGATACTCTTGTTCCAACCGTGAGACCGGTGTTCGAGTCGCCGTTTTGATGAAGCTTCGAGGCTGGTAGTAGTCGACGCCTTCCGTGTCTCACTCTGCGTATCCCTTTCCTCCCCACCTGCCTTATCCTTTCTTCCTTCTTCCTTCCCCTACCTTCTCCCCCCTCCTTCCCCCTTCCCGACCCATTCCCGCCTAACCCTTCCCCCGTTCTCTCCCCCCCTTTCCCAGGCGTCCGCAGCAGACCTAACGAAAGCGCAGCTGAAGGCGGATGCCAGCAGGGACAAGGGTGCGAGGAAGAGCGGAGGGAAGGGCGCGAGCGCGCGGCGGCGAAACTGCGGGTGGTGCGACGTAGCGGCGTGGACGGGGCTCTTTGTATCGCTGGCGCTCGTTGGATTCGGCGTGGCTATTCTCATCCTCGCTCTCACGTTCAGCACCGAGGTCAGCTCTCCCGCTTCACTCGCGTGGACGGGCCTCTGACCTTTGAGTCGACTCAAAAGTCGGATATGGCGTTCGACACTCACTCGCTTGGATGGGCGTCTCCCCTCTCCTTCGGGTGGTGCGACGTTGCCACGTGGACAGGCCTCTTCGTATCTCCGGTGCTTATTGGGCTCGGATTGGCGGTTCTCCTTCTCGCTCTCACGTTCTAACACCGAGCTAGCTCTCCAAGAAGGATGCATTCCCGTGCACTAGGCGGAAAATACAGCTCATTGCTGACTGTGCTTCATTTGGATTCCGCTGCTGTGCTTCCTCCACATGCCTTCCTCCCCCACCCACCCCATGTCTCCATGCACCTTACCATTCCGTTTCTGCTCACCAGCCTTGTCCGCAGTCACATCTTCCATCCCTCTTGCCGTCCCACCCCCTCTTTTCTCCTCCCATCCTCTTTCCCTCGTGGAGGACACATCAGCGTTTTGAGAGATTTGCATAACAGTCCCCTCTTGCTCTGTTGAGATGGTCTCCCCTCTATCCCACCCTCCCCACGCCCCTCGTAAAAGTAGGTTTATTTTGAGACGTCTCAAGATAAACTCCATGCTTTATTGACACGGCCGCCCCTCAATCCCACCCTCCCAACCACCCTCCTCCCTCCTTTCCCTCCCTCTTGTTCGCCGCAGGACCCAAAGTTTGAAATCCTCAAGGCGGATCTCATGCAGATTATTTTAGGATTCTCAAATGTGACTCCCCTTCTCCTCCTCCTCCTTCCCCCCAGAAAGCCCATTATCTGCACCTCAGGACCCAAAGTTAGAAATCCTCAAGGCGGATCTCATGCAGATTATTTTAGGATTCTCAAATGTGACTCCCCTTCTCCTCCTCCTCCTTCCCCCCAGAAAGCCCATTATCTGCACCTCAGGACCCAAAGTTAGAAATCCTCAAGGCGGATCTCACGCAGATTATTTTAGGATTCTCAAATGTGACTCCCCTTCTCCTCCTCCTCCTTCCCCCCAGAAAGCCCATTATCTGCACCTCAGGACCCAAAGTTAGAAATCCTCAAGGCGGATCTCATGCAGATTATTTTAGGATTCTCAAATGTGACTCCCCTTCTCCTCCTCCTCCTTCCCCCCAGAAAGCCCATTATCTGCACCTCAGGACCCAAAGTTTGAGATCCTCAAGGCGGATCTCATGCAGATTATTTTAGGATTCTCAAATGTGACTCCCCTTCTCCTCCTCCTCCTTCCCCCCAGAAAGCCCATTATCTGCACCTCAGGACCCCAAGTTTGAGATCCCATCCTCTCCATTCCACCCCTCCTCCCCATTATCTGCACCTCAGGACCCCAAGTTTGAAATCCTCAAGGTGGATCTGACACAGCTGGACCTTGGGACGTCCGGCAACCTTCTGTTTGACTTCAACAACTTCAAGATAAAGGCGAACGGGATGGCGGACGTGAAGGCGCTGGTGGTTAACCCTAACAACCACGAGGTCATTGTGGAGATGCTCAATGTCAACCTGAAGCTCTTCAATGTCAACATCGCCAACACCTCGGTACGCGCTGGATTTTTTTCGAGTGGTACGTCCTTGAACGCTATAGCATTGGTGGTTAACCCCAACAACCATGACGACATAGTGGAGACGCTGAATGTCGATCTGACGCTGTTCAATGTCGACATTGCCATCACTTCGGTGAGATATGGATTGCAGGGAGAGTGGTTGTACAGTGATTTGACTGCCTAAGCCCCTCATCAATAGATTAACTACACTGAGTGCAAATGGCAGTGAACTGCTCAATGAGGGTGCACTTTTCCTCCTATTCGTTAATCCGCAACCACTAACATATGTTCCACACTTAATGCGTGCCGCCGATTCCCATTTCATCCAGGTGCCGGGTTTCGAGCTGTCCAAGAAGGGAAACACTACACTGAGCATTCCGTTTCCCATAAAGAATCTTCCACTTCTTGCTACGGGCAACAAGGACAACCTCATTACAACCTCGCTCCGAAAGGGTCAAGTGGATGTCAAGGTGAGATACGGAAACATGTGGGTGGCTCGTTTGACATTGCGTATGCTTGTTCACAAGGCGTGCTTCGCTGCATCGCCTTATTCATCGTTCCATGATTATCGGTCCATGCTTGTGCAACAGCTCAATATAAACTCCAGAGGCAAGGTGAAGATTATGGGAATGACAACACCATCATACAATGTGAGTACCGGAACCGCAAGTTCTCGGCCTTCTTCATGATACTTGTATTAGTTTTGTTCTCATTTTTTCTTCCATCGTCCACTGACTTGGGTTGCAGCTCCTTATTGCGTGCAATATCACTGTCGACCCATTTGGAGGGAACCAACTCTTTCGGCAAAAGTGCTTTAAGACAAGGTCGAAAGCCTAACGATAGAAAGACCAACTTCGTTTGCATGAGCATGTCATGTGCGTTGAAGTTTAGTGCCTATATTTAATGCGTGAATATCAATTAGTATGGACAAATCACATTGGGTAGCTTGTATGATGGTTCTTACAAGATATATACAAGCGGTTTAAATCATTTCACCATCTCACGAATCTCGTGATTCCTCCACCCGCTGTACATGCAAACGCACTGCGTAAACGTTTGAAATGTCGGTGTAACTGCACGATCAGTCGCGCCCTTCCTAGCCCCAGCGCGGCTGACAACCTCCGAATCGCGTTGCCTGCCAGACCTACGTAGGTTGTGGTAGCAGGCGCTCCGGCTCCAGCTGTGGTCCTCGTTCCCCCGCCAAATCCATGGAACAAATATCGAGGCGTTTCGCGATCCATCAGTTGTTCGTCTGGTCTCTTGTTCACTGGCGGAAATGTTCGCATCCAATCGAATGTTCTGGTTGGGTCGGTAGGCCGGTCGCAGCTCTCGACCACCGCCATCCGACATAATCGGGCCATCGAGTTTACCCAGAGTCATCGGGCATCGGGTACCACCACTTCTGTCCTTTCTGGGGGAATCCACTTCCCCAATCATCAGAATCCAGCTGTCGCACATCGCTAGGGAACCGTTAAGAGTGTTACCACCATTCATGCGAGGGCTTGAGCGTCAGCTCGCTAGTGTTACCCCTCTCTCCGTGCGACAGCTTGCCTCCATCCTCCTCACCTTGCTGTTGGTTGGGAGGTGAGGGGCCGGCCACAAGCATCACCTACTTATTTACAGTAGTACTTCAGTCTACTGAATCCTGAAGTACCATTCAGTAGTTGCTTTGAGCCAGCAACTCCCTAGTCGCAAGAACCATTATCAATGCCTTGATCTTAGGCTTGTTGGCAACATAGTCGGCGTATCGGATAAGCCGTAGTCAGAATTCGGTCCCCTGAAACTGATCCTCTAATAACCAAACAGCGCTTGAACTGCTGTGTTCGCAGCTCGTAAAATATCATCAGCTTGTTCGCTTCCGCCTCCCAGACAGCATTCCGCTGTCTCGTCAATAGTCTACATTCCAACCTGCTGACTTTTGAGTCGACTCAAGAGTCACCTTGTCTCGTCCCTAGTCTTCATTCCAACCTGCTTCTGCAACCGAACCTCCTCCTCAGCAGGGCACATTTGTTCCCAAGAACTAGCGACTTGACCAGCGTATTTTCCGTAGATTGAGCTGCGCGTTTTCCGCAGCATCCGCGAGTTGGAGATATTATGGGCAAAGGTGATTTTCACCCTATCAGAAGCAATTCAGCCCGCGTGGACCAGGAGGAGAAGTACACGGACATCACGAACGACCTCGAGCAGCCATATGTACGTGAATAACGTTTGCGATGTATTTGAAATGTTTCAAGTTCTGGGTAAGTGGACCAGGAGGAGAAGTACTCGGGCATCACGAGAAGCACGTACGACCTCGAGCAGCCTTACGTACGTTTATCCACGGGATTACCGTTTGCGTAGAACCCGTGCGTTACGAGTCTATTTTTGAGTAACGAGCCTACTGTCTGCGTAGAAGCACGTCTCAGCTTCGCAGCCTTATGTCATCGACGTGCTTTGTGACTGTGTAGAAGCTCGTCTGTGCATAGCAGCGGTGCGTCATCCACGGGCTTACTGTCCGCGTAGAAGCACGTCTCTGCTTCGCAACCTTGTGTGTCATCGACGTGTCGCGTCTCGCATGGCCATTATCCACGTTACTCTTTGTGTCCTGTGGTACTCCTCTTCTCTCCTTTAGTCACTCGTATCGCATTGTAATTATGCCGTCGCTCAATCTCGTCGCACGTCGCTCTCTCATTGTTTGAACTGACCGCTCTGTTGTCATCCTAGCAACACGTGGCGGAAGCAGAGACGTTGGATGCCTTGGACACGGATCAGGCGGATGATTCTATATTCGCTCATGACGTTCCCCCCCTTCCTGCCTGTGTTTTCTATAGCAGAAGGGAGGTGACTTTTGAGTGGACTCAAAAGTCACCTCGTTCCCCCCTTCCCTCGTGTGTTTTCTATAGCAGAAGGAGCAATACATGGCGGACGCAGAGGCCTTCGATGTCGTTGAATTGGTTCAGGCGGATTTTTCTGTATTTGCTTGTAAACATCTCCTCCCTTCCCCCCTTCCTGCCTGTGTTTTCTCTTGCAGAAGGAGCAATACATGGCGGACACAGAGGCCTTCGATGCCTTCGAGATGGATCAGGCGGCGAAGCAGCAGCAGAAGCGCGGTTGCTGCACGTGGCAAAACATCCTCATCACGTGCGGGCTCCTCTTCTCACTCCTCTTGACCATCGTCGGAATCGCCATACTCGTTGTCGCGTGCACCTTTAAGCCCGAGGTGAGCCTAGCACCCACCAGCAGCATCAGCAGCAGCAGAAGCGCGGTTGCTGCACGTGGCAGACTGTCGCGATAACATGCGAGCTCCTCTTCTCACTCCTCTTGACCATCGTCGGAATCTCCATCCTCGTTGTTGCGTGCACCTTTAAGCCCTTGGTGAATGTATGACGGACCTCCGAAAATTACCCCTCTACTTCAATTCAAGAATTGGGCCGTTTCGAAACAGCTGAGGCAACTTGGCAGTTAATGCGATGGGCTGGGCGACAAGATCGCTGTGCCCGAAACAAGGTAGTGATGTTTCCTGCACGAATCAATATTTCAGATTTTGCGAAGGAAAATTAACAACGGATAAGACCGCACAATTTACCAGTTGGGCCCAAAATCAAGTGGGGGGTCTAGCTCCCTATGTCAATCCCTGCTTTCCCTCCTCTGCCTGTCGGTCTGTCTGTCTGCCTGTCTGTCACACCCCTTTCCCTCACCCCTCCCACTCTTCTCCTCCCCTCCCCCCTCTCCCTTTCTTTCCCCCCTCCAGTCTCCCGTGATCCGGATTGAAAAGATCGACATCGTACGGCTAAGCTTCAACGGAACTGGCACCAACAGTGACCTAACCACTAGTCTTGGCGGGCTGGGAGCTAGTATCGGGGATGCCCTGGGGAGACCCTTGGGGGGAGCGCTGGAGAATCTGGGGAGCAGTCTCGGAAGCCTGCTGGCAGACCCGAGCAATTTCACCCTCAATATGAACGCGCTCATTAACGTTACGGCGAATGTGTACAATCCGAACAAATACGATTTCCAAGTGAAGTACCTGGACCTGTTCGTCTCCCTCTTCAATATGAGCGTCTCCAATGTCTCGGTAAGCAAAGCTTATCTTTCTGATTGTACTTACATATATGTCCCTACATACGTATTTCCCACTATCCGGACATGTTCGTGTCGCTCTTCAATATGAGCGTTTCCAATGTCTCGGTAAGTAAAGCTTGCCTTTTCTGGTTGTACTTATACATGTATGTCCCTTTTCTGCTTACATTGAATTTGCTCCTCTCCCTTGTGTTATTGTGTGCCCCTTCCATCCACCCCTTGTTCAGCTGCGCGAATTCTGGTCCCCCAGCCATCAAAACATCCACCTCACTCTCCCCATATAGTCGCTCACCGCACTCTAGCTAATCCCTGCTCCCTTTCCCCCCTCTCATGCCCCGTCCATCCACCCCTTGTTCAGCTGGGCGAGTTCTGGTCCCCCAGCAAGCAGAACATCAGCCTCACTCTCCCCATGAAGATTGTCAACGTGCCCCTGGTGTCTCTCAGCAGTGACAGCGTCATTGGCAGCTCTCTCCTGGCGCAGAAGCTCAAGATGAAGGTGGGTCCAGTGTGCCAGGTAACTCCTCTCATTCTGTGCTTGGTACACGCACCCTTGGTCGCTTAGCAGTGACAGCATCATTGGCAGCTCCCTCATGGTGCAGAAACTCAAGGTGAAGGTAAGTTTGGAGTTGCAGACCTCACATTCATCGGTAGAGTCCCCGCGTCCTTATTATGCCTGTTACTTATCTTTGAGCTGCATTGGCATCTGTTATTTATATTTTTAACATACATTCTTTGTTCTTGACCATACTTCTCAGATTCTTGGTATCTCTGAAGGGAAAGCTCAATTCTGGACGTTCTCCTCTCCGACCTATAAGGTATGTCGAAGTGCCCGGCTGCATATTGACCTTGGTCTGAGTATGTAGATTCTTGGTTACGTTTTGCTTATGTGGTGCCCATTTTTCCATGCAGGTTGGTGTTGATTGCAATGCAACAGTGAGCCCCGCCGCAGGCAAGAACACGGTCACAAAGGAATGTACTAGCAGGTCCGAAAAGGTATGAGGTGGCTGGCAGCCAAAGAGTACATGTGTTGTCTTTCGAAAAAGCCACCTCCATAAATGCTTGGAAAATCGTATGATCAATAAATCATGTATAAATTGCTGTATTTTGATGGTTCCACTTGAAGTCTTGTAGTTGCTAGACGTGCATACTTTATGGATCGCCTATCCCCGCACCTATGGAATCTGTCGGTGAGTCGCAGTGCGTTTGGCCGTCTCTGCACACAACCTCCACTGCGCTGCCACCCCAACATCCCACTTCAAAGCTTGGCAAACTAGACTCCGAACCTCTCTTCAACAGTTCAAGCCTCGCCGAGCCGAGCCGCCGGCGGCCTTCATCACTTTCCTTGTCATTTCCCCCACATTAGAGGGTTATTCACCGCACAGAACCGAACTGAACTACTGACTGTACTCTCTCTAGGCACAGCTGGCATGCCAAGGAACCAATAGGCAAACCGAACGTCGTTCGGTTCGGTCGGTTCGGTAGAAGGGGTGAAGCAACGTGCCACAAACAACTGTAGCTCCCTCGAAGAGGGGCCCTCACTCCCGAGCTTGTTCGCACAAGTGTACTGTACACTGTAAAAGCACCACCACCATGCCTAGGCGCCCCCGCCTCTACCGTACCGAGCCCCCAACCTCCCCGCCCCCCTCCCTAACGTCCCATTGCACCTCACAACACCAGCCGGGTTACCGAGTTTCCGAGTTACTTTTTCGGCCCTACTCTACGAAAGGGGTGCGAGTTGTCGTTAGTCGTGAGTCGTCGTGACCACCCAAGATTTGCCCATTGTGTATCTTCCGGGCTGCCCTACCTGTTCTTTTACGAACCGCGCCGCGTCATCGTGTAACTCTCCCTCCCCAGGCTTGACTTGAGGCGAGGTTGCGCAAACCCGCTGCTTTCTGCAGAGCAGCCCATCTCCTCGCCACCCCTAGGTACCACACTACGTGCTATTGTGAGATGCCAGTGCGGCGCTTGGCGGTGCCAGTCGCCATACGTTAGACCCAGATTCAGCGAGCCGTGTTTACTACTTACAGTACTAGGGTCGAGCACTCGTGCGTTCAGCTTGGCGCGTCGAGGAACACTGACGTGCTCCACTCGAGAACCCTTGCGAACGCTGGGCCCGGAGACTGTTGTCGAACGCTGGTGAATGGCTTCGTTCGCATTCTCGTTTAGACGAAAGTGGGCGTAGGCAAGTCATGCTTTTCGCGAATAGTAGGCGAATATTCAACTCTTTGGCACAACTACTACTACTAGTATGAAGTAGTGTTCCCACACTCGGTTACGTGCTGACAGCCACCTAGTAGTAGTCCTTGCGTTACACTTAATCCTCGACATAAGCTGAGCCTAACGGCCGTCGCCAGCATGGCGTTTCCCCCGAATATGACGGACAAGTCGGCGTTTTCCGACGAGGTCTCGCGCCGCGCGGCTGGTTTCTCGACTGACGGTGACGTGGACAACGCGTACGACGCTGACGTGGAGGCCGCTGCTGACGTGGACTCTATGGTACGCCGCCTAACGTCTTCCTGCCATTGGACGAGGACATCGTCTGTCACGGCGTCTGTCACGCCGTCTGTCACGGCACCTGCTTAGACGGCGCTACTAAGAGCCTGTCTGACAAACTCTGCTGTTCCCTCGCCCTCTCGCTCAAGCCGAACCTCTCTTCCTCCGAACCTCTTTTCCTCCGAACCTCTTTCTCTCCGAACCATTTCCTCTCCGAACCTCTTTCCCTCCGAACCTCTTCGCTCATTGCGCCGTTTGCCCCCATCCTCCTCCTTTCCCCCCTCGTCGTCGCAGAACGACTCGCCGAGCCGTCGCTTGCATGGCGACACGGACACGGGCTCCTCCTACATACTTCTCCCCCACCCCCCTCCTCCCCCCCGCCTCGTATCTCACCCCCTTCCCCAAAACACGGACACGGACTCCTACCTACTTCCCCCCCGCCCCCCTCCCCCCTCCCCCCCTGCCCCCCCCAACCCCTTCCCATTGGATCCCTCTTCCAACGTCTTTCTCCCCTCGTCGCAGAACGACTCGCCGAGCCGCCCTTTGCATGGCGACTCGGAGTCAGACTCCTCTTACCTCCCCGACTCGGAACGCGACGCCCTCGCGTCGCCTTCCCGTGCCGCGGAAGCCGCCGCCGCGGCGGAGAAAGCGAAGGCGCTTGAAGGGGATGCGGAGCTGGACGCGGAGGGGGTGAAGGGGGGGAAGGAGAAGGGGAAGGGGGAGGCGGGGGGGAAGGGGGAGGAGGAAGGCGCGGGGAAGGGGAAGCGGAGGAGGTGCGGGCGGTGGGAGGTGATCTGCTGGGTGGGGATTGGCGCTGGCGTTGTGATGACGGCCGTTGGGCTCACAATGCTTGTCTTCTTCCTCTCGCTCACCCAACAGGTATATAGTGACGCCTCCATACGCACCCAACCCACGATTTTGTTTTCTGTTTCTTTTTCTTTCTTTGTGTTGCCCCAAATAATATCCTTCAAGCATTTCCCAGAAAAACGTTTGCGCCTTTCCTCTTCCCCCTCCCCCCTCTCTTCCCTCCCCCCTTTCCCCCCTCGCTACAGGAACCAGTTGTGACTATAGAGGGTATTGACATTGCTCGCTTCAGCATCTCCATTCCTCCTCAAACCATCAAGATGCCGAACCTAGACCCCAGCATGGTCAGCGTGCCAAACCTGGGAGGTATCCAAGCCAACGTTCCCAGCCTCGGCAGCGTCCCGGACCTCGACATACCGAGCCTGGACCTGTCGAACCTAGATTTGAAGAACCCCAAGAGCCTCGGAAAAAGCCTCCGGGATCGGCTCTCCAATTTTGGAAAAGACGTTTCCAATTTTGGAAAGGACGTTTCGGCAATCGGCAAGAACGTGACTAAGGAGGTCTCTAAAGTCGGCAAGAACGTTTCTAAGGAGGTGTCGACGGACCTGTCAAGGATTCGGGACGAGATCCAAGCGGCGATTGCGGACAACTTTGCGGGATTGCGCGTGGATCTAAACGCGCATGTGAATGTCACGGCGAGCATATACAACCCGAACAGCTTCGAGGGGGTCTTCAATTTCCTGGATATGGGGATCTACCTCTTCGGCATCCACGTCTCCAATGTCTCGGTACGTTTGGTACACATGTAACGGGATCGGTGATTCCGAAAGCAGCAGACAGCTTCGAGCGGATCGTTCTCTACTGCCATAGAATTGATGGAATTGCTCCATGTGAAATGCTCTGCTCTACCTAGTCATAATTCCACCCTCCTCCCCTGCGCCCCTTTCACGTGTAATGAGTCGTTTTTTGAGTCGACTCAAAAGTCACCTCCAAACTACCTAGTCATAATTTCCTCCTCCTCCCCTGCGCCCCTTTCACTCGCTTTCCGACGTCTCGTGGTCTCCTTCTCTCCTTCGCTCCCCTACTTCCCTTTACCCGCTGCCAGCTCCCAGCATTCGAGCTGGGGAAGAAGCAGACAAAGACTGCCACAGTGCCGCTCGTCATTAAGAGCTTTCCCCTCCTCTCCACCTCGTCTTCCGGCCAAGTCAGGAGCCCAATAGCCACTGCGCTGAGAGAGCGGAAGATAAAGATGCAGGTAAGCCACGCGAACTGGACTTCTCAAGTTCATATCATGTGGTTGCAGAGTGATGATGCACCTTGCTGATGATGCACCATGCTGATGATGCACCATGCTGATGTTGCACCATGCTGATGATGCACCATCATGATGATTCACCATGATGATGATGTTACACAAGGAGCAATGCTGTGGCGAAGTGCTGTTATCGTCTCATGTGCTTGGAAACTGCCTTACCTTCAGTACTCATATTTGTACTCATCCTCCCCTCACCCCTTCTCTTACCCCTTCCCTCATCCCTTCCTCCCTTCCCTTCCCTTCCCTTCCAACATCTTCTCTCTAATCCACTCCCTCGTCCTTTACCTTCATCCATTATTGAGGCGCCTAAAAAATATTCCCCTCCCTCGTCCTTTACCTTCATCCCTCAGACCTTCATTAACACGCAGGGCAAAGTGAAGGTGTGGGGAATTTCCTCGCCCACCTACAATGTGAGTATAGCGATGGAGAATTGAAGTACAGTGAGAGATATAGTGTTGTAGTTACAGTGAGGGGTCTTTCTTCGTTCTGAGGTGCAGGGCTTGTCGTCAGATAAATACAGTGCGATGTGGATGGAATGAGATCGCGAGATTTATTGACTGTATTTACAGTGACACTATCGTCATTTTTCTTCTGTGCTGTGAAGACGTACTCCCTACCTATCCTTTCCTCACCACATTGTCCCTGTATTGTATACCTTGTTACAGGTCTCTGTGATGTGTATCATGACGGTTGACCCCCGTGGGGAGCGGACAACAACACAGGAGTGTGGCGCCAAGCCTACGCAAGTGTAGCTGCCTTTCTATATTTATTAGAGCTATTGGTAGTGAAGGCCAAAATGTTGTGTGTGCTTTTGGATACATAGCTTGCTTGGTCCACAAGCAGCGCAAGAACCTGCAACAGGTGGTATTGCCATGGGGTGTTTTATTGTTCATATAAGTATTTGTTGTCCTTTCCTTATGGGAGGTAGGGTGCAAGTAATGCACATGATAAAGTAGACACTTATGCTAATTTGAAAGACATTTGAGAAGTGTTTTGAGGTGGATGCAACAGCAGTTTCTATAATGATAGTTGTTTGTTTGGGATTTCCCTTTAGTGAGAACGATTAGCCCTTCTGCCTTGCCACGACATGACACGACATGGTACATACAAATTCTGTACTCCCACATCGCACAAATAGTCGCAATAGTCGCCGAATCTCGTCGCATTCGGCCGCAGCGCAGTCGTCAGGTTTCAAGCCGTCACCTCATGGACCATATCCTCCACAACAACTGAAAAAGACAACCAATCAAAGAACGCGAACAGCGCGATTCGTCGCTGCTCATTCGCAGCCACTCGCCGAACCTAACCGAAACAGCTGGTTTTCGGGATGAGAAACGTTTCTTGAATCACAATACAGGGCTACACAAGCGGTCTTCGTCTGGAACTGTGAATGGATTGTGGTGCGCGAGCATCATAGGAGTGTGGAAATGTAAAGGTTTTTTAAGTACAGCACAGGGCGATTAGCCCGAATTATAGAACAGGCCTTCGGGTATTTCAAGGGCAGCAAGCAGCCAGGGAATGCAAACACGTGAATTTCCCGAATCCATTCTTCCAGCAAAACCCACGTTCCCATGAACGACAAATCAGGTACCCTGCCTTGGCAGGTATCTTTCTTTATGTAGCCCTACTGTAGTTAGTCCCAGTCTCCACGCAATTGTACGACACGAGATGACACCGACGTACTTATTTATTACCTTCTGATTTCTTCAGCTGTACCTCCAGCAGTTGGCCAGTCTTAGCATCCTCCAAGGACTTCGAATGGGCGTTCCTAACGTCGCTCAACCCAACGTCTGGCAGGAGGCTCGGGGGCGCTCCAACTGAGACAGATTTTCTCCTCCCTTCGTCTTTATCGGGCGCTAACATCGTACGACTTAGTATCATCTCTTCGTTCACCGAGTCGTGTTCGCACAGGCTGCTAGTAATCGCTACCCGGTGGTGCGCTGACACGTGGCAAGTGAGATTTCACCGGCGACTGACACGTGGCGCTGATGGCGCCTTACTCCCACCGACCAGCCTCCTGGGAGGACGTGGAGGGGGGACACGGCAAACTCGTAAATGACTCCACGGCGGAGGGGGGACGAGCTGACGTGGCAAGCGACGCACATGACGTGGTCAACGAAAAGGCACTCGTACGTGTTACATGTCGGAATCGGCGCGGACTCTTCCGCACGCCAGCCCCACATTACAGGCAGCCGCTGACTCATTCCCCCGCCAACCCTTCCCCCTCCGCGGTCCGCCGACCATGGATTGTTGAGGCGGAAATTCGTGCCCTGGAATTCTGCCAGAATTCTATTCCACCGTGGAATGTATTTTTGAGGCGCCTCAGAAATTCGTCCCCTACCCGTTCTGCCAGAGTTCTATTCCACGGTGGAATGTGCTGCGCCTGTTTTCCAGGCGCGCTAGTAACCGTGGCCGATGGGGCTCAGCTCAGCCCAAATTCAGTCAACGTTTTGCGATGCGCAACTTCCCCCCGTTTTGCCCCCGTTCCGATCCCGCTTCTCCGCTTCTCCGCTTCTCTCATCCTCTCCCCCCCTCCGCCCCTCCCCGCCTCCCCCCCCCCCCTCCTCCCCCCCCCTCCCCCCGTTTTGCCCCCGTTCCGATCCCCTTCTTAGTGCACAACCCGCCCCTCATGACCCCTCTTTTTCTACCCCCCCCCCCCCTCTTCTCCCCCCTCTTCCCCCCTCCCCCCTTCCCTTCCACATACCACCCGGACGGCGGAGCCGACTTTTGAGTCTACCGAGCCACCCCGAAGGGGGGGGCAGGCCCATCTTTCTGCGCATGCCCGCATGCCCGCATGGGTAGAAGACGCTGTAAAAAAACTAACACAAGGTAGACGAGGCGGAGGCGCAGTGCGCGGGAGCTGGGCGAAGGGTTCGGCCACGCGCCTATCTCACCTCCCCCACAACCCCAACCCCACCCATCTCCCCCCCCCTCCCCCCTCCTCACCCTCCCTTGCCCCTCTCCAGACGGCGGAACAGGCCATCTTCCAGCGCCTATCTGAGATTGAGGAGGGGGAGAGGCGCAAGGCGCGGGGGAGGCGCGCGTTACTAGCAGGGGGCGCGGCGCTCATTCTCCTTGCGCTCCCAATAGCAGCGGGGGTCTTTGCTGCTGGTTTGACGCCTCTATGGACTCTTCCCCTTCCTCCCCCCTCTTCCACTCCCCCACCCCCCTTCCCCGTTCCCCTCCCCTCTCCAGACGGCGGAACAGGCCATCTTCCTGCGCCTGTCCGAGATTGAGGAGGGGGAGAGGCGCAAGGCGCGGGAGAGGCGCGTGTTGCTAGCAGGGGGCGCGGCGCTCATTCTCCTGGCGCTCCTCCTAGCAGCGGGGGTCGCGATTGGCGTGACAGCTGGCAAGGGGAAGTGCCAGGGAGGCGCTGAGGGGTCGAACGACGCCACGTCAGCAGAGGCGATGCTGACTCAGCAGCAGCAGGGGGAGGAATTACTAGGCACGGTGCAGATAGGGGGGGAGTGGGGCAATGTGAGCACAGTCGTTGCTAGGCTGGACATTCGGCCGAATTCCGGCATTCACGCAAACCAGGGCGGATCCGGGGGAGGTGCTACTACCTCATGGGGTTCTGCCACGTGGCAGACGCCCGGCGATGGAGTGGAGGACATTTCAGCAGCGCAGCAGCAGGCGAATCCGGAAGTGAGACCTGTCAGTGCGCAAGACCTTGGGGGGGGGGCAGGCGCAGGGGCAGGCGCAGGAAGTGAGGGGGGGCCAACAGACCCTTATGATTATCCCCCTTATGATGAGCCGCCAGCAGCAGTTTCAGCACCATCAGCACCATCACCAGCACCACCATCATCACCATCACCATCACCAGCAGCACCACCATCATCACCAGCAGCAGCAGCACCATCATCACCATCACCAGCAGCAGCAGCACCACCCCCAGCAGCAGCAGCACCACCCCCAGCAGCAGCATCAGCAGCAGCACCGACACCACCCCAAACGCCAGCGGCGGAAGTCCCCGGGTCGAGCTCCAACGGGCCTACAGACATTCTCAGCAGAATCGCTGCGCTAATAAAGGTAGGGGTGCTGCTAGGGTTCCTTCCGATCCAGGTTGGGTGAGGCATTAGAGGCCCAAGTTCCCAGGTCGAGCTCCAACGGGCCTACAGACATTCTCAGCAGAATCGCTGCGCTAATAAAGGTACAACCATCCTTGCGAACGGAAATCAGCTTCGACATCCCTCGTCCCTCCCTTGAACTCTTCTCCGCACCACCCAGCCCACAGACCTGTCAGTACAAGGAATCAGCTTCCAAAACGGTCGTCTATTGGTATCCGGGCGAGATTCGTGCAGCTTCAGCCTCGAGTCATTCAAGGAAATAAGCATCGATCTCCCTTCTCCCCCGTCCAGCCTGTGTTCTGTTTTTTTAGAACCCTCAACAAGCCTCGATCTCCCTTCTTCACCAACCCTTTCCCCCCGCCCAGCCTGTGTTCTGTTTCTTTCTCTCTCTCTCAATAAGCCTCGATCTCCCTTCCCCCTCAACCCTTTTCCCCTGTCCAGCCGCCCGATCTATCAGTACAAGGAATCGACTTTCAAAACGGCCATCTGTCGGTATCGGGGCCTGATTCGTGGAGCTTCAGCCTCGAGCCTTTCAAGGAAATAAGCCTCGATCTGACCTCGCTGATCAACGTCGCGGCGGTGGTGTCAAATCCGAACCCCATCGAGATCATCGCGCAGGAGGTTACTGTAGACGTCAGCTTCTACAGTGTCGACGTCGGATACGCGAATGTAAGTGTTTACTCTATTATGCCCGAATTCCCCAAGCACTTAGCTTGAAAATTGGGACTCCCACCTCACCGCGCGGCTCAACATCCGAATCCCATAGAGATCATCGCGCAGGAGGTCACTCTAGACGTCAGCTTCTACAGCGTCGACACCGGCTACGCTAATGTGAGTTTCTAACGTAAAAATTCTTTGATATGCTTATAAAATTTTACAGAGCAATCATCTCAGCACGAATGTTTTCCTTCAGTTTGCTCCTTCCCCCTCGTCCTCTGCCATTCCCTCCCCCTTCTCTCCACAACACACCTCCCCCTTCCCTCCTGCCCTTCCTCACACACTCTCCCTCCCTGCATGCCCCAACTACCTTCAGATACCAGACTTCACTCTCCCTGCCAACAGCAGCGCCACCATCACCGTCCCTTTCAACATCGACAACTTCCCCCTTCTCTCATTCTCCGACCAAAGCCTTATCACGGGCTCGATTGCCAATGGAGAGCTCGAGTTTCAGGCAAGTTCTGCCAGTTAGGTAGCTACTGTTAAAGAAACTGATATCGTGCGCGCGCTTCCAAGGCTGATACATCACAATGAATACAAACCTCGTTGACTTATGACAGTTTCCATCAATCAGGTTTTTCCCTTAGTTCACTTGTGACAAACCAGCCTTCATATAAAAAGGAGAAAAACCTTATTGATGGTTGTTTGTATATTCTCCTTTTTTTCCACAGCTTCTACCAATCAGGTTTTTCCCTCCGTACTTTGCTTCTCTGTGCTTCTACAGGTTGTGATTAGTTTGAAAGCCAGGACTCGCATTCTTCAGAGCACCACACCAGCTTTCAATGTAAGCACGTACCACCATGTGCACATCACACCATCATGGACACTCCACCACGTATACACATGTCAGCGCCCACTTGATATAAGCACAAATCACCACACACCATGTACCATGGACGCCAAATACACACGCAGTTGCCACAATACTCACGTCCAGCCTCACATACTGCCATATTATGCAAGCACATAGCGCTGATGGCTTTTACAATGCGCTGTCCATACCCCATATAGCACTACAGTTACACATGCCCTGATAAAAAAAAATATTACCTCCTTTACCCACCCCTCCCTTATCCTGCCTCACTTCTTCCTTCCTCCTTTCCAACTTCCCCTCTTACTTTCTTACGTACGACAGGTGCAACTGGTGTGCAACGCTGTGGTTAACCCCACACAGAACAACGTGCTCTCCAAGTCCTGCTCCACGAACATCGCTGCGTAACGAGCTGAGATTAACAAACATGTACTGCGTTTTTTCGAAGCCACATTGGCTTGTAATGGCAGCTGTTGCTGCTGGGGCCTTGGCTGGTTTAGGTACCTTTCATTCGTTTACAGTGTTTTGTTTCCTGTGGGCTGGGTTGGTATTTGTAGGGTTCTCTAGCTTTCAAATGGCCCAATCCCCTCGTTGGGCTACAACATGCTTTTATCATGGTGTACTCAATTCGTAATAATGTTTATTATATTCAGAAAAATAGACCAGAACGCAGAAACATGCCAGTAAAATCACTGCGTACAAATGTACAGGCGTTGAGGATTACAGTTACCCAATCAAGCCTCATGGAGGAAGCTTCTGGACAAATTCACAAGAGATGCACTGTAGTATTGTTCTACAGTGATGTGCCTGGGCCCACCGAAGCCATTAATGAAGAAAACACTAGCAAGGACAAGCTTGAACACCCGGAAATGGTGGTCCTTGGGCCAGACTGTGAAAAGGGGGGGGGGTGGGGGGGTGGGTAGAGGGAGAGAGACGGACTCATGAGGGAAAGTTTACGAGTGTACAGCTGCTTGTGTAATGGTTGCTTGTGTAATGGTTGCTTGTGTAACGGTTACTTGTGTAATGGTTGCTTGTGTAATGGTTGCTTGTGTAAT
This sequence comes from Closterium sp. NIES-67, assembly GCA_027943415.1. Lineage (NCBI taxonomy): Eukaryota > Viridiplantae > Streptophyta > Zygnematophyceae > Desmidiales > Closteriaceae > Closterium > Closterium sp. NIES-67. The sequence continues at coordinate 244,390 of BQMB01000674.1, read as the reverse complement.
GGTTGCTTGCGTAATGGATGCTTGTGTAATGGTTGCTTGTGTAATGGTTGCTTGTGTAATGGTTGCTTGCGTAATGGATGCTTGTGTAATGGTTGCTTGTGTAATGGTTGCTTGTGTAATGGTTGCTTGCGTAATGGATGCTTGTGTAATGGTTGCTTGTGTAATGGTTGCTTGTGTAATGGTTGCTTGTGTAATGGTTGCTCGTGTAATGGTTGCTTGCGTAATGGATGCTTGTGTAATGGTTGCTTGTGTAATGGTTGCTTGTGTAATGGTTGCTTGTGTAATGTTTGCTTGTGTAATGGTTGCTTGTGTAATGGATGCTTGTGTAATGGTTGCTTGTGTAATGGTTGCTTGTGTAATGGTTGCTTGCGTAATGGATGCTTGTGTAATGGTTGCTTGTGTAATGGTTGCTTGTGTAATGGATGCTTGTGTAATGGTTGCTTGTGTAATGGATGCTTGTATAATGGTTGCTTGTATAATGGTTGCTTGTATAATGGTACGGAATATGGGTGATTTGGAACGATCTAGGAGGGCATACGGTCACTTGGTCAAGCGGGCAGTAGGGGTGGGCATGGGAGGGAGAAGGGGGGGGCGGGGGATAGTTGGCTGGAAAGGAAGGGGAGGGAGGGGGGAGGGGGAGAATAGGAAGTCTTACTCGTCATTTCGGGGTGTCGTGTAAAGAGAGCATGCTCGGCGAATGAGAGCTCTTGAGCGTCCAGCACTTGACCCAGCTGAACACATGGGATGGTGAATTGACATGGGATGGTGGATTGACATGGGATGGTGGATTGACATGGGATGGTGGATTGACATGGGATGGTGAATTGACATGGGATGGTGGATTGACATGGGATGGTGGATTGACATGGGATGGTGGATTGACATGGGATGGTGGATTGACATGGGATGGTGGATTGACATGGGATGGTGGATTGACATGGGATGGTGAATTGACATGGGATGGTGGATTGACATGGGATGGTGGATTGACATGGGATGGTGGATTGACATGGGATGGTGGATTGACATGGGATGGTGGATTGACATGGGATGGTGGATTGACATGGGATGGTGGATTGACATGGGATGGTGGATTGACATGGGATGGTGAATTGACATGGGATGGTGGATTGACATGGGATGGTGGATTGACATGGGATGGTGGATTGACATGGGATGGTGGATTGACATGGGATGGTGGATTGACATGGGATGGTGGATTGACATGGGATGGTGAATTGACATGGGATGGTGGATTGACATGGGATGGTGGATTGACATGGGATGGTGAATTGACATGGGATGGTGGATTGACATGGGATGGTGGATTGACATGGGATGGTGGATTGACATGGGATGGTGGATTGACATGGGATGGTGAATTGACATGGGATGGTGGATTGACATGGGATGGTGGATTGACATGGGATGGTGGATTGACATGGGATGGTGGATTGACATGGGATGGTGGATTGACATGGGATGGTGAATTGACATGGGATGGTGGATTGACATGGGATGGTGGATTGACATGGGATGGTGGATTGACATGGGATGGTGGATTGACATGGGATGGTGGATTGACATGGGATGGTGGATTGACATGGGATGGTGGATTGACATGGGATGGTGAATTGACATGGGATGGTGGATTGACATGGGATGGTGGATTGACATGGGATGGTGGATTGACATGGGATGGTGGATTGACATGGGATGGTGGATTGACATGGGATGGTGGATTGACATGGGATGGTGGATTGACATGGGATGGTGGATTGACATGGGATGGTGGAATTGACATGGGATGGTGGATTGACATGGGATGGTGGATTGACATGGGATGGTGGATTGACATGGGATGGTGGATTGACATGGGATGGTGGATTGACATGGGATGGTGGATTGACATGGGATGGTGATTGACATGGGATGGTGGATTGACATGGGATGGTGGATTGACATGGGATGGTGAATTGACATGGGATGGTGAATTGACATGGGATGGTGGATTGACATGGGATGGTGGATTGACATGGGATGGTGGATTGACATGGGATGGTGAATTGACATGGGATGGTGGATTGACATGGGATGGTGGATTGACATGGGATGGTGGATTGACATGGGATGGTGGATTGACATGGGATGGTGAATTGACATGGGATGGTGGATTGACATGGGATGGTGGATTGACATGGGATGGTGGATTGACATGGGATGGTGGATTGACATGGGATGGTGGATTGACATGGGATGGTGGATTGACATGGGATGGTGGATTGACATGGGATGGTGGATTGACATGGGATGGTGGATTGACATGGGATGGTAGATTGACATGGGATGGTGAATTGACATGGGATGGTGGATTGACATGGGATGGTGGATTGACATGGGATGGTGAATTGGCATGGGATGGTGGATTGACATGGGATGGTGGATTGACATGGGATGGTGGATTGACATGGGATGGTGGATTGACATGGGATGGTGGATTGACATGGGATGGTGGATTGACATGGGATGGTGGATTGACATGGGATGGTGAATTGACATGGGATGGTGGATTGACATGGGATGGTGGATTGACATGGGATGGTGGATTGACATGGGATGGTGGAGTGACATGGGATGGTGGATTGACATGGGATGGTGGATTGACATGGGATGGTGGATTGACATGGGATGGTGAATTGACATGGGATGGTGGATTGACATGGGATGGTGGATTGACATGGGATGGTGAATTGACATGGGATGGTGAATTGACATGGGATGGTGGATTGACATGGGATGGTGGATTGACATGGGATGGTGGATTGACATGGGATGGTGGATTGACATGGGATGGTGAATTGACATGGGATGGTGGATTGACATGGGATGGTGGATTGACATGGGATGGTGGATTGACATGGGATGGTGGATTGACATGGGATGGTGGATTGACATGGGATGGTGGATTGACATGGGATGGTGGATTGACATGGGATGGTGGATTGACATGGGATGGTGGATTGACATGGGATGGTGGATTGACATGGGATGGTGAATTGACATGGGATGGTGGATTGACATGGGATGGTATTGACATGGGATGGTGAATTGACATGGGATGGTGGATTGACATGGGATGGTGGATTGACATGGGATGGTGAATTGGCATGGGATGGTGGATTGACATGGGATGGTGGATTGACATGGGATGGTGGATTGACATGGGATGGTGGATTGACATGGGATGGTGGATTGACATGGGATGGTGAATTGACATGGGATGGTGGATTGACATGGGATGGTGGATTGACATGGGATGGTGGATTGACATGGGATGGTGGATTGACATGGGATGGTGAATTGACATGGGATGGTGGATTGACATGGGATGGTGGATTGACATGGGATGGTGGATTGACAGTAATGCCTTCTGTAATGCCTCCCTCTCCCGACAGTGACACCTTGGCACAGAAGGGCCTCTCGGCGTCCTCTCGCCCCTCGGGGTCCAAGTCAAAGACACCGCACGTGCTGAGAGGCGAAGGGCCGGATATTCCATCCACTAGATTAACCTCCTCCCATAGCCTACCTCTCCTGACAGTGTCAGCTTGGCACAGAGTGGGCTCTCAGGGTCCGAGTCCCCGCACGTGCCGAGAGGCATGGCGCTGATGGCCAATGAGGCGCGAGGATTGGCTGCCACGTCAGCAGCAGAGGGGTCCAGAGGCGTGAGGTAGAAGTACGGCGTTCCTGTGAGGGAAGCAGTGGCAAATGTCAGGGTGTATGGGCACCGTTCACAAAGCCCAGGTGATTGCGTTTTTTAATTTACAGCGTATAATCATTCTGATGCATAAGGAAGAGAAAATATACCATAAGGTTTAATAGCCCCTCAGACCAGCGTTTTAAGTGCGCTGTATAAAGGAGATCCACAGTAAGTCACGCAGCATACCTGTATAGTTACCAGGGATGCCATCACTGAACGATGCCACGTTCCTGAAAGGCAGACACCAGCACGAAAAGACAGATGTGTTTTCTGTAGCAACGGAAACGCTATCTCCTGCCATAGAGAAATGTGATAAGAGAAACGCTCACCCAAAAGAAACGCTTACCCAAAAGGCGAGCCGTGGAGGTGCTGAGAAATGGTGCTGCACACAAGGATCCCAAAAAAGCCGAGGGGGAGATTAGTCAAAACGGCCAGCCGCCAGGAATTCGCCCTAGAGTACATCAGTGAGCTTCCCACCATACTCCCCACCATACTTGGCACAGATCGAATTCCACGTCAGAATGGATAATGGAAGTCTAATTTTGAGGCACCTCAAAAATCGCCCTAGAGTATATCAGTGCGCTTCCCGCCATGCTTGGCACATATCGAATTCCACGCCAGAATGGACCTGAGGACCCATGCGAATGGAAGTTCGACCGTGCACCCCCTACTTTCCAGGCGTAACCAAGCATGCTCTGGCGACTCACGCCAGTATGACTTTTGAGTCGACTCAAAAGTCACTTCCAGGCGTAACCATGCATGCTCCCGCGACTCACGTCAGTATGACTCACCCACTTGTGCTCTCCCCGATTCTCTCTCCCCCTCTTTACCGCCTCCCCCCCACCACGTCTACCTGAGTGTTCCCCAGGTGCTCCGCGCAACGAGCCCTCTCGCAACTGCCGCGTGATCCTTCCTGTCCCTCGTGCTAGTCAAGCTCAAGAGTCTCGCTGACTCGTCACCAGCTTCGGTATAATCACGCCGGCTACCGTCAACGCGAACTCGATCTTGGGACCTGAATTTGGTCCCTGTGACTGGACGAATATTCTCCCCACGGATAAGCTTTGACCCGGCGGCATCGTCGGTCCCTAGCCATTCTTGGACCCTTGCCGCTGCTAGCTCGGAAGCCAACGACCAGCTACTAGCACGTGCTGCGGAATTCGCGCAAACGAAGGACCAGACGGCGCAAACGAGAAACAGAAGCCTCGCGGAGACTCGCAGACTTGGTGAACTCCAAGGAAGGCCCTCCATGAGAATAAATTCCTGCTCTGAACGTACCTAGGGAACTGTTTTAGTCGACTCAAAAGCTGCTCTGAACGTACCTAGGGAACTGTTTTTTAGTCGACTCAAAAGCTGCTCTGAACGTACCTAGGGAACTGTTTTTTAGTCGACTCAAAAGCTGCTCTTAACGTACCTAGGGAACTGTAGATTTCCGTCAGGAAACGCAGGGGATGAATGCTGCTGTCATTACAACTGCAGGAGAGGCTGCTGAGGAATGAATGGGGGGAGGAGAGAAAAGGATACTTTTCCTGGGAACATTGTTCCCCCTATAAGCAAACGCAGTTTAGCAAGGTGCGCTGGTTGATGCTCCGTTTCCTTATTTCAATTCGCCCAACTAAACAAGCGCAGTGGTTTTGCCATCCGAACTGGGTTTCCCCTCCCCACCGCCGCCCCAGGGCTCTCCCAAGCCTCCCCAAACCAAACCAGCCCAAGCTAACCCAACCAGACCACACCTGTTTCCGCCAGCCTCCTCTGTTTCCTCTTCCCCCCCCACCTCCTCCCTCCCTCCCCCCTCCCCCCCACCTCGACAACAGCAGAGCGCCAACAAACCCACCCATCCACCTCCACCGAATTGTACCTCCGCTTCTTCCTTCTCACCTTACCTTCACAGCTTGACTGGACCTGATTTACCAACTGAAGTCTCTGAACGGCACTACACTAGTCCGTAGCCTCCGCGGGTTTGCTAGGAAGAGCCGACACAGTCAAGTGACCTTCGCGCCGCACGAGGACTTGTCTTCGTACATTAGTTACCTTATTAGTTAACACCAGCAGGCCTCTTATTAGTTCTCTATAACTTTTAGTTCAACTAGGAGACCTCCACTCAGCGATGCCGTCCAGGTCGCCGTCCCCCCGCAGGCAGCGGAGCCCCGCTCCGCGGAGCCGCAGCCGCAGCCCCGGGCGTCCCGGCAGCCCCGTCCGCAGTCCCGCCAGGAAGCGGAGCCTTAGTCGCAGCCCCGTGCGCGGACGCAGCCGGAGTCCGATTCGCCGGCGGAGCAGAAGCCCCGTGAGGAGTCCCGCTAGAAGCAGAAGTCGGAGCCCTAGGCGTCGCAGCCGGAGCCCTATAAAGGGGCGGAGCCGGAGTCCGCCGTTCCGGCGCGGAAGCCCCCGGATGCGGAGCCCTCCGCCGAGAAGCCCTGGCCCGGAGTACGCATCTCAGCAACCGTTATAGTCACGGTCACACTTGTCATTATTTTCTTTTTCTTTTTCTGTTCGTGTTTTTTTTTTTTTTTTTTTTTTTTTTTTTTTTTTTTTCTGGGTGCCTTTTTCCACCCTTCTCCACATTCTAATTGAAGGACGATCGTTCCCTAACTTTACACTTGCCCTTTTTTATTTTCACCTCGTGTCGTACGCCTTCGATTGTTTCAGTGATGAGTCTAGGAACCCCGGCAACAACCTCTACGTGACGGGTCTGTCGATGCGAACTACCGAAGTGGAGCTCGAGAAACACTTCTCCAAGGAAGGAAAGGTGCGTTTTCTTTCTTTTTCTTTTTCTTTTACGTTTTTCTTTTGAGTCGACTAAAAGCGAAACAACCTCTTCGTGACCGGCCTGTCGATGCGAACTACCGAAGTGGAGCTCGAGAAACACTTCTCCGAGGAGGGAAAGGTCCGAGTCTTATTTCCCTGCCTTTCGCCCGCATTCCGCGTGCAGTTATTTCGTTACCGTCTGCCGACCCCTTCCTCCCTCGATTTCTGGAACATTCCTTTTCAAAGCTTTTCGTTTGTAATTTCTTTCGGTTTTTATTTTTTACCTTCTTTCGTTTCCAGGTGTCTCCCTTCCGCAGGTGGCTGAATGCCGCCTCGTGCTCGATCCGCGCACGAAAGAATCCCGCGGCTTCGCCTTTGTGACGATGGACAACGTGGACGACGCGCGCCGCTGCCTCAAGTACCTCTTCTTTCCATGCCTTTCCGTCTTTCTCCCCTCCGCAGGTTGCTGAATGCAGGCTTGTCTTGGATCCGCGCACGAAAGACTCCCGCGGCTTCGCTTTCGTGACGATGGACAACGTGGACGACGCGCGCCGCTGCCTCAAGTACCTCGACCGCTCCATCCTCGACGGCCGCGTCATCACCGTCGCGCTCGTACGTCGCATCTGATTTCCAAGATCCCGCTCCCTCCCGTTCTTCCCATCTTCTCGGGTTTCCTAGACCCGGTTTTTGCCAGCATAGAGGGTTGTCTGTCTGACAGCGCTCAATCCCTTCAGCTTTGCTTAAGGCTGACGTTTCTCGTCCTCCTCTCTCTCCACCATCTCCTCTCTCTCCCGTCTACCCAGCGTTGGTTAGACCAGTGCCGCTCCGCCGAGCATCCTTCCCCATTATTCGTCTCCCGCACCCAATGTGCCCTAGCGGCCTCGACCTTAGCGGCCTCGACATAGCGCCACCCAAGCTCCAAACATTTGCAATTTTTAATCTACGACAACCAACCCCAGCAATTCTGCACCAACGAACGTGCTTCGCTTGCGCCTCAGCATTTCCGCTCCAAGGAGCGATCAATACTGCTGCAACCGTTCCGGCATCAAATTTCAACTTCGATCAATTGCTGCCCCGATCTCTCGCCGATCGAGTCTGCTCAGCTTCGAGCGACCGAGTGGCTGGGAATGAGATCCTGCTTCAACCCCAACCAACCCCAATGCCTATGCTCCGCCTCCCCAACAGCTCCTTCGACCCGATCCAAGCGCGTTACCGGTGGTGTTGTCTGCGAAATTTCCCCACTTCCCTATGGCATTGCATGCACTAAATGAGTCAAAATGTCTCGTCCAGTTACAGCGTCTCCTCATCATCCTCCATGCACTTCTACACTTTGTCCTCCGATGTCACTTATTGTATGCACCCGCTATCTACCACAAGAATTCTGGAGTTTTTGGCGTCTAACTTTCCCCAGCATTCCCTGATTTTCCGCAGGCTAAGCGAAAGCGTGCTCGGACCCCAACTCCTGGCAAGTTCCTTGGGACTCGCAGCCTAAAAGAGTCTGTTCCTGGTGTTGGTGGTGGTACGTAAATCTTTTGTTCGCACATTCTTTTGTCGAGTGATTCAATCGTGCCACAATGCTGCATACCGACACACCGTGCATGGCAAATATTTACGGTGTAAGATTTTGCATTTGCGGAGTTCCTTCTCCGTTCCTCTTCGGTTTCCCAGTCACATATATCTTGCGCGTTCTGCCCATTTGGTTCGCCATTCCTTTTTTTTTCTCTCTCGCTTGACAGACCGTTCTTTTGGTGGTGAGAGGGAGTTCAATCCTCGTCGATCGTCACCGGACTACCAGCCATACCGTCGGGACAGGTCGCCAGACTACGGCCCTTATCGTGGGGCAGGATACAGGTACTGCTACATCCCCTCAGCCTGTGTTCACTTCTTACCTTACTTGCCAGCCTTATCAGTCGAGACAGGTCGCCAGACTACGTCCCTTACTGTGGAGCAGGATACAGGTACTGCTACATACCGTCAGCCTGTGTTCACTTTTGCTTGCATCACTTGCTGGGAGCTGAAGGTCTGGTAGTACCGTATCTGTTGGCATTGCATTTCGTTGTACCTGTTGGCGGCATCAAGGAGGTTTCCGCATTTCATTTCGCTTACTGCTGCCGTTGTGATGTGAAGGTGGAAACACTCTGTCTCTGTCCCTTCCACTCGCAATATCACTGCTTTCTCCTTGTGCACCAGGTAAAACATATGGTAACTGCTTTGTAATACAGGGTACCGATCAAGGCCTATGATTCGTGCCCCCTGCAGTCTAATTTGGCAAGAGCTGCAATGTTGTACAGCTCTGTAGGCTGTGAGATTTGTCATTTCTGCGTTTGCTAGGTTGCTAGCTTAACCTGTAGTTTGCGTGTGTTGTTCGTTTCTAGAAAACTAATATTTCTTGTGACAAGATACTGTCTGAAGCGCAAATGGTGTGCCACAGGCTTCGACAAAGGGAATTAACAGTAGCGAACAACACACGCAAATGGTGTGCCACAGGCTTCGACAAAGGGGATTAGAACAGTAGCGAATCTGGTAGTGTCGGAAGGAATCAGACCCCAGCGACTTCTGTCAGTTCGCCAGACCATCCTGTGCTGTCAAATGCCTATTTTCTGGCGGGAAAAGCAGCACACTCAAGTACTGTGCTTGTGTTCAGCTCAGACAACCAAGAATCTAGGAGAAAAGCAAGACTAGAATCTGGCAAGACTAGAATCCGACCAGTAGCACTCAGCTTCTAAACTAGTAGGCCAGGAAGTCACCGACCGTGTTGCGGTTGCGTGGGCCATTTAAGCTCCATTGTTCGATTGCGTTCTACACCCGCGCGTGTCCTTGGGCGGAATTCTCTACAGAAAGAGCCTTCTTTGATTGTTAGATTATTTCTCGCGAGCGAGCTTCATTACTTTTTTGCTTCCCATCTGCATATTCGGAAGAAACCATGGGTCGGAGAAATCATTCTGCAGTCGCGATCCCGGATGTTTCGGCGGCTCTTTTCGTCGCGTGCTTAGCTGCTGGAATCACGTGGGGGTCCCACGTGGCTGCGATATCCAATGACGCGCAAGACGAGGAGAGGCTAATAGGATGGAAGGGGGAAAGGTGGGTGTAGATTGTTGCTGACGTGTGGTTCGCTCATAAGTAACCAGGGTAGACTGTTTGTCCGGGGTTAAGTTGGTTTAGGGTTGAGAACTCTCGAAAACCAACTCTGCTGACGTGTGGTTTGCTATTGGTGCTTATAATCGGCCCGGGTAGACAGCTTGCCCAGGGGAATTTAGGCCTTAGACACCCTGTCTGCGTATTCCTTTTCTCCAACTTTTGTGTCCGACAGCAATCTGCTACCTTGAGATTTAGGTCTTACACACCCTGTTGCGTATGTCGTTTCCTCAATGTTTCGAGAAGTTCCGCTGCGATCTGCCAATTTCAGAGCAAATTGAAAAAACCTAATGGTGTATGGACGTCTCAGATCACTTGCACTGGCATCTCCTTTGTGTCCCGTCGTGTTTCGCCAAGCAGCTTCAACTCAACCAGTGAGGACGATCCGTCCCAGAGGCAATGGATAGAGCTCATCTCATGGGAGCCCAGGGCCTTTCTGTTCCACAACTTCCTTGTAAGCTTTTTTCAAAGCATTTTTTCCAATGTTTCTTGGATTCCAAGTTTTTCTGTTCACAATCTCATTATGTGCATGTTACCTGTCAATGTCAATCCAAGTTTTTTCCAATGTTTCTTGTATTCCCGGCGTGCATCGATCTCTAGACTTTCGCCTCATGGAGTTTTTTCTGAAGTTGGCTCTTCAACTGTATGCATGATTCTCCTCTACCATTCCTCACCATCCGTTACACTCCGTGCTCAGAGTGCCAAGGAGTGCCTCTACCTGATCCATAAAGCAGCCCCTAACATGGTCAAGTCAACTGTAGTGGACAGCGACTCAGGCGGCTCCTACAGCAGCAAGTGAGTCCTCTCATAACGAGTATGGTAGGAATCAGTGGGGGTGCTTCAGTAGCTGAAAGGAATCATGACTCTGCTATCATGAGGTTTTTCAGGGTGTTTCTGAGAATTCCCAAAAACACCCTGCAACTCTCAAAAACACCCTGCAACTCTCAACAACACCCTGCAACTCTCAAAAACACCCTGACAGGAAGAATGACTCTGCTATCATGAGGTTTTTCTTTGTCAGGCCCTTGGACGTGATTCAACACTGAAGGGTTTGGTCGTTTGACTCGAAGCTAAAAGGTTTTATTTTTTTACTCGATTCTGAAATATCTGGACGTTTGACTGTCGGCAGTCCTGTTTGAGCCGAGAGCGCAGCGCAGGGGGCTGGGATCCTGTCGCCACCACTCTACACAGAAGAGCCAGCTGAGGCTATTGCACCACAAAGTGTGCTGCTGCTCGTGGCAGGATCCGGACTAGCTCAGGGTCGTTTCTATCACGAGGATCGGATGAGGTGGTGACGGGTATTGAGAAGAGAAGGGCTAATTCACTTGTGTGTGTGTGTGAATGTGGTAGTGGTTTCTGGCAGGATTCGGACGAGCTCGGGGTCGTTTCTATCGTGGAAATCAGACGAGGCGGTGACGGCTATAGGGAAAATAATGGGTGATTCGAAGCATGTGTGCGTAAATGTGGTGGTGGTTCCTGCAGGATCCGGACGAGCTCGGGGTCGTTTCTATCCCGAGGATCAGACGAGGTGGTGACGGCTATCGAGAAGAGAATATCCGACTTCTCCCACCTGCCAGTTGGTGAGCCTCACTAGCCCCGTATACGTCGTGAGTATGTGGCCAGGAAATTCCCATAAGTATGCAGCTGTATCAGCTATACGGCTGTACATACGGTTCAATTTTACCAGCAGCCTGCCCTCGTTTCGCTCCTTCTCTCTGGCGTCTTCCCTTGACTCCTTCCCCATCATATGTTCAATGTCTCACAGTCTGCAGGGTATTTTTGAGGATTCTCAATAATACCCTGCATAGTCATATGTTCAATTTCTCACAATGGTCCTTTCTTACTCCCCTCTTTCTCAATATAAGAACCGCACGTAATGAGTGTGCTTTTGAGTCGACTCAAAAGCTTGACTCCTTCCACGCCATGTGTTCAATTCAATGTCTCACTATGGTTCTTTCTTTCCTCCCCTTCTTCCCCCCTATTCCAAATCCGCCAGACCACGGGGAGGCCATCCACATGCTTCACTACGAGGCCTCCCAGGAGTACCAGGCGCACTTTGACTACTTTGACTACTAACCCATCCCCTCGCTCCCCCCCCTTGTTCTCTAACTTCTTCCCACCTTCTATTCCAACAGACCATGGGGAGGCCATACACGTGCTGCACTACGAGGCCTCCCAGGAGTATCAGGCGCATTTTGATTACTTTCATGATGACATCAACACGCGCAATGGCGGGCAGAGGCTTGCTACTGTTCTCATGTACCTGTGAGTGCAATATACAGGGGGTATGATAGGTGGGGGGGGAGTATCAGGCGCACTTTGCCTATATCCATAATGATATAAACATGCGCAATGGGAGGCAGAGGCTTGCGACTGTGCTCATGTACCTGTGAGGGTAACGATGGAGTCTGGGAGTGTGACTGTAACGGAAGGAATAGTATTCTGGGGGTCGAGGGGAGAGTACCAGTCGCACTTGGAGTACTTTCACGATGACATTAACAACTCGCAATGGCGGGCAGAGGCGCACCACTGTTCTCATGTACGTGTGAGTGTAACGAGGGGGGCAGCAGATGAGCACAGTAGCAAGGACTCACGATGGCAAGACAGCAAGTCAGCGGTTCCAGCAGCTGAGCCCACGCGACTTGTACGCACCACCACCACCAGACTCGCACCTCTCCCTGTGCGCAAGGGACATGCGCCTTATCCCTAATCTCTCACCCCTACTCCTTCACTCCAGGTCGGATGTGGAGGAGGGATGCAGGACGTGGTTCCCAGCAGCAAAGCTCAATCCGGGCCGCCAACATCCACTCACCGCTGCCACTGAACTTGACCCTCTCCCAACGTGCAAAGGGCATGCTAACCCCAAAGCTCTCACTCTTCTCCCCTCCTCCCTCACTCCAGGTCGGATGTGGAGGAGGGGGGCGAGACGGTGTTCCCAGCAGCAGAGCTTACTCCCGCCAACATCCACTCGCCACTACCACCGGACTCCCACCTCTCCCAGAGTGCCAAGGGCATGCTAAACCCGTCCATCTTTTGCTCTCCACCCTTCGATCTTCCATTCCCCGCCCCCCTGTTTCTCCAGGTCGGATGTGGAGGAAGGGGGCGAGACAGTGTTCCCAGCAGCAGAGCTCACTCCCACCAACATACACTCACCATTACCACCGGACTCGCAACTCTCCCAGTGCGCCAAGGGCATGCTGAACCCGTCCATCTTTTGCTCTCCGCCCTTCGATCTTCCATTCCCCGCCCCCCTGTTTCTCCAGGTCGGATGTGGAGGAGGGGGGCGAGACGGTGTTCCCAGCAGCGGAGCTCACTCCCGCCAACATTCACTCACCACTGCCACCGGATTCGCAACTCTCCCAGTGTGCCAAGGGCATGCTGGCAGTTAAGCCCAAGCGAGGGGATGCCCTTCTGTTCTGGAACTTAAAGCCGGACACGACGTTGGACCCCAAGAGCCTGCACGGTGAGTGTGGGTCAATTCTTCCAAGCTTATAAGCGTGAGCTCTCCCAGTGTGCCAAAGGCGTGCTGGCAGTGAAGCCCATGTAGGGCGATGCGGTGCTGTTCCCCAAGAGTCTGTATGGCATGCGATGCATGGTTGGAAGAGTGACGTGTCTCCTAGTGCGCGAAGGGGCATGCAGTGAAGTGCATGTAGGGCGATGCGGTGCTGTTTCCCAAGAGTCTGTATAGCATGCGATGCATGGTTGGAAGAGTGACGTGTCTCCTAGTGCGCGAAGGGGCATGCAGTGAAGCCCACGTAGGGTGATGCGGTGCTGTTCCCCAAGAGTCTGTATGGCATGCGATGCATGGTTGGAAGAGTGACGTGTCTCCTAGTGCGCGAAGGGGCATGCAGTGAAGCCCATGTAGGGCGATGCGGTGCTGTTCCCCAAGAGTCTGTATGGCATGCGATGCATGGTTGGAAGAGTGACGTGTCTCCTAGTGCGCGAAGGGGCATGCTGGCAGTAAAGCCCAAGCGCGTCGATGCGGTTCTGGAATCTCTAGCTGGATACCATGATGGACCCCATGAGCCTGCATGGTATGTTGTTTACTGAGATGGTTTGAGCCCTCCCAGTGTGCGAGGGGCATGCTGGCACTGGCAGTGAAGCCCAAGGGGTGACATGCCCTTCTGTTCTGGAACTTGAAGCCGAACATTCCATACTGGACCCTAAAGCATGCATGGTAAGTGCGGTCATTGACTCACAATTTGAATGGTGAGGTGTTTTGAGCTCTCCCATTGTGCAAAGGGCAGGCTAGAAGAATGAACTCCAAGGGGGGGGGGGGGTGCCCTTCTGTTGTGGGGCTTGAAGCACGATACCACTTTGGACCCCAAGATGCTGCATGGTGAGTGTGTTAACCGTGTTCCTACGAACCTCTTCCCAAGCTAGCCGCTTCCCAGATTCGCACCCCGCATGAGAGCGTATTCGTAGAACCTCTTTCAGACTAACTCCATTTCAGATTCGCGTTCCACCATTTTCAACAGAATTAGAAAAAAATCGCGCCGAAATTGCACTGTACAGACACGCACGTGAGTCTGGGAAGAGATGGGTTGGGAAGAGGTTGGCTGGGAAGAGGATTGTTGGAACACGCTCTAAGATTGAGCTCTCCCAGGGTGCGAAGGGCTTGCTCGTAGTGAAACTAAAGCAAGGAGATGCCCTGCTTGTCAACACACACATATATATATATATATATACATATGTACAAATATACATATATGTGTGTGTGTGTGTGTGTGTGTGTGTGTGTGTATGTGTGTAGGCTAGGTAGGGGTAATGCTCATACTGGTTCTTACTGTACAAGGGACAACTCTCCTCTTGTACCTCTTTCTCTTCTCTAGTCATCACTCTTTCTCCTCGCTAACTTTCTCTCTAGCTGAACCGTATCACGACATGGTTTAAGAGCAGGTCCATCCTGCCGGGCCTGCTCCCCACGCTTCTGCATCTCACTCTCCCCTCTCCTCCCACCGTCGCGCCCACATGGCACGCCATGCCACGCCGGCCCCTAGCCCGCCGCGCTGGCCCCAGCTTGCTGCGTCGGCCCCAGATCGCCACGTCGGCCCCGTCTTGCCGCGCCGCCCTAGCTCGCTACGACGGCCCCAGCTCACCATGTAGCCCCCAGCTCGCTGCCGGCCTCAGCTCACCGTGTGGCCCCCAGCTCGCCGCCGGCCCCAGCTTGCCGCATTGGCCCCAGCTCGTCGCATCGCCCCAGCTCGCCGCGTCGGCCCGAACTCGCCTCGTCGACCCGAGCTCGCCGCGCCGGCCCGAGCTCGCCGCGTCGGCCCCAGCTCGCCGCGTTGGCCCCGTCTTGCCGCGCCGCCTTAGCTCGTTGCGACGGCCCCAGTTCGCCGTGCGGCCCCCAGCTCGCCGCCGGCCTCAGCTCGCCATGTGGCCCCTAGCTCGCCGCCGGCCCCAGCTCGCCGCATTGGCTTGAGCTCGTCACGTCGGCCCCAGCTCGCTGCAGCCGCCCCAGCTCGCCGCGTCGGCACCAGCTCGCTGTGTCGGCCCCAGCTCGCCGCGTTGACTCCAGCCTGCCAGCCAGCGCCCCTGCCAGCACGCTCTAGCCGACCCCTGGTCCGCTAACTGCACCAGCCGCCAAAGACACGCCCCCCCCCCCTCCCCACCGCAGCCAATGGTTGTCTCAAGCCGTCCTTCCTTGTCGTCGCAGAGACGTGCCGCGCCACCGAGTGCCCCTGGCTCTGCCGCCGTTGTCGAAGCCGCCACGACAGGACGACGAGGCCGCTACGACAGCGAAACGAGGCCGCCACGGCAGCGAAACGAGGTTGCCAGGGCAGCGCGTCAAGGCCACCACGACAGCGCGTCGAGGCTGCCATTACAACACGACGAGATCGCCACGGCAGCGCGAAAGTGAGAGGAGAGGAGAGAGTGCACGACGGAAGCGTGAGAAGAAGGTCCAACAGGATAAACGTGCGGATTTGAACCGGCCCATGGGTTCATCCAATTCAAGAGCCCATCCCCGCTCGGCCATTCTGACCCCCCCAGCCGGCTCATTTGACCCCAAGGGCGGATTTGAACCAGCCCATGGGCTCATCCAACCCTTGGGCCCATCCCCCCTTGGTTTCTTTGCCCCTAGGGCGGATCTGAACCGGCCCATGGGTTCATCCAACCCTAGTCCCCACAGGCTTCCCGTGTAATCGAATTCCAACCGGGCAAAAAAGGCTCCAGGGCGGATGTGATCCCTTTCAAGGCACGACAACACCCTAGAGCCCACAAGCCCTTCCGGTGTAGTCGATTTCCAACCGGGAAAAAGAGGGCTCTAGGGTGGGTGTGAGCCTTTTCGAGGCACGGCACCACCCTAGAGCCCACAACCCCTTCCGATGTAGTCGATTTCCAACCGGGCAAAAAGGGCTCTAGGGCGGGTGTGAGCCCTTTCGAGGCACGACACCGCCCTACGAGGGTTTAGCTAGGTAGGAAGAAAGTGGCGAGAAAAAGAGAGTATTGACTAGTGAAGAGAGAGAGGTACAAGTAGTGGGTTGTACTCTCTAGAGAAAGCACCAGCCAGAGTATTGCACCTGCCTAGCCTACATATATATTGATATATATATATGTTGACAGAGTAGGCCCGACAGGATGGACTTGCTCTAAAACCATGTCGTGATAGGGTTTAGTTAGAGAGAAAATTAGGGAGAGGGAGTGATTGTTAGAAGACTAACTTAACTAGGAAGGTAAGCGGCCGTGAAATGGCGAGAGGTTTAGGAGCTAGGAGAGAAAAGTTGAGAGAGAGAAAAGAGAGTTGGAATAGAAGAAAGAGAGACATACAAGGAGAGAGTTGTACCCTCTACAGTAGAGTTTGATAACCTACCAAGCTTACAATTATGTAACAAATATAATTTAACAGGGAGTTGTACCCTCTACAGTAGGATTTAGCAAGACCTACCAAGCCTACAATTATATACCTATTAAATCTAATTTAACACACCCCCTAGACTTGGTAGTCACAAGTGTTAAATTATATTTGTTATATAATTGTAGGCTTGGTAGGTGTTACTAAACTCTATTGTAGAGGGTACAACTCTCTCCTTATATGCCTCTCTCTCTTCTATTCCAATTCTATTTTCTCTCGTCAACTTCCTCTCCTAGCTCCTAAACCTCTCGCCATTTCATGATCGCCTACCTTCCTAGCTAAGTTAGTCTTCTAACATGGAATCAGAGCTGTTCGTTTCTTGTGGGCCTGCTCCTCACGCTTCCGCCGCGCTCTTCTACTCTCTCTCTCTCGCGCTGCCATGGCGGCCGCGTAGTGTTGCTGTGGCCGCGTCGTCGTGCCGCCGGCGGCATTGTGCTGCCGCGGCCGTCGCAACGCGCTGCCGCGGCGTCGTGCTGTCGTGGCGTCGACATCGAGCCGTGGCGGCATCGGTGTCGACGTCAAACTGTGGCAGCGTGACGGCGCCGTCGTGCTGCCGCGGCGTCTACGCGACAGCGCGCGGACAGCATGGACGGCAGCGGCCAGCGCCTTTCTTAGCGCTGGCCACCACGCCCGCATGCGGCCAGCGCGCCACACGGGGCGGTACGCTCCCGGGCTCCGCTGCTGAAGCCCCGCCCCCCTTCCCCTGCGTCCCCTCTTCCTTGCCGCAGCCGATCGTCCTAGACCTCTTGTCATTTCATGGCCGTCTTCTTTCCTAGCTAAGTTAGTCTTCTAACATGGAATCAGTGCTGTTCGTTCCTTGTGGCCCTGCTCCTCATGCTTACGCCGCGCTCTTCTACTCTCTCTCTCGCGCTGCCATGGCGGCCAAGTCGTGCTGCTGTGGCCGCGTCGTCCTGCCGCCGGCCGCGTCGTGCTGCCGTGGCCGTCACAACGCGCTGCCGTGGCGTCGAGCTGTTGTGGCGTCGATGTTAAGCCGTGGCGGCGTCGGCGTCGACATCAAACTGTGGCGGCGTGACGGCGCCGTCGTGCTGCCGGGGCGTCTACGCGACAGCGCGCGGACAGCACGGACGGCAACGGCCAGCGCCTCTTCTTAGCGCTGGCCAGCACGCCCGCACGCAGCCAGCGCGCCACACGAGGCGGTACGCTCCCGGGCTCCGCTGCTGAAGCTCCGCCCCCCTTCCCCTGCGTCCCATTTTCCTTGCAGCAGCCGACGGGTACTTCGCGCCGGCCGTCCCATCGTCGCAGGGCCCGCCCACGCCGCCGAGTGTTGTGAGCTCCGCCGCCACCAGCAGCTGTCGTCGAAGCCGCCGCCGCCGCACGCCGCCAGCGCCGCCGCTGTCGACGCTGCCGCCGTCGCCGCCGTTGCAGCCACTGTCTTCGTTGTCGATGTCGCCCCGCCTCACGTGCCATGGGGTTGACCGTGCTAAAGTAGCAGTTGCTGCTACTGAGTATGGGTGCTAGACTAGGGGGTGTGGGTGTGTGTGGGCTTGCCGCTACCAAGCCTAAGGGGTGTGTTAAATTATATTTGTTACATAATTGTAGGTTGGGTAGGTTATCAAACTCTACTGTAGAGGGTACAACTCTCTCCTTGTATGCCTCTCTCTTTTCTAGTTCACTCTCTTTTCTCTCGTCAACTTTTCTCTCCTAGCTCCTAGCTCCTAAACCTCTCGTCATTTCATGGCCGCCTACTTTCCTAACTAAGTTAGTCTTCTAACACCCCCTCCTTGTATCCCTCTCTCATCTAATCTCAACTCTTCTCTCTCGACATTTTCTCCTAGGTAAAACAACACTCGTCATTCATGGCTTCCCCCCCCTACCTAGCTCATCTTAACAGTGATGACTAAAGAAGAGAGAGAGGTACAAGAGAAGAGTTGTCCTCTCTACAGTAAAAATTAGTACGAGTATTACAGCTACCTATCTTAAACATATTTATATAAATATATATATGTTGACAAAACCTTCATGCTATGTTTGTTCAATGATTTGTGCTTTGAAAGGTGAGGTGATCTTACAACTTTGAGAGCGAATGGGAATGTTCGAATGTGCAACCGGGGGGAACGCTGTGCTTGTAACTTTGGAGGCTGTTGTCATGTCATCTTATTCTCTTTCATTGTGCTCTTGCCCACCTTGTGTTAATTTTGTTGCGAGCACCCTGTCTTTGGATTCGTTCTTTCTGGTTTTTCTGCTCTTTGCCATGCCAGCTGGGTGCCCAGTCATTCGAGGAAACAAGTGGAGCGCCACGAAGTGGATTCGTGTACAACCTCGACATGGACAATACTGATTTATACAGCGTGTACGGATCTTGACCTTAAGAGGAAGCTTTTAAGTGGTACATACCTTATTGTAAATTGTTGCTATGGAGTGCTTTGAAATAAGGTGTACAGATTCGAATATTCCAACGCAAAACGGATCGTACGCAGAAAAGGGTGCCATCGGAATTACGCGAGCAACTCGAAGTGATAATACACGTGAAGTCCTTCTCAAGCCCAGTTTGTTTTGGGGCGGCTGCTCCAGAATCGAGCGCAGAAATTTCACGGGCGAAATGGGCCAATATGGGGTAGTCTGTTACCTAATTGGCATTTTTCGTCTAAAGCGGGTGACTATTGTTGTTTCTTTTGCGTTCCTCGGGCAGCAGTGTGAGGCCTCAGAACGTCCCGTCTGCACGTTTGGAGGTCTCTATCAGATGTGGTAACTGATGGAGATCATTGGGCCTCTCTAGGCTGGGCCGTTGGCCGTGTGCTTGAATTAATAAGCCTGTAAATAGTCACGTAATGTGTAATGAATGGGCGGTTTACTGGAATATTGGTGTACCTCGTCCCATTCACCCCTCTCATGCGATACAAGCGGAGAAACTACGCGTTTGCCAGCTAAGTGTGACGTAAGAATTAGCGAGCCTGTCTTCAAAAGCGACTCCGTGCGTCGCCGTGCGTCGCCTCGAGATTGCACTCTAGCATGGTGGCAACCCTCTGAGTGAGACCAGGGAGGTATGGCGGGACCTGAGTCCTGAAGGTGCAGTCCGCCAGATTGCTCTATTTCAAGGCGGTTGAGGGAGTTAGTGTCTAAGGCACCTCGAGTCTCCGCCGTCGCATCCGCCTTTCAGGTCGACTCGATACGTCGCAGTCGCGTGGTTGAAGTGTGCTTTCCGTGTGAATCCTATCAAGAAACGGCGCGCTGCATTTTGTAGCATCTCGAGTCGCTGCCAAGACAGAGCCGAAAATCTCGGTGGGGGAGCACCTGTGCGTTGGCGGGCGTTGGGGGAGCGACAGGTGCCATGGCGGGCGTCGGGGGAGCGTTTGGCGGCAGTCGGTCGCTGCAGCCGGTTCCCCCGGAAAAGGGCGTGTTCCCATTGGACCACTTCGGGGAGTGCAAAGAGGTGCGATGGGGTGCGATGGGATGCGATGGGGCACAATTGGGTGAGATGGGGTGCGTTGCGGTGCGATGTGGTGCGATGGGGTGCGAAACAGGGCTTTGTCTCACCCTTTCAGGCAATGCGTGGCATGGAGGGCTCGAAGCAGGCTATTGTGTCTTTTCATTTGTTTTTTTTTTTTTTCCCCCCTTCCTGTACAACGTCCTCTCTATTGAGCGATTCAGTTCAGGTGATGGGTGAGTGCCTGACGCAGGCTGTTGTGTCTACTCATACACCGATGTCTTGTCTTTCGCTTGCAGTGTCCTCTCTATTGAGTGATGCAGGTGATGCGCGAGTACATGGAGTGCATGAACAAAGCTGTCGCGTTTATACACAAGGCAATTTCTTGTCCTTCCCTAACAATATCTTCTTTATTGAGTGGTTCAGGTGATGCGCAAGTACATGGAGTGCCTGAAGCAGACTGCTGTTTCTATTCATAGTTCAGCATCTTGTCTTTCCCTTATGTCCTCCCTATTGAGCGATTCAGGTGATGCGCGAGTACATGGAGTGCCTGAAGCAGCACGGCAACCAGTCGGACAAGTGCCGAGACATCGCCAAGAAGTACCTGCAATGCCGCATGGACAGGTGAGCTGCCTTCAATGCTGCATGTGGTGAGACGAAGCAAAGCAGTGCTGCAAGGCCGCATGGACAGGTGGGTTTCCCTCGATACCCCTATTGCAAAGCAGCCAGCACAGAAAAGCACAGAACCTGCTCAGCCTTGACGTGCCTCCGAAGACGGCGACCATTCGGACAAGTGCCAAGACATTGGCATGAAGTACCTGCAATGCCGCATGGACAGGTGAGTCATGGCTCGTATGCCAGGGGGAAAGTGGGTAAGTACCGATGCGCCTCACAGCAAGTGCAGAGACATTGCCAAGAAGTACCTCCGCTGCTGCATGGACAGGTGAGGCACTACTGCTGGGTGTCGCGGCAAGTTTAAGCACTGAGGGCCCTGAGGGTGTGTTAAAGCACGGCATCCAGACAGACAAGTGCTGCAGAGGCATTGCCGAGAAGTACCTGCAGTACCGCATGGACAGGTGAGGCACTACTGCTGGGTGTCGCGGCAAGTTTAAGCACTGAGGGCCCTGAGGGTGTGTTAAAGCACGGCATCCAGACAGACAAGTGCTGCAGAGGCATTGCCGAGAAGTACCTGCAGTACCGCATGGACAGGTGAGGCACTGCTGGGTGTCGCGGCAAGTTAAAGCACGGAGCGGCTTGAAAGCCTTGGGGCGGCTTTAGAGCTCGGCTTCCCCCATGTCCCCTTGCTCTCTCTACACTGCCACATGCCCCCCTGGCTCTCCTTGTTCGCCTTATTCCATGGCAGGAACCTCGTGGCCGCTCAGAACCACTCAGAGCTGGGGTTTGATTCGGTCTCGCATTTGATCGCAACAAACGCGGAGTCCCCCCTGTTCTCCTTGCTCTTCTTTCACGGTCACAGGAACCTCATGGCTCCTCAGAATCTCTCAGAGCTCGGGTTTGACTCGGCATCGTCAGGAGGGAAGGTAGCATCCGACCAACAATCTGCAGATGCAGCAGCAGCAGCAGGTGCTGATGGCTCGAGTACCAGCACCATGAACAGACGAGAGGCTAAAGGATTTATTGCTGGCGTCAACCCTAGGTAGTACATGTCAGCAAGAATGGCAGCCTTCAGTTCAGATCAGCATTCAGCAGAAGCAGCAGCAGCAGCGGCACCATGAGTAAACAACCCTAGATAGGTAGCGGCTGCCACATTGTTTCCCTGACTACCATTAGTCAGGGTAAAAGAGCAATCTCTTTCCGATCCTCAAGTAATGATCAAGGCAGCGTATGTGATGGTCAAATAGTGTGCAAGACATTGCACTGTACACCACAGTTCATTATGTGCACGGAACAGTTGCTGACAGTGTGTCCATGTGCTGAGCTGAGTTGGCATAATGGCAAAAGCTCTTGGCTTATGTGCCACGTATCCAGGAATAATGGCACCACATTCAGCACAGTACAGCTTACAATCCTCACTCGCCTTCCATTACCAGCACATACATTTTGATTTTACATTGAATCACTACATCAGGCATGTAGAAACAGGCACAGATGGTACGCGTGCGGCTGAATGCCTTGGGATCTCCTTATGCATCAGCAAGGAATTCAATATTCGCTTGTGGCTCCAATAGCTCCTGGTATAAACACCATCTTCTTACTTGTGCTGCAAACCAAAACGCACAAGGGAGTATAAACCGTGACAACCATGAGGCCACTGCGTGAGAAGCTATTACGAAAACCAATATGGTAGGATGAACCATGGTGAAGGCAACATTATTACCTCAAGTTGATACACTGATGAATAGAATAATGAAATCATATAACCAGTAGCACTATTCGGAGTAGGTGCGGAAGCACTGGCAGAATTTGTTAAACTGACCCATATTCTGTACCTTTCGAGCCAATTTCACCTGCTTAACGAAGCTAGATATGACAATGTAGGGGGGCCCTGATGGAATCGACGTAAGTACTTTGATGAACCCAATATCGCGTACCTTAATGAAGCCGATGTCCTTGGAGTAGGTGCGGAAGCACTGGCGGAAACAGTTGACGTTGACACACTGTACCTTGCTAGACCCAATACCACTATGTTAACGAAGCCAAATACGCATAGGCGCTAACATCGCGTACCTTGATGAAGCCGATGTCCTTGGAGTAGGTGCGGAAGCACTGGCGGCAGCAGTTGAGGCCGTACTTGCGGATCATGCCGTGGCAGTTGCCGCACACCCGGCTGCCATTCCCAGCGGCAGATTTAGAACACGGGAGGAAGGGGAAGGCAAATCAGAACCTCAGGACTAAGGGATTGTTGAGACCCCTGTACTTGCGGATCATGCCATGGCAGTTGCCGCACACCCGACTGCCAATTTAGGCAAGTGAGAGACGGAAGGGAAACACCCATAAAGAAGCTCAAAGCAGGGAGGGTGATGCGAGACAGCCTCAAACGCTACTTGCGGATCATGCCGTGGCAGTTGCCGCATACCCGGCAGCCATTTCAAGCAGCAGGTTCAAAACAGGGGAGAAAATGGAAACAGAAATCACGTCGACGGCAATATTGAGGCGCCTCGAAGGCACTTGCTGATCATGCCGAGGAAGTTACCCCACGCGACAAGGGAATCGGGACAAGG
The DNA here is from genome assembly GCA_027943415.1 of Closterium sp. NIES-67. NCBI lineage: Eukaryota > Viridiplantae > Streptophyta > Zygnematophyceae > Desmidiales > Closteriaceae > Closterium > Closterium sp. NIES-67. Next base: position 221,333 of record BQMB01000674.1, on the reverse strand, counting down.
GAATCGGGACAAGGGAGGGAACGCTGTTTAGGAAACTCATGCAACACGGTTGAAACTCAGGCATTATGAGGAGTAACGCATTTAAGGCGTCTCAAAACAGACCGCTAAGAAGAGGGAACCAACAATACACGAGGAGGAAACTAGTCCAAGCCCACGACTACCCGCACCCGGGAAGTGACCAAACGAGCCTAAAAGATGCACGAGCATGCTACCCGAACATGCTAGAAGATGACGAGGGCCGAAACCAAGCTCGTTTGGCCTAAACCTAGGCTAGAATCACCTGCTAGAAGATGACGAGGGTCGAAACCAAGCTTTCCATGCTCTAATCGCGTGTAAAACACAGATCTGGTTTCAGCAGGCGAATTTTTTACGCCGTTAACAGGCCGCGCGAGTTGCACGCCCTAGCCACCACAGAATAAGCGCTTCACGAACCTACCAGCAGTCAGAATCTTCCCGGCAAACTTATTCTTAAGAGTCACCAGAGGCGGGGAGTCCAACGAACGGACAGAAATTACCCTCGCAATACTCTTTACAGATACCCTCACGGTTATCTCCTCACAGTTACCCCTCGATAATGTCACAGTAACCCTAACTGTCACTCTCTCGCAGTAACCCTAATGGCGATCTGACTGACCAGAGGAGCGCGCCAGGGGACTGACCGCCAGGGGAGTGCTTCTTCGGGTGCGAGTTCTTATAGCGGGATGTTATTGATAATTCTAAAATACACCCTTACGGCGATCTGACCCATCGTGACTCGCGGCACTACCAGTCATCCTCAAACACTGACCAGCGACGGCCGATCATTGAACGATAGGAGTCTAAAGTTGAGGCGCCTCAAAACTAGACGCCGATCATTGAATGGAGGCAACGTAACCCAAACGGAAACCTTCACCGTAACCGTCAACGTCATCTCAGGGTTAACAACCCCAACGAGACTGACCAGGGGCGGGCGCCAGAAGAGTGCTTCTTCGCAGTAACCCTTATTAACCAGCGCCCCGCTATTACTGAAAGGTAGTAACCCTTACCAACATAGTAACCTTAACAGTAACACTAACAGTAACCCTCACAATAACCCTCGTGGCAACCCCAATGAGACTGACCAGAGGCGGGCGCCAGGGGAGTGCTTGTCCGCAATATCCCTCACCAATCAGGAACGGGTGACTACTGAGCGTAACCAGCACTGTAACCCTCACATAACTGACACAAGAGCCCTGACTGACCAGAGGCGGGCGCCAGGGGAATGCTTCTTCGGGTGCGAGTTCCAGACTGTCTCGTGACCCATCGTGGCTCGCGGGAATCGACGGCGCCGCTGCACAGAGCACAACAATCGGACGGCACAGATGCAACGATGCGACGTGAGAAGGTCCTGCTTGAATACCACCGCAACAGTTGGTCGTGCCACGTGGCGAATCGCTGATATTGACAGTGTCAGAGGAATGGAGGCACAAGCACGAACGGGCCCGTCCTTACACAAAACCTGAGCGACTCTTCACACTAAAACCTAACTAATATTTAAAGCCGCGCCGCCAGAAGCATCTTAACGAGGTAGGTGGAGTTCGACGAATCGCCTGGACAAACGAACCTTGAGGAAGGAGGGAGAGGTGAGGGCGAGTGCGAGCGGAGAATGCGCGAGCTGAGAGGAAGGAGGAATGGAGCCGAGCTAGGGTTTTCAGAGGGTAGCTGGGGAGGAGGTGGAGAAACCGAAGCGAGGAAAAGTTCGCGAATTCAACAAATGTAGAAATTGAAATTGTTTAGGTGCATGTCAACTACGTAATCCTGCTTGTAACGCATAACGAAATCTTCTTTAGACAGGAGACGGGACTACAGGATCTGGTTGGACTTGGGAGAGCTTTCTGGGATTTGCGTTATGACGGCTGATCCCGATAGAAGCAGCCAGAACTACTTTGTCCATGTTTAGAAGCTATGAATGTCGGCCTTTCGGTCGCAACGATTACCGCTATTGCACCTTCTCCATGTCGAGGATTAGGGCTTGTTCATGAACATCTTACAAGTTGTAACCGCACACAATGCGGTCGCCATCTTCGTTACAAGCTGCGCGGCGCGTCAACACCAATGTTTTTAACCTTAGATTCCGAAATGCATCCACCATTGGGAGTTCCCCGACGTCCTCTCCATTCTGGTCTCATAAACTCTAGTTCCTAAAAGCACATCCTATAGTCTGCTCTTGCGAGTTGAGTTATTCACCACGCTCGCACTGAGCTTCCAGGACGCGTCGCTCGTGCGAAACCTCCTTGTGCGATGAGCGCCGTGCAATCGTCCGCTCTCAGGGCGAGATTCGTAATTCGTCGACCCCGGGTCGCCTCGTCAGCTCTATACTGCAGTCGAGGATCCCAATGTCGAATAACCTCACCGATTTCGCAGTCTGAACCGCGAGTTTCGTCCTTCTCTGCGCATTCACCGGCGTTACGAGTGCCGTTCGGTCAATGCCGTTCTCGGCGCGTCGCACGCCGAGTGACAGAATGCCGCGCGAGTCGCGGCGGCGGGAGCGCCGGCAGAGGTGACGTGGACACCGATTGGATGACGCGGACGGACCCGTGGGAGCTGCTGGGCGTCGCAGAGGGGTCGACCGCCGAGGAGATTAAAGCCGCGTTCCGAACCAAGGCAGGTGACGTGGCACTAGGTGACGAATCCATTTGTGCACTTTCCGGGGTCCTTCTGATGCATACTCTTCTGTCTCCTCACAACTTGTAGCGTTTGAAATGCTTCATATGCTAGTCTCCGTCCACACCGTCCACACCGCTTTCCAGCCCCGTGAGTGATTTTTGAGTCGACTAAAGCATCACCTACTGGCAACTTGTAGCGTTTGAAATGCTTCTTATGCGTCCACACCGTCCACACCGATTTCCAGCCCCGTGACGCGCCACTGGCTGCTGTGCGCGTGGCGGATGAAGAACGCCCATCCTGACCTGTCTGTACCCATCCTGACCTGTCTGTACCGAAGGGATGGCCGTTTTGGATGGTTCAAAGTGCAATTCCCATGCTTTTGGACCCGTTGACCCGTCATTGGCTGCTGTGGTGTAACCCGCATCAGATCAAGAACGTGCATGCTGACGTGTACCGAGGAGAGCTGACTTTTGAGTCGACTAAAAATCAAGAACGTGCATGCTGACGTGTACCGAGGAGAGCTGGACGCTCAGGAGATCACCAACAGGCTCCTGCCAGCCCTCCTCTGAGATCGTCCATCGGAAAGCATGCTTTCGGAGTCTATTTTTGAGGCGCCTCAAAATTTCCATTTTCGTATTTCTCCTCTGAGATCGTCCATCGGAAAGCATGCTTTCTAATTTCCATCCTCGTATTTTCTCTTCCCTTTTGGTTTCAACCCTACGGCCCTCGACAGATCAAGAACGTCCATCCTGACGTGTACCGAGGGGAGATGGATGCTCAGGAGATCACAACCAGGCTCGTGCTCGCATACGAGGTGAGCAGCCCCTGCCTTCCCTCCCCACCCCCCACCCCCCACCCCCCTACACCCGGCCATCTCTCTATAATGGTCCCTCAATAAGATAGAAAGGTGCCACTCGCTAGGGCAAGAGCGTCCGCCACTGGCTAGGGCAAGAGTGTCCATACCGAGGGGCCCTGGATGCTCAGCAGATCTCCACCCAGCTCGTGCCCGCATACGAGGTGAGCAGCCCTCTCCCCCCCCCCCTCCCGCCTTCCCCTCGCCCCAGTCTCTTTGACACGGTCCTGGAACTAGATAAAGAATCAGGTGCAGCACGCTAGGGCAAGAGCGTCCCTCCTGGCTCTCAGCGCCCCTCGGTTTTTGTCGTAGCGAGCGGAGGCTAACGCACAGCTAATTTCAACCAGGCTCGTTTTCGCATACGAGGTGAACCTCGTAAGGAGACTATTCTTGAGGCGCCTAAAAAACGACCTCGTTTTCGCGTACGAGGTGGATCTTGCTCCCCACCACCAACCGTTTCAAGGGTCCCTTCCCCCTCCCGCCCCTGCCTCTCTTCCCTCATTCACTCACTCACTCTCCTGTTCACCCACCCCCCTTTCACCGCTCTGTAACCCTCATGCATCGCTCTGTAACCCTCATGCATCGCTCTGTAACCCTCATGCATCGCTCTGTAACCCTCATGCATCGCTCTGTAACCCTCATACGTCGCTCTGTAACCCTCATACATCGCTCTGAAACCCTCTTGCATCGCTCTGTAACCCTCATGCATCGCTCTGTAACCCTCATACGTCGCTCTGTAACCCTCATGCATCGCTCTGAAACCCTCTTGCCGATCTTACCCTGTGGACCCTCTTAACTCCCTCTCATCATCCCCCAAGCTTCCTCCCCTCTCCTTCCCACCTCCCGTCTCCTTCCACCTCCCGTCTCCTTCCCACCTCCCGTCTCCTTCCACCTCCCGTCTCCTTCCACCTCCCGTCTCCTTCCACCTCCCGTCTCCTTCCACCTCCCGTCTCCTTCCACCTCCCGTCTCTTTCCACCTCCCGTCTCCTTCCACCTCCCGTCTCCTTCCACCTCCCGTCTCCTTCCACCTCCCGTCTCCTTCCACCTCCCGTCTCCTTCCACCTCCCGTCTCCTTCCACCTCCCGTCTCCTTCCACCTCCCGTCTCCTTCCACCTCCCGTCTCCTTCCACCTCCCGTCTCCTTCCACCTCCCGTCTCCTTCCCACCTCCCGTCTCCTTCCACCTCCCGTCTCCTTCCCACCTCCCGTCTCCTTCCACCTCCCGTCTCCTTCCACCTCCCGTCTCCTTCCACCTCCCGTCTCCTTCCACCTCCCGTCTCCTTCCACCTCCCGTCTCCTTCCCACCTCCCGTCTCCTTCCACCTCCCGTCTCCTTCCCACCTCCCGTCTCCTTCCCACCTCCCGTCTCCTTCCACCTCCCATCTCCATCCATCTCCCACCTTCCTAATCCTGCAGTTGCTTCTAGAGGAGGCAGAGAATCCCAAGGGCAGAAGGTAGGTGTATAACGAGCTCCACTTGACCCACGTTGCGCGACTTTGTCATTGTGTTCGTGCATAGGCACATGCATGCATGCATGCAGCACATCCTGTTCTGTCCTTGCGTTTGGTTTATGTCTACGTGCATGCATGCATGTGTATTGGTGTATGCATGTGCCTATATGCATGCGCGTATGCATGTGCCGATGTGCATGTGTATGTGCGTATGCATGTGCCGATGTGCATGTGTATGTGCGTATGCATGTGCCTATGTGCATGTGTGGATTTCCATAATGTCTTATGCTCTTGAATGCATCTTCATGCGCGTGTGCAACATGCTTACATGTCTGAATCTATGTCGACAGATGGCGCAGCAGTGGGTCCGGGGGTGGCTGGATTGACGATGAAGAGGAAGACGAGGAGGATGGCGATCTCTGGCCCTGGGTCAACGAGATCCGCTGCCTTGGTCAATGTAGGTCAACGAGATCCGCTGCCTTGGTTAATGTAGGTCAACGCGATCCGCTGCCTTGGTCAATGTAGGTCAACGCGATCCGCTGACTTGGTCAATGTAGGTCAACCCAGATGCCTTGCCTCTTCTCAGTGTACGTGACTGAGATTCGTTGACATTGCAAAGCCGCATGCTGTGACTCCCCTTCACGTCCCTTCTCCCCAACCCCCTGTCAGAATTCAGTCACTAACCACTGAGTTAGAAGGGCTTGTTGAGTAGCGGGTAAGTGCGCTCATAACCCCCCAGGCTCTGCACCTGTGACCCTTCCCCGAGGACCAAGGGCAACCCCAGCGTGTATCTGGACACCCCCCCCTCGCTGGGATAGGCGGAAGACACAAGCACCTCTGCAGCGCCGTCACCTCTCTGGTGCACACTGGGAATTGAACCCGGGTCACCCTGCTCTGATACCATATCAGAACTCAGTCAGTTACCACTGAGCTAATGGGGCTTGTTATGTAGCAGGTAGGTGCGCCCGTAACCCCCGAGGCTCTGCACCTGTCACCCTTCCCCAAGGACCAAGGGCAACCCCAGCGTGTATCTTGACACCCCCCCTCCCTTTTCCTGGCTCTGTTACACTCGCTCTGCATAGTGACGGCTCCCTTCCTCTTCTCCTATGCGGATGACACTGCAACCCCATGCCTCTCCTTGTCCTCTCTCCCCCCTTCCCCCACCCGCCCCCACCCTTCAGCCTGTCGCTCCAGCTGCATAGTGACCGCTCCCTTCCTCTTCTCCTATGCGGAGGACACTGCACGAGCCCGGGCCATGTCTCCCAACGCGTTCCAAGGTGGGTGCTGGCATGCATCTTAACGTAATGAGTCGATTTTTGAGTCGACTCATTACACACTGTTTCGAAGCAAGTGCTGTCCGTGTCACCGCTCTCCGTGCCTTCCATAGTTAATCACTGCTGTGTAACTTGCAGCCTGAAATGTGAAATTTGCAGCCTGAAATGTGTTTTAGATCTTGGAAGTAAATGGTTTCAAAGATGGCATTGTTGTCTTTCATCAACTGTTCAGCTGAAGTCATCTGTTATATATACTGCCTTCATTATAATCACATTGCCTCTGTGCAGGATGGTCAGTGGGAGGGGAGACCAAGGACTGGGCTCGGTACTGTGTCAACCTTGCGGTGGGACAGTGCCCTGAGCTCTGTATACACTACGTAACATCTGATCAACATGCTGAATTAACTGATAAGCTGCAAGGGTACGTGCCATTGATGCTGATTGCCATGTATGCAGTCTCGTCTCTCATGCTCTTCCCCACATACTCCAATGAGCCCACACTTCCTCCTTGTTAATAATTCACCTTACCCAAAATCTTGCATTGCCCCCTCCCTTTTTATGGCGCAGGATTATTGATGGAATGGTACCCCTGCAAGAAGGAGCTTTTGATATACAGGCCTACATAGCAAAAGCCTCGTATGATAACAATCGCCGGCCACGAGCAAAGAGAAGGCCCAAAGCTGAAGGCGAATATGTTGATTGGTACTAGGCAGACGATTCTATATTTCCTTATGTTGTATGTCGTTAAGCTTCATTGTACCCAGCATTGATCCATAGATGAAACTACCTGCGGGCGTCACGTGACGACTACATTGTAAGGAAATTCCCTTCTCCTTACTGGGCTCGACTACAGCGCGTACGCCCTCGACTCTCGGAAGTCCGGGCCCGGCCAACTTCTTCGGTCCCGAACCACTTCGCGAACCCAAACCTAGACGCGCGGCGCTTCCATAGCTTTCGCCAACCGGACCGCCCCAACCTGTTCGCGTGGTTCTCGGCTAGCTCTGTTCGTGCCTATAATTGCGTAGGCCCTCATTTGTATCGACACTCTTGAATCAAGACTCCTTGATTACACTACATGTTATTACTCTGATTAATTCATAACAGCTGGTATCAGAGCTCCGTTCCTGCCCGCTTAGTCTTCCGTAGAGTAGTCCGTTTATATCGGGAGAGGACCCGACAGAATAGAGGGTTGACCTGCGGTTGGTAGGTGAGCTCGTTAAAGCTCCTCCAGCTAGAAGCGTGTGCACCCTCAGATCTGTCAGGTAAATTTTACAGCATATCTATCACGCCGGAAAGCTCTACCCGTCGTAGTGTTAGGAACGTGACTCAGGAGGAGTTTGACGAGCTGCAAGCCAGGGCGGCTACAGTAACGACACTGCAGGCCCAACTTTAACAACTCGCCGATAATTTCGAGTCGCTGGGAAGCGAAGTGCAGACGCTGCGCAACGAAAACTTGTCGCTTCTCCAGACGCGGGGTGAAACGCGTCAGGGGCGGCCTGTTACCCGAGACGAAGATGCTGCGAGCGAAGCAAGGGCGTCGATGACACCTGAAGCAGTTGAAGAAGTCCACAGCGAGCCGCGGGCGGCCATTAAAATCAAACCTCCGATGCCACCGCCGTTCAACCCGACCGACAGAACAACTACAATGAGCGGTTGGCTGTTCGCCATGGAAATCTTCTTCACAGCAGCAAGTATTAATGACAACCCGTCACGTGACAACTTGGCTGTATCGTTGCTGAGGGGACCGGCACTCGACTGGTGGCGCATGCATCTAGACGAGGGAGGAGCCCCGGCAGGGAATCAGCGGGCGGTAGATGGGGAGCACGGTTAATCAACGGCTCAAGCAGAACCGATCTTTGGGTAGGCCACGATCCGCACGTCGAAAGCGTGGGGCGGAGCATTGAAGAACCGATTCAAGCACATATCCATGCGCGAAAATGCTCGCACAAGGCTTCGGATGTGGAGATAGTTCGCCTCTGTCCACGAATACACGGCTTCGTTCTTGGCGCCATGCGATCAAATCGGAGGGCTTAGCGAAGACGAGAAGATCGATCGCTACGTGGGTTGTCTCAAGCCAGAGATTTAGCAAGAGATCGTTCTGCGAGCCCCGGCAACATTCAACGAAATTGTCCGAATCGCGGATGCGCTGGACGCGAGGCATGGACTCGCGAGGGCGGGTTTCCGGGAGGGAAATCGCTTTCGAGGACAGCCCCAACACACATCAATCAACGGCGTGGACGTGTTTGCAGCCCGGGTATTTTCCGGATGTTGTTTCCACTGCAACCAGCCGAGCCACATAGTGAGGGAATACCGCAGCTGAAGAAGAACTTAGCTAACGACGGGAAGGAGTCGGGAAATGGAGATCGTCAGTAGCAGATGAGCCACCTACTGACTTGACTACGTCGCCTAAACGCCAACACCCGCACCAAGTTATAGTGCCGATTTGGACTATCTACCATTCCTAGCTGAATAAGGGGGGTGAACCGGTTGATCGCCCTGTGCTGGTCGAAGGAAGAGTTGGCGACACCTGCATCAAAATATTTATTGATGGTGGGGCAAGCCACAGTTTGATGGATGTGACAAAGGCGAAGAAAGTCTGATTGCAGCTGGAGCGCTCCATGCCCAAAATCGACGAGACGTTGGTTGACGATACTCCACTGGCGATTCGGGAGCGTGTGCCTCACGTGCGAGTGACCTGTAGCGAAAACTTCAGTTTCACGACGAAGATGCTGGCGACAACTTTGGACGGGTGCGACATGCTGATGGGACGCGATTGGTTGTGCGAATACAACCCGAGCATCGACTGGCGGACGGATGATTGTCGCATAAAGTGGAGTGGCGAGTGGCGACGACTACCCAAGTGGAGCAGTCAAGACTCGACAACATTGACGGTCAGCACAGTGACTATAAAGCACGCAATGATTCGAGGAGAGCAACTGTATGTCGTCCGATGGATCGCATCAATGGCTGTCGACACGCCGACCGACATTGACAAACTCTGCGCAGCTGTACCGGATGATTTGGCAACAGTGATTCGGAAGCACGCCGTAATTTTTCCAGACGACCTACCAGCGAGCTTGCCACCTCAGCGGTCGCATGACCACAAAATCGAGCTCGAACGCGGCGCGCAGCCTACTATTCAGACCCAATGGCGGCTAACTCAGCCTGAGTTAGTTGAACTTCGACGCCAGCTGGACTACCTGCTCGAGAAAGGTTTTGTCCGCCCGAGCACATCACCATTTGTAGCTCCGATCCTTTTCACTCCGAAAAGATACAGTATGGCGGTCTACGTATGTGTATCGACTACCGCGCCTTGAATCGGGTTACCATCAAGTCTCGCTACCCCATTCCACGTGTAGACGAACTTATCGACCAACTTCGCGGGGCCAGATTTTTCTCGAAGATTGACCTGCGAGGCAGTTACCACCAACTTCGAGTGCACAAAGCTGACTGCTACAAGACGGCGTTTCGAACCCGGTACGGGAGTTACGAGTACACGGTCATGCCCTTCGGCTTAACAAACGCTCCTTCGACATTCCAGTTGACCATGAACGAAAATTTTCAGCCACTGCTGGATAAATGCGTCATCGTGTACCTCGACGACATCCTCGTCTACAGCACAACAAGGGAGCAGCATTTGAAGGATTTGGAAGCAGTTTTCTCTCTCTCTCTTGTAGCAGAACCGGCTCATCACCAAGGGCTCTAAGTGCGAGCTTTTTAAACACGAACTGGAGTTCTTGGGTCACGTGATTTCCATCGACGGTGTTAAAATCGACCCCAAGAACATCGCGACAATCTAAGACTGGAAGCCACTGGCTAATCTCCGTAAATTTCAGAGTTTTCTGGGGTTTGTTAATTGCGTCCGCCGTTTCATTCCGAACATGGCGGGGGTAACTCCCCTCTCACGGACCTCCTGAAGAAGGGCACGTTTTTTGAGTGGGGGGGGAGAGCAGCAGGCTGCGTTCGAAAAGCTCAAAATTTTCCTGACTATACCGCCAGTTCTTCGGATTGCAGATTCCCACCGTCCATTCGAGCTCATCATCGACGCTAGCGATTTGGCCGTTGGCGCAGTCTTGTTACAAGACTTCGGCGAAGGCCTACAACCGATCGCCTACGAGTCACGAAATCTGAACCCGGCCGAGCGAAATTATCCTGTCCACGACAAGGAGTTACTCGCCATCGTTCACGCTTTCAAAGTCTGGGTGCTACCTGACGAGCGCCGATGTAACAGTCCGAACAGACCACAATTCGCTAGTATTCATCCGCGCCCAACCGACACTGAATCCCCGACTACCTCGATTCCAATTTCCACTACAGAGTCATCTACAAGTGAGGGGTCATAAACATCGCCGACGCATTGACCCGCCCCTCGGTCCACACCGCCGCAGTCCTAATTACCCAAGCTAATCCGTTGCTAACTGACCTATTCACCCGCGGGTACAGTACTGACCCATTCTTCACCACTAACAGTCATCCCCAACTGATGGTCAAACAAGGGGCCTATTATCTAAAATCCGGTACCAATCGGATTTGGATCCTTGCCTACCATACCCTTCGGGAATTACTGATCCAGGAGGCACATGCCCCGAGTTTCTCGGGTCACTACGACATCGACAAAACCGCAAAATTACGGAGTCGTAATCATTACTGGCCCGACCTACCGAAAGACGCGCAGCAGTACGTCACCTCCTGCGCCACGTGTCAACGCATGAAGTCTTCCCGACTTCGACCTGCTGGATTGCTGCAGCCGCTCGAGCCACCCTGTCGACCTTGGCAACAAGTGATGATGGACTTTGTCACTTGCCTGCCAGCTGGTTCAAGCGGTAATGACGTGATCCTCGTCGTCGTTGACTGGTTGACGAAAACGACCCATTTTGCTGCCTGCAAAACGACAATTACTGCCAAGCAGACAGCGAAACTAATCCTCACGAACATCGTGCGGCTACACGGCATCCCATCGGCAATCATCAGCGATCGTGACCCACGGTTTACGTCCAACTTATTGGACAAAAACCTGGCAGCAGTACGGCACACGTCTGCATCTATCTACGGTGTACCACCCGCAATCGGACGGTCAGACTGAGCGCACCAGCTAGATGATGGAGCAGCTGATTCGCACGACATGCACAGACCCGACCTAATGGGAAGACGCCCTTCCCTTGATCGAGTTTGCGTAGGATAATGCCCCATCGGCCACGACTACTTAGTCCCCGTTCTTCCTTAATTACGGGATAGTTCCGACAACCCCTCTATCACAACCGATAGAAAATTCGGCACCAAGGTCTCAGCAATTCGTCGAAAGTCTCCGACAGTCTCAGCAAAAAGCCGCCGATGCCATCCTAAAAGCCAACCAGAGGGCTAAGCAGCAAGCTGACCGACGACGCCGAGATTTAACACTTGTCCTTGGGCAATCGGTCCTGCTCGACACCAGGAATTTGGGAATCCCCCTCCCAAATAAATTACGACCAAGATTTTGCGGACCCTTCCGCATCATCTGCATGGTGACACCAGTCATCGCCCATCTGCAGCTGCCGAACGACGGGCGAATTCACGATTCGTTCCACGTCAGTCTCCTGCGACCGTTCGTCCCGAGTGCGACCAATCTCGACCGTCAACATATTAATCCTACGGTCAACCCAGTACCCAAGCCGACGGCAGCACTGTCCAAGATCCTTGTTCATCGTGTACGGGGACATCGAGACACAGCAGCCATCGATTTCCTTGTACGCTGGGTCGGTCGCATCAGTGACGACGATCTCTGGGTTCCCGCAGCCACGCTCGGTGAAAACAGAGTTGTCCGGGACTATGTATACCGACGACGTGTCCCGGATGTGGGTAGTCTCATCTCGGAAGGGGGGGTGGTATAAGGAAATTCTCCTTTCCTTACTGGTTTCGACTATAGCGCGTACGCCCTCGACTCTCGGAAGTCCAGGCCCAGCCAACTTCTTCGGTCCTGAACCACTTCGCGAACCCAAACCTAGACGCACGACGCTTCCGTAGCTTTCGCCAACCGGACCGCCCCAACCTGTTCGCATGGTTCTCGGCTAGATCTGTTTGTGCCTATAAATGCCTAAGCCCTCATTTGTATCGACACTCTTGAATCAAGACTCCTTTATTACACTACCTGTTATTACTCTGATTTATTCATAACATCCATGAAAATGAGGATGTCCGTAACGCCAAAACTCCTGCGACGCCGCAGATTTTCACGTCACCTGAGGGTAGACCTGGATGTGCGAAAGGTGCTGGCCGTCACCTTCACCGAGCCCTTGCGATCCGATGCGACACTTCGGTGTCGCCTATCAGTATTTTATCCACGTGGCGTGCTTTTTCGGCTGCCACTAAAGCAGCAGCCAGGCTCGGCATTCCCAAGAATATGGGAACTCCATGGTCGGTCTGGCGTTGGTTGTTGGGGGCTTGATGTGCATTTTGCATATCTGAACCGTTTCCTAATAAGTTGGCACCGTACTGCCCCGTAGTAATTGTATTAGGGAGGGGAGGTATTCTTGGCCACGCCCTGGGAGAGGAGAATTTGAAATATTCCCTTGGATGCTGGCTAGTCCAAAAATGGCCAGTTTATATATGCCTCTACCGTGTCTCTGGAACTCTTCCTGACATACCTTTTTCTGGTACTTTCCGGGGGGAGTACTCAATTCGGAGGATCCTGGGAAACACTGCAGAGCCGTGCAACATCCGCATCGCCATCGTCCGTCAAGGACCCCTCAGAGCAACTGCTGGCTAGCGAGATCGCCGAGATTTCACATCCTACCACTGATGATTGCTAGCCTTGAACAAGGACCTGCCGGCCAGGGCCTAGTAGTGTCTTTAGCAGGGCCCTCTTAGAACCAAGGAGTAGTGTCAACAGTACCAAGGAAGCTGCGTGCCGCTGTGGTTTTTGAGTCGACTAAAAAATCACCTGCCGGCGAGGGCCCAGCAGTGTCTCCAGAAGGGCCGCCTTAGAACAGAGCCGGAAGCTGCGTGTCGCTGTGATGAGAGCCCTTGAGGTGACTGAAGCCGTGTGACGGTGCAGTGACTGCCTAAGTAGCGTCGCCTCCGCCTCCTCAAGTGCGAGCAGTCACTCTCTCTTTCAAGTCCAAACTAAGCCCCCCCGGGAAATCAGCGAATTGCGTGCGTTCCTCTCAACAGTTACAACCTCTTCACGTTTTCGACTGGTGAATCCAGCTGAATTTGGCAGTATTTCGTCCGCGATATGCGTGGACTCATTATCAGTGCCCCGCTACTTGCAGCAGATACAAGCGTTCGCCAGCCGCTCTCTTGGTCTCCTTCCAAAACTCCCCCACAATAACTATTTTATCGGAAAACCGGACTCGTTAAGCGGCGGATTATAACGGGTCCGGCATGGGCAGTATCGTGAACATCCCCGGCATCACGAGCAGCGGCAGCACGGCGGCGTTGTTCCACCTCATCCTCCCGCAACGCTACGTCATCGTGCTGCTCACGCTAGTGTGCTCCGCCGTGTGCTATATCGAACGCGTGGGCTTCTCTATCGCGTACACCGCCATCGCGATCCGGGAAGGCGTGGATCAGGCGACGAAAGGATGGGTCATGTCGGCCTTTTACTACGGATATGCCTCCTCGCAGGTGAGCTTCCTCGCGGGTGAGCTTCCTCGCAGGTGAGCTTCCTCGCAGGTGAGCCTCCTCGCAGGTGAGCCTCCTCGCAGGTGAGCCTCCACGCAGGTAAGCCTCCTCGCAGGTGAGCCTCCTCGCAGGTAAGCCTCCTCGCAGGTAAGCCTCCACGCAGGGAAGCCTCCTCGCAGGTGAGCTCCTCGCAGGTAAGCCTCCTCGCAGGTAAGCCTCCACGCAGGTAAGCCTCCACGCAGGTAAGCCTCCATGCAGGTAAGCCTCCTCGCAGGTAAGCCTCCCTACTTCACCTTTTGAGTCAAAAGCCTCCCTACTTCACCTTTTGAGTCGACTAAAAAACCTCCCTACTTCACCTAACACACCGCTCACTTTTTATGCGCCTCAACACGTTTCCCCCTTTTGCCACAGATATGCTAACTCACAGGCAGGTGAATTTGGAGTCAGGTGAATTTGGAGTCAGGTGAATTTGGAGTCAGGTGAATTTGGAGTCAGGTGAATTTGGAGTCAGGTGATGTTTTAGAATTCTAAAAAACCATTCACTACAGATATGCCTCCTCACAGGCATGTGAATTTGGAAACAAGTCAAAATTGCAAGCGAACTCCCTTGTTTAACCTCAAGCGAACTCCCTTGTTTAACCTCAAGCGCGCCCTCGTTTCCTTCCTCGCGCTCCCTTCTCTCTTCTCCCTTCTCTCTTCTCCCTGTCCGCTCTCTTATCTCCTCCTTCTCCCCACCTCTCATCTCACCCTCTCACTCACGATATACGTCGCCTCGAAGCATGCAATCTCTCTCTCTCTCTTTCCCCAAACCTACTGCCGCCTTCTCGCCTGCCTGTTCGTTGCTCACCACCGCCCTCTTGTTTCCCATTCCACCCTCTCTCCTCCCCTTGATCCCTCTCGCACTCTTCTCAGGCCCCTGGCAGTTGGGCTTCTCAAAATGATGGTGGCAGGCACCCCCCCTTACATACTCGTTGGTAGCATACCTGCTACTCGCCTGCAATCTCATGTTTCCCATCCTTTCCTCTTCGCCCCTCTTGCACTCCCTCCCAGGTTCCCGGCAGTTGGGCGTCCCAAAAGTATGGCGGTAGACGCGTCCTCACGTACTCGTTTGTAGCCTGGTCCGTTTTATGCGTCCTCACGCCCACCGAGTCACCCCCTGACAGTACAGGCAGCGGCCCCAATACAGTCACGCTCGTTGTAATCCGCCTGCTAGTAGGCATCGCACAGGGATTCATTTTCCCCGCGATACACACTGTTCTAGCTCAATGGACGCCTCCCCATGAGAAATCGCGCGCGGTTAGTTTATCAATGTCCGGAATGTACCTAGGAGCCGGCATAGCTATGCAGATCTTACCCGGATTAGTAGCCTCTAGAGGCCCCGAGTCGGTGTTCCAGTTAGTAGCCGCTATGGGCGTCGCGTGGACTATTCTATGGGTTAAGTACGCATCAGACCCCCCGGGGGGGCCTACGGCGTTTGCTCATGTGCCGGTAGGGGGGGGCATGGGGGGGCACAAGGGGAGCGAGGGGGAGCTGCTTCCGCTGGTGAATGGGGAGGACGACAGGGGGAGGGGAGGGGGGACAGGGTTGGAGACAGAAGTAGTGCACAGAATAGGAGGAGGAACAGGGGGGGGAGGCAGTGTGGGAAATGGCGGAGGGGCAGGAGGCGGAGGCGGAGGGGGAGGGGGAGTGAGGGGAGGGGAAGCTGGGAAGGCTGGGGGAGTGGGCGGAGCAAGCATGGGGGGAATTAAATCCCCATCAAGTGCAGTTTCAGCGTCGGGTTCAGGGGGAATGGGGGGAAGAGAGGAGGAGCTTCAGCGGCTAAAGAGACTGGGAGAGGAGTTCACCTCAACGCCTAAACACCTCAAGACGTCCTACAAGCCATCCATGGCTAAAGACCCTCCTATTCCCTGGGTACCGATCCTCATGAGCGCGCCGGTGTGGGCCATAGTAGCCAATAACTTCACCTTCCACTACGCGCTATATGTTCTTATGAACTGGCTCCCTACTTACTTCCACCAAGCCCTAAACACCAGCCTGCACAACGTAGGGTCCGGTAAAGCCATGCCATACTATATCATGACTCTGTTTTCCAATATCGGGGGTGTACTCGCCGATCACTTAATCGCAAAACGGTACCTGACTGTAGGGGGTACAAGAAAGGTCCTCAACACTATAGGCTTCTTTGCCTCAGCAGTCGCCCTAGCCCTAACCCCCGTCCTTAAATCCGTCAACGGCGCAGTGCTCTGCTCGTCTCTAACCCTAGGCGCGTGTGCGATTGCCCGAGCAGGGTTTGCAGTCAACCACATGGATATAGCGCCTCGGTTCGCAGGGGTGGTGATGGGTGTATCGAACACTGCTGGCACCATGGCAGGGGTGGTTGGGGTGGCAGCTTCTGGGCTGATTCTCGAGGCGTTTTCAGGGGGTGATGGGGCGGGTGGGGGGGGGAGTGGTGGGGGGGAGGGGGGAGTGGGGGGGTTGAGTGGTGGGGGAGGCGGAGTAGGAGGAGGAGGGGGAGGGGGGATTGACCCTGGGTGGTGGTGGGTGTTCTTCACACCGGCTTCCCTCTGTGTGGTCAGTGCGTTGATCTTCGATGCCTTCGCCACGGGGGAGAGGGTGTTTGAGTAACTTGCTGGTAACAAGGGAGAAGGCCAGCTGCAGTGTGAAGGAGGGTTTGATCGCCAGTGCCTTTGCCACGGGGGAGGGGGCGTTTGAGTGATGCTGTGGGCTCTTGGCCATCCTACTGATGCTCGAGTCGACTCGGGTGGCGTGCGGCTACTCTCTGTGTGCTCAGCTGCTGTCTCCTCTGCTGCTGCCTGCTTGGCTGCTGTGGCGTTACCATCTTAAAGGGTCAACTCAGAGTCGGCTCGCTTCTGAAGTCTGGCCACAACACCTCTCTGCAATGCTTGCCGTGCTGCGAGTCCCACCTGCTGAGTTTCTCAGACTCACCTCACCACCAAGACACCCCCGAGCTTCAAAGGGTGGTGGATAATGCAGTGAAAAGGGGGGGGGGAGTGGGGTGGGCGAACCTGGTGGGACAGGTAGAGGACTCTTCTGCTGGTGAAGGGCGGGTTCAAGAGCAGCACTCAGCAACTGCAGCCAGAGAACCAGCAGCAGCAGTGGCAGAAGCAAAAGGTAGCAGCCTGCGGCAAATTTTGTCAGAAGTAGCAGCGGCAGTGGCTGGCAGCAGGGCTGACAGCCACCGAACCGACGTGATGAGGCCTAACTATCCCTCTTAGTGTTTCTAACATAGCCTGTAACGTGTGGCCTGTAAAGTGGCCTGTAACAAGACCTATCATAGAGATTCATCATTACTTCTGCTGGTGCTGAATGTTGCGAGCCCAGTATACCCTATAACATGGCAGTGCACATGTGTACACCTCTTAGTACCCAATATGCGAACTATAAACCCTCTTGGTGCTCACTGTGTCTCTTGAAGCAAGGGCACGCCCCTGTGATGCAACTTGAGGTGTATGTATGGGCCATGACGAGGCTTTGCTTACCTGGCAGTTCGGATATGATTTGCGGATGATTGCTTCTCACAACCCCCAGTATACGAACCAAGTGAGAGGCAGTCTGTCTGCTCATTTCAGGGTGGCGTGTGCGAATGACCTTGAGTAGCTTTGAAAGAACCAGCATTAGCACTGTACTGTACTCGAGAGAGTACGTACTGTACACATTCCATGTGACATCAGAAGAAGAATCCATACAGCTCGATGCCACACAGGCACAGGTTCCAAGCGTTCTGCTTTGCACTTGTGGGGCCCACAAGGCGAATCCGGAAGAATCTAGCCGGACCAATCACATTGCACGGTTTAGCAGTTGGTCTGGCACAGGTGTCGACTGGCCAGGACGCATACTGCCCCGGGCGGCACAGGGAGGTGTCATCTGAGTGGAGCCGGAGGTTTGTCCAATCAGATCCGTTGTTGGAAGCCTGGGGTTGGAAAAGGGGCGGCAAAGTTGAGGGAGAAGGGGAAGAGTTGGAGATGAGTGAGTGCTCCAAGGAGGGCATTAATGTCCGTGACGTGCATAGCACACCCTTTAGTGCCACACAAACTTTAAACAGTCACACCAACCAAGGTACTCACATTGAGGCACCAGGAGCGCATGGTACATCGGACCCTCTTGCATCACCTCCTTTGTATCACACTCTTGCATCACCTCCTTTGTATCACCCTCTTGCATCACCTCCTTTGTATCACCCTCTTGCATCACCTCCTTTGTATCACCCTCTTGCATCACCTCCTTTGTATCACACTCTTGCATCACCTCCTTTGTATCACACTCTTGCATCACCTCTTTTGTATCACACTCTTGCATCACCTCCTTTGTATCACACTCTTGCATCACCTCCTTTGTATCACACTCTTGCATCACCTCCTTTGTATCACACTCTTGCATCACACTCTTGTATCACATCAGCAAAGGCACCCACCTCAAGGCACCAGGAGCGCATGTAGTTGGGGCTGCCGTCCTGCCGGACTGTGTAGAAGTTGCAGAGGAGCTGAAGGGGGAAGAGGGGGAGGAGAAGGGGTGTGGGGAATGGGGGAAATGAGTGCCACAAGGAGGGCAGAAGTGGAGAATGTAGTGGTGCATGTAGTTGGGGCTGCTCTCCTGCCGGACCGTGTCGAAGTTGCAGAGAAGCTGAGGTGGTGAGGGGAATATGGGGGAAATGAGTGAGACGAGAGGGTGTTGACCATGTGCAAACTCACATACACACACATATATTCACAAACTGTAACCATGAATATACACATAACACATATGCACACATGTACTATACAACTAAGCATGCATACACCTAGAAGAATTTGCCATGGAAAACGCGAGCGGCAAAGACTTCGAACGGAAAGAGATGATAAAAGGATGGATGCAAGTGCAAGCAACCCTTATTAATGTACTAAAAGCATGCCATGTGTTTTCCCCCCAGATACATCCTGTTGAAAAAAAGGCTACGGGACCTAATGAGTCTTGGGAACAGGTAAAATACAAATTGGGAGCTTTGTGGATGTGTGATTTGTTTTCAGCACTCCAAGTCAGGCTCGGGAAGCGGCTCAAGTATATAAATCAATTGCTGTCAAGTATGAGGAGACTGTGTGATCCCGGTTGCTTATAAGACTAGCGAATCACCAAGAAACTGGTGCAGCAACGTGGGGACTATCCCTCATTACATCCCCCCACATTTTGCTACACCATCTCCTCAGTGCCTCACTGGACATGTAAAAAGCCGCATTCACAAAGTTTCCTCGTATTTGGCAGCAATTAATCCATATACCTGAGCCGCTTCCTGGATCTGAGTTGGAGCGATGAAAAAAAAACACCCTCCAAGTCGACCCGCCACCATCAGTCATGCCATGCAAACCCAAATAAGTAGTCTGACAGCCTCACTCTCAAACCCTTGACCCAAAGCGGGGACCTCACCTTGTGCTTCTCCCCCAGGTCGATCCGCCACCATGCAGTCATGCGACCGCCCTCCACACGAGGCCCAGCAAAGGACGAGCTCTGATGGGGTTGGGTTGGGGATTTTGGGGACATTTGGGAGCATGAAAGCGAGGTAAAAAAAAACGGCTGTCATATAATGCGACCGTTTTTCCCAAGCATTCAGGAAAAAACACGCTGTTTTTCCAAAGGAACTTTTAGCAACCCTTTTTTTCGGGGGGGGGGAAGCCTAAACGTCCGCCGGATCCACACATTTCGTCCACCAAAACGCTAGACCCGGCACACTTTGGTGGGCAAAATGCCAGATCCGCGCATTTCACCGGTAATTTTCACAATTTCATTGAAAACTTCGGCCGCATGTTTTAACCAGACCAGAATATACAGCATTGACCGTCGTTTATGGAATCATACGACCATACAATTCGGTAGCGTACCCTACGGTAAAGAAGAAGAAGAAAAGGTCGTCTTTAACCTTGCCTTTAAGCATTAGGTTCAGAGCATAGGGGCATAAAGAATAGAGCACATGCAGAGATGGTCCACTTTCCACATGAGTTGTTGGGGCAGTGCATATAGGCAGGGCATACAAGTGCTTTGAGAAGTTTGCTCCCCTGAGACGAACTTTTGCCTGGTACTACTAAGAGCGGAGGAGTAGGGGGGCGCATTCAACCACATCAGACACTCACCACGTAATCGCCAGACACAATGAGCTTGCCATTGGTGTAGCGAGAGGGAGGGCTGCTGGCTGCCATGCACTGCATGGTACCTTTTTGCACCACATTGCACTGCACTGCACCACACTAAACCGCGCACAACTGCATTCACTCACCACATAATCCCCTGACACAATGAGCTTGCTATCGGTGTAGCGAGAGGGAGGGCTGCTGGCTGCCACTGAGAGGGTCTGGGATGGTTTGGGGGGAGGGGAAGGGGGGGCGCAGGGGGGGAGGAAGGAGAACGTGGGGAAACGGAGGGGGAGGATTAGCCCAAAATTAGAGGAGGAAAAACGAGAGAGTTGAATAGACATCAGGAGGAGAAAGCGAGACGGAAGGAAGGAAAGACGAGACATCCTTGTAGCATAATCAAAGACGATGATACAGAAAAGGCTCAAAGACATCGTCGTTGTCGGTGCCTCCCGTGCGACGTGCCTTCATGGTGACGGTGGCACACACCGCTCATTTTTTAGATTTCTCAAAAATACCGTGCGACGTGCCTTCATGGTGATGGTGGCTGGCACACACTGCTCATTCCGGAGATTCGAAACACGGACCAGTTTTGAGGCGCCTCAAAGCCAGACCACTCACGTTCGGTCCCAAAGCCACATGGGGTACCAACCAACTCACCCCCAGCAGCACCGGATTCATCCAAGGGTGCCGCCCGTAGGACGTCCCGGCATGGTAACACACGCCGTTCTTATCCCCGTCGTGCATGTACTGAAGGACGCGGGGGTTGGTTAAACCTGGCGCCAGCAGCAAGGGCGGCGACCCTTTCATCAAGGGAGCAGGAGAATCCGCTGCTCTTTTCCTTGCTGCAGCAACAAATGCAGCAGCTGCTGCCGCTCTCTCGTGCTCCCCCTTCTTATTGACCCGCTTCTCCCCCTCCTCCTCCCCCCTTGCAGCAGCTGCTGCTGCTCTGTCGTGGTTTGTCCGCCTCGCACCCACTCCCATACCGCCCCGCTCCCCCCTCTCCTCGCTCCCGCCTGCAGCTGCTTCTCTATCTTCTGCTCCACCCCCTCCCATACTGTCATCTGCAGTCGCAGAAATCCTAAACCCAGAAACCTGGTCGGGCGGCGCCTGAGTCACGCGAACCGAAAGCTGACCAGACGGTCGCATTGATTCGTCCACTGTGGCACCCTCCACTCGCCTTCGCCCACTCCCACTTGCCTCCATGCGTCCGCATGCCTCCAATACTTCTGCCTCCAGAAATCTTCTCCCTGTGCTCCCCATCCCCTTCCATCCACTCTCTGTTGCCTCCCTCCCCTTCGGCCTTTGCACTTCCCCCGATTCTCCTTCCCCTCTTCTCTTCAGTACCCGCTCCTCCCCTCCCTCCACGCCGTTCCCTTCCCCTGCTGCCCTTCCCCATCCCTCCCCCCCTTCCGTCCGCCTTCCCTCTCCCACTCGCTCTGTATCCCCCTCCCTCAACCGCGCACAACCACCTCCGCCATTAGACGATTTTTGAGTCGACTCAAAAATCACTCGCTCTCTATCCCCCTCCCTCAACCGCGCACAACCACCTCCGCCATAAGACGCCGCCCTTCCCCCTCTCTGCCCCACCCCTCCTTCCTCCACTCCACGCAATCCAGCTTCACGTCTCTCTCCTCGCCCGTGCCCCAGCGCCGGCACAAAACCCCCTCCTGCAAGCGCAGTAACCTGTGTAGACGCGCCGTATTGACCAATACCTCCCTTGTCAGGACCTTCCCTGGTTGCTGATTCTCGAGCCTCGGCCTCTTGTCCTGCTGCACGTGTGTGCGGTTGAGCCTCCCTCCCTCTCGCCGTGCAACTGGCATCCCTATCATCTGCACACACGTGCATCCTATCCTCAAACGTTTCAAGATCCGCTTGAGCCTGACAAGCACACGCACGAGCCCCTCCCGTCAATCCCATCTGCGCTTCCCGCTTCTCCCTCCCTTCATCTCGCCCCCCTCCCTTCACTCTCGTCCCCTCCCGCGCCCATCCCTCTGCTCCCTTCTCAATACGCCCCCATTCCTTCGAACGGTCCTTATCATGCCGGCCCCCTCTCTCCCGTCCACTGCTTTCAAGGGACCAGGCCCGCGGCACAGCACCCACCGAGCCTGACGGCCAGGCTCGGGGCGGGAGGTCAGGGGAGGTGAACCGGACGATCCGACGGCCAAGATCTAACTGGATGGAATCGGATGGCTGGTGGGAGCTGTGGACGGGGAGAATTAAACCCTGGCTGTGTGGTGGGGGAGAAAACCCATGACTTGTCTCCGATGGAAAAGGTGGATAGCAGTGGTCCCGTGCGGTGGAGAGTGGTGAGCCAGAGAAGGGGCTGGAGTGACCTTGTGGGGTAGGAGGGTAGGCTTGAGGTCTTGTGGCTGCTTGGCTGTGCAGGTTGCGGCGGACAATTTCCTTGATGGCCTGAGAGCAGGGCAAACAGGAGGGGAGAGGAGAGGCAAGAGGCAGGCTCGCTTATGGGTCAACTCAAAAGCATTGTGCCAGTTGCGGTGGGCAATCTACCTGTCAGGCTGAATGCAGGGCAGGGAGAGGGGACAGAGGAGGGGCACGGGGCAATGGAGAGTGGTGGAGAGTGGTGACGCGACATATGCCCAGCATAGAATCTGAAAATATTGCATAAAATAACAGAAATGAAAAAAAAAGGAACATTGAGATACTTTCGAGACGCGTCGTAAGCATAGAGTATGAAACTATCGCCAACACAAACAGAACGACTGAGAGCATTGGCAAAGGTGATTTTTGAGTCGACTCAAAAATCACCTACAGATCGACTGAGAGCATTGGCAAAGGTGATTTTTGAGTCGACTCAAAAATCACCTACAGATCGACTGAGAGCATTGGCAAATGGTGAAGGCGGGGAAAGGGGGATGCACGGAGAGTGCTTTTGAGGCGCCTCAAAAGCCATCGCCAACGCAAACAGATCGACTGAGAGCATTGGCAAATGGTGAAGGCGGGGAAAGGAGACGCACGGATCGGCGAATGGTGGGAAGCCACGTGGCAAGCAGGCTGTCTCTGAGCCTGAATAGGATGGTGTCTGGGAGGGACATGAACTGCACGTGCTGCAGCAACCCAGAAACTTCGTCCTCCTCTTCCTCCTCTTCCTCTTCGTCCTCCTCTTCCTCCAATAATGCTTCCCCCCTTAGCGGCTGTAGCATAGGCTCGGCTCCCTCCAGCTGTAGCCGACTGAGCAGCTCAGAATGCAAAAGCGCCTCATCAGTGCTACAGTCCTCGTGGCACCCACTAGTACAAGGGGCGTGCCTTGCAATATCCTCTTCCCCCCTATCTGTACTCCTTTCCTCCCTCCTCTCTTCCCCTCTGCACTCCTCCCATCCCTCCCCTTCTTCCCTCTCCTCCCGCTCCTCTCTCATCGTCATCTCCCCCAAAGCCCGCTCCGCCTCCTCCTTCCCCTCCTCCTTCCCCACCTCCTCCTCCTCTGGCTTTCTCTCCTTCCCTCCCTCCTCCTCCCCTTCTTCCCTCTCCTCTCTCACCATCACCTCCCCCAAAGCCCGCTCCGCCTCCTTCCATGTGCTGACGTCAGCTCGCTGCATGGCCCACGTCAGCACGGCATCCAGCACTCTCTCCTCGTTGGTCGTCCAGAAGAAGGGGCTCTGGTAACCAGATGGGAGGTGGTAACCAGACAGGTGGCAGTGTGGACACACAGGGGCAATTGAGTTGGGACGTGATGCATCATGGCTGAACACCAGCCTTTAACACTGCACTGGAGTAACTATACTAAGTACCTGTACCTTAACTAGACTACGTACCTGTAGCTTAACTAGACTAAGTACCTGTACCTTAGCTAGACTACGTACCTGTACCTTAACTAGAGTTGTACCTTAACTAGACTAAGTACCTGTACCTTAACTAGACTAAGCACCTGTACCTTAACTATACTAAGTACCTGTAACTTAACTAGACTAAGTACCTGTACCTTAACTAGACTAAGTACCTGTACATTAACTAGACTAAGTACCTCTAGCTTAACTAGACTAAGTACCTGCAGCACAGCTGTTGGTGCAGCAGCAGGGGGCAGCGTCAGCCCATCCCTGTCAGCACCCACACAGATCCGGCCAAGTGACTTTTGAGTCGACTCAAAAGCCATCCCTGTCAGCACCCACACAGATCCGGCCAAGTGACTTTTGAGTCGACTCAAAAGCCATCCCTGTCAGCACCCACACAGATCCGGCCAAGTGACTTTTGAGTCGACTCAAAAGCCATCCCTGTCAGCACCCACACAGATCCGGCCAAGTGACTTTTGAGTCGACTCAAAAGCCATCCCTGTCAGCACCCACACAGATCCGGCCAAGTGACTTTTGAGTCGACTCAAAAGCCATCCCTGTCAGCACCCACACAGATTGCTCCAACAACCGACATGCGTGCACCATGACTGAAAAGGGGTGAACCACTGTCATACCAGCGCAGCTCACCTGCAGCACGGCTGCTAAAGCAGCAGCAGGCAGCAGCCTCAGCGACTCTCCGTCAGCACCCCACTGCCATGCGTGCACCATGAGTGTCAAGGGTGAACCACTGTTGTACCAGCGCAGCTCACCTGTAGCACAGCTGTTAGAGCAGCAGCAGGCAGCAGCCTCAGCCCCTCTCTGTCAGCAGCCACATACCGATCCGCTTACCCCTGTCCCACCAGCGCAGCTCACCTGCAGCACAGCTGTTAGAGCAGCAGCCGGCAGCAGCCTCAACCCCTCCCTGTCAGCAGCCACACACCGCTCGAACTGAGCAGCAGCCAATGAGGCGGCGACAGCTGTCAGGTGGGCGCAAGTGTCCCCTGGGATAGAGGCAGCAACCCGCAGGGTGGCGAATGCTGAAGCCTGGAGGGGGAGAGGAGTGGGGGGGTGATGGGAGATAGGTAATAGAGAACAGGGATGTAGGGAGGGGAGAGAAAACGGCTGTGGTGGTGGGCGCAGTTTTTTTAGGCGCCTCAAAAAATAGAGATAAGGGACTAAGGGAGGGGAGAGAAAACAGCAGTGGTGGTGGGCGCAGCACAGGAGTTCCCCGGAACACGGGCAGCAAATCGCAGCGTGGAGCCTGGAGGGAGAGAGAGAGGAGTGAAGCGAGGGATGGAAGGGCAGGGGAAGAGTGATGGATCACAGGGGTCTGTGACGTGGGAACCAGCTTTCCCCCGGGATCGATGCAGCAACTTGAAGAGTGGTGAGTACTGAGGCCGGAGGCAGAGCAGAGTGGAGCGAGGGAGGGAAGGGCAGGGGAAGGTTGGCGTGAGGAACACTGAGGATTGGAGGGAGAGGGGAGTGGGGGGAGGGAGGGACTGAGGATTGAAGGGAGAGGGGAGTGGGGGGAGGGAGGGGCCAGGGGAAGATTGGCATGAGGAACGCTGAGGACTGGAGGGAGAGTGGCACGCAGGGGTGAAGGAGCAGGAGAACAGGCGAATATTTATATGCCAAAATAAAACTTATCAACTCAACTCGCCACATCAACACATCCAAACCAGCCTTGCCAAGCCACGTCACCTCATTACCAGCCATTGCTCACCTCACCTCATCAACGCATGCGAGCAGCTGCTGTTTCACAGCGGATTTTATTAGTCGACTCAAAAGGTGATTTTTGAGTCAACTCAAATCAAAAGGTGATTTTTGAGTCAACTTAAACGTCGCACCTCACTGCAAGCCATCTCACCTCGTCAACACATGCCAGCAACTGTTGGTTCACAGCGTGATGCAGGAACCTATTTTTGAGGCGCCTCAAAAACAGCGTGATGCAGGAACCTATTTTTGAGGTGCCTCAAAAACAGCGTGATGCAGGAACCTATTTTTGAGGCGCCTCAAAAACAGCGTGATGCAGGAACCTATTTTTGAGGCGCCTCAAAAACAGCGTGATGCAGGAACCTATTTTTGAGGCGCCTCAAAAACAGCGTGATGCAGGAACCTATTTTTGAGGCGCCTCAAAAACAGCGTGATGCAGGAACGGTCAGCCAGGCACAGCAGCGACAGACGGCAGCACAGTGTGAGTGCTCTTGATTGCACCGCAACACCTATTAGTCTCACACCTCATTACAAGCCATCGCTCACCTCATCAATACATGCGAGCAGCCGTTGGTTCACAGCGTGATGCAGGGCCGGGATGCAGAAGCGGTCCGCCAGGCACAGCAGAGACAGAAGCACGCTTTCAGTGCTCTTGGACGCTGCAGCAGACATTGACCGTGATTGTAACGGGTGCACCATGCGTGACTGTAACGGGTGTGAGTGTGATGAGCGGGTAGGAAGCTCTCCGGTATAGAAGAAGTGCAGGAGTGCGCCGACGGCTTCGTTAGAAGCACCTCCGATCACAATCTCATGTGATGTGGCCTCCCGCATGCCACTTGTCAGCATCTGATTGGACGAGAGCAAACGGGGGTGAGCATAGGAGTTGAGAGATATAATCAAGAAATAGAATAATGGCGGATGAGAAAACCCCAAGGAGATTAATATCTCCTAGAGAGACCAAATATATATGCATATATATACATATATATGTATATATATATATAACACAAAGCAGAGAGTACTTGCCTTGTGGAAAGCAGTGCTCCAGGCGCAGAGCACCACTCGGTGCGCTCGAAACACCGTGCTGCCGTGCTGGGCCGCCTGCACGCTCACGTCACTGTAGCTGCCGCTGTAGCTGGCAGCGTGGCTGGCAGTGTGGCTGGCAGTGCTGCTGGCAGGTGAGGCTCTTAGAGTTAACATGGAAGCCGTGGAAGCCAATGAAGGCTCTGAAGTCTCTGACGACCTGCTGCCACCACCGCAGCAATCACAACGGAGGTGTCTAAAAAGGCGGCGCTCGGACGAGAGGACATGGAGTGGGACGCCTGCTGCTCCCTTGTCCGAGATCGAACTTGCAGTTGCAGTTGCAACAGTGGCTGTGGCTGTGTTTGTGCTTCCACCTGCAGATGCACCTGCTTCTGTGTTACCACCTGAAAACCTACCTGAGCATGCACCTGAGCTTTCACCATCCCCTTCCCTCAAACCCCAGCTCTCCTCCTTCCCAAGCATCCCTTGCCAGCATTGGTCCTGTGAGGAGAGCAGCGCAGATTGATCCCCACTCCTAAGCCGCGCCTGGGCTTGCCTCAAGCCACTCTCTCCCTCCTCTTGGCTCCTGGCTACTGGATAACAGAGGCACACGAGCCCGTTGACCAGCGTTGACTTTGAACACCTCGTTGACCTGGCTGAGTCGGTTGACTTGATTGACTTGAGCCTCTCGGCAACAGTAGCACTAAGAGCAGAGTCGCCCCCCTGGGATACAGCCCTATAGACACCCGGCGCGGAGGGTCCTATAACAGAGGATCCCAGAGCACTCGGTCCAGATGCAGCGTATCTGCCAGGGGCTGTGCCAGATGCATCTGGTTGAGTTGGTTGAGTTTTACGCGCCTCAGAATCCGAGCTATGCGCCTCAAGTGCTGCTTGGCACGACTGCACCAGTTCTTGTGCCCCTGACTCGTGTGCAAGCGAGAGGAGGGGGTGGAGGGCCGAGAGGGGAACCTGGAATGGAGGGGGGGGGAGTGCACCATGAGATGAGGTGGCATGACGAATGGTAATGGGAAAGGCAGGCGCCATGAGTGCACGCCTGCACCGGTTGTTGTGCCCCGGACTTGTATGCGAGCAAGAGGAGGGGTCGGAGGAGAGACAGGAGTACCTGGACCTGGAATGGGATCGAAGGGGGGAGATTGGTTGAAGTAGTTGCAGACAGTGACCAAAGAGGGAGCAACGGGTGGTGAGACGGCAGCATAGGTGCTTATACCAGAAGTATCTTCTGAGCATCTAACTCTCAGGGAACGGATGGGAGGGCAGGAAGGGAGAGGGGCACAGGCAGATGAAGAAAGGAGAGCGAGAGTGGAGATAACAGCACGAGGAGATAACAGCACGAGGAGATAACAGCACGAGGAGATAACAGCACGAGGAGATAACAGCATGAGGAGATAACAGCATGAAGAGATAACAGCACGAGGAGATAACAGCACGAGGAGATAACAGCACGAGGAGATAGCAGCACGAGGAGATAACAGCACGAGGAGGTAACAGCACGAGGAGGTAACAGCAGCATGAGGAGATAACAGCACGAGGAGATAGCAGCACGAGGAGATAACAGCATGAGGAGATAACAGCACGAGGAGATAGCAGCACGAGGAGATAACAGCATGAGGAGATAACAGCACGAGGAGATAACAGCAGCATGAGGAGATAACAGCACGAGGAGATAACAGCACGAGGAGATAACAGCACGAGGAGATAGCAGCACGAGGAGATAACAGCACGAGGAGGTAACAGCACGAGGAGGTAACAGCAGCATGAGGAGATAACAGCACGAGGAGATAGCAGCACGAGGAGATAACAGCATGAGGAGATAACAGCACGAGGAGATAGCAGCACGAGGAGATAACAGCACGAGGAGATAACAGCATGAGGAGATAACAGCAGCATAAGGAGATAACAGCACGAGGAGATAACAGCATGAGCAGATAACAGCATGAAGAGATAACAGCATGAGGAGATAACAGCACGAGGAGATAACAGCACGAGGAGATAACAGCATGAGGAGATAACAGCCTGAAGAGATAACAGCACGAGGAGATAACAGCATGAGGAGATAACAGCACGAGGAGATAACAGCATGAGGAGATAACAGCATGAAGAGATAACAGCACGAGGAGATAACAGCACGAGGAGATAACAGCACGAGGAGATAGCAGCACGAGGAGGTAACAGCACGAGGAGGTAACAGCAGCATGAGGAGATAACCGCACGAGGAGATAGCAGCACGAGGAGATAACAGCATGAGGAGATAACAGCACGAGGAGATAGCAGCACGAGGAGATAACAGCATGAGGAGATAACAGCAGCATGAGGAGATAACAGCACGAGGAGATAACAGCATGAGGAGATAACAGCATGAAGAGATAACAGCACGAGGAGATAACAGCACGAGGAGATAACAACACGAGGAGATAACAGCATGAGGAGATAACAGCATGAAGAGATAACAGCACGAGGAGATAACAGCACGAGGAGATAACAGCACGAGGAGATAGCAGCACGAGGAGATAACAGCACGAGGAGGTAACAGCACGAGGAGGTAACAGCAGCATGAGGAGATAACAGCACGAGGAGATAGCAGCACGAGGAGATAACAGCATGAGGAGATTACAGCACGAGGAGATAACAGCATGAAGAGATAACAGCATGAGGAGATAACAGCACGAGGAGATAACAGCACGAGGAGATAACAGCACGAGGAGATAACAGCATGAGGAGATAACAGCATGAAGAGATAACAGCACGAGGAGATAACAGCATGAGGAGATAACAGCAGCATGAGGAGATAACAGCACGAGGAGATAACAGCATGAGGAGATAACAGCATGAAGAGATAACAGCACGAGGAGATAACAGCACGAGGAGATAACAAAACGAGGAGATAACAGCACGAGGAGATAACAGCACGAGGAGATAGCAGCATGAGGAGATAACAGCACGAGGAGGTAACAGCACGAGGAGGTAACAGCAGCATGAGGAGATAACAGCACGAGGAGATAGCAGCACGAGGAGATAACAGCATGAGGAGATAACAGCACGAGGAGATAACAGCATGAGGAGATAACAGCATGAAGAGATAACAGCATGAGGAGATAACAGCACGAGGAGATAACAGCACGAGGAGATAACAGCACGAGGAGATAACAGCATGAGGAGATAACAGCATGAAGAGATAACAGCACGAGGAGATAACAGCATGAGGAGATAACAGCAGCATGAGGAGATAACAGCACGAGGAGATAACAGCATGAGGAGATAACAGCATGAAGAGATAACAGCACGAGGATATAACAGCATGAGGAGATAACAGCAGCATGAGGAGATAACAGCACGAGGAGATAACAGCATGAGGAGATAACAGCATGAAGAGATAACAGCACGAGGAGATAACAGCACGAGGAGATAACAGCACGAGGAGATAGCAGCACGAGGAGGTAACAGCACGAGGAGGTAACAGCAGCATGAGGAGATAACAGCACGAGGAGATAGCAGCACGAGGAGATAACAGCATGAGGAGATAACAGCACGAGGAGATAGCAGCACGAGGAGATAACAGCATGAGGAGGTAACAGCAGCATGAGGAGATAACAGCACGAGGAGATAACAGCATGAGGAGATAACAGCATGAAGAGATAACAGCACGAGGAGATAACAGCACGAGGAGATAACAAAACGAGGAGATAACAGCACGAGGAGATAACAGCACGAGGAGATAGCAGCATGAGGAGATAACAGCACGAGGAGGTAACAGCACGAGGAGGTAACAGCAGCATGAGGAGATAACAGCACGAGGAGATAGCAGCACGAGGAGATAACAGCATGAGGAGATAACAGCACGAGGAGATAACAGCATGAGGAGATAACAGCATGAAGAGATAACAGCATGAGGAGATAACAGCACGAGGAGATAACAGCACGAGGAGATAACAGCACGAGGAGATAACAGCATGAGGAGATAACAGCATGAAGAGATAACAGCACGAGGAGATAACAGCATGAGGAGATAACAGCAGCATGAGGAGATAACAGCACGAGGAGATAACAGCATGAGGAGATAACAGCATGAAGAGATAACAGCACGAGGAGATAACAGCATGAGGAGATAACAGCAGCATGAGGAGATAACAGCAGCACGAGGAGATAACAGCATGAGGAGATAACAGCATGAAGAGATAACAGCACGAGGAGATAACAGCACGAGGAGATAACAGCACGAGGAGATAACAGCACGAGGAGATAGCAGCACGAGGAGGTAACAGCACGAGGAGGTAACAGCAGCATGAGGAGATAACAGCACGAGGAGATAGCAGCACGAGGAGATAACAGCATGAGGAGATAACAGCACGAGGAGATAGCAGCACGAGGAGATAACAGCATGAGGAGATAACAGCAGCATGAGGAGATAACAGCACGAGGAGATAACAGCACGAGGAGATAACAGCACGAGGAGATAACAGCACGAGGAGATAACAGCATCAGGAGATAACAGCATGAGGAGATAACAGCACGAGGAGATAACAGCACGAGGAGATAACAGCATGAGGAGATAACAGCATGAAGAGATAACAGCACGAGGAGATAACAGCACGAGGAGATAACAGCACGAGGAGATAACAGCATGAGGAGATAACAGCATGAAGAGATAACAGCACGAGGAGATAACAGCACGAGGAGATAACAGCACGAGGAGATAGCAGCACGAGGAGATAACAGCACGAGGAGGTAACAGCACGAGGAGGTAACAGCAGCATGAGGAGAAAACAGCACGAGGAGATAGCAGCACGAGGAGATAACAGCATGAGGAGATTACAGCACGAGGAGATAGCAGCACGAGGAGATAACAGCACGAGGAGATAACAGCACGAGGAGATAACAGCACGAGGAGATAACAGCATGAGGAGATAACAGCATGAAGAGATAACAGCACGAGGAGATAACAGCATGAGGAGATAACAGCATGAAGAGATAACAGCACGAGGAGATAACAGCACGAGGAGATAACAGCACGAGGAGATAGCAGCACGAGGAGGTAACAGCACGAGGAGGTAACAGCAGCATGAGGAGATAACAGCATGAGGAGATAGCAGCACGAGGAGATAACAGCATGAGGAGATAACAGCACGAGGAGATAGCAGCACGAGGAGATAACAGCATGAGGAGATAACAGCAGCATGAGGAGATAACAGCACGAGGAGATAACAGCATGAGGAGATAACAGCATGAAGAGATAACAGCACGAGGAGATAACAGCACGAGGAGATAACAGCACGAGGAGATAACAGCATGAGGAGATAACAGCATGAAGAGATAACAGCACGAGGAGATAACAGCACGAGGAGATAACAGCACGAGGAGATAGCAGCACGAGGAGATAACAGCACGAGGAGGTAACAGCACGAGGAGGTAACAGCAGCATGAGGAGATAACAGCACGAGGAGATAGCAGCACGAGGAGATAACAGTTTGAGGAGATAACAGCACGAGGAGATAACAGCATGAGGAGATAACAGCACGAGGAGATAACAGCAGCATGAGGAGATAACAGCACGAGGAGATAACAGCACGAGGAGATAACAGCACGAGGAGATAACAGCACGAGGAGATAACAGCACGAGGAGGTAACAGCACGAGGAGGTAACAGCAGCATGAGGAGATAACAGCACGAGGAGATAACAGCATGAGGAGATAACAGCAGCATGAGGAGATAACAGCACGAGGAGATAACAGCACGAGGAGATAACAGCATGAGGAGATAACAGCAGGAGGAGATAACAGCACGAGGAGATAACAGCATGAGGAGATAACAGCATGAAGAGATAACAGCACGAGGAGATAACAGCACGAGGAGATAACAGCACGAGGAGATAACAGCATGAGGAGATAACAGCATGAAGAGATAACAGCACGAGGAGATAACAGCACGAGGAGATAACAGCACGAGGAGATAGCAGCACGAGGAGATAACAGCACGAGGAGGTAACAGCACGAGGAGGTAACAGCAGCATGAGGAGAAAACAGCACGAGGAGATAGCAGCACGAGGAGATAACAGCATGAGGAGATTACAGCACGAGGAGATAGCAGCACGAGGAGATAACAACATGAAGAGATAACAGCATGAGGAGATAACAGCACGAGGAGATAACAGCACGAGGAGATAACAGCACGAGGAGATAACAGCATGAGGAGATAACAGCATGAAGAGATAACAGCACGAGGAGATAACAGCATGAGGAGATAACAGCATGAAGAGATAACAGCACGAGGAGATAACAGCACGAGGAGATAACAGCACGAGGAGATAGCAGCACGAGGAGGTAACAGCACGAGGAGGTAACAGCAGCATGAGGAGATAACAGCACGAGGAGATAGCAGCACGAGGAGATAACAGCATGAGGAGATAACAGCACGAGGAGATAGCAGCACGAGGAGATAACAGCATGAGGAGATAACAGCAGCATGAGGAGATAACAGCACGAGGAGATAACAGCATGAGGAGATAACAGCATGAAGAGATAACAGCACGAGGAGATAACAGCACGAGGAGATAACAGCACGAGGAGATAGCAGCACGAGGAGGTAACAGCACGAGGAGGTAACAGCAGCATGAGGAGATAACAGCACGAGGAGATAGCAGCACGAGGAGATAACAGCATGAGGAGATAACAGCACGAGGAGATAGCAGCACGAGGAGATAACAGCACGAGGAGATAACAGCACGAGGAGATAACAGCATGAGGAGATAACAGCATGAAGAGATAACAGCATGAGGAGATAACAGCACGAGGAGATAACAGCACGAGGAGATAACAGCACGAGGAGATAACAGCATGAGGAGATAACAGCATGAAGAGATAACAGCACGAGGAGATAACAGCATGAGGAGATAACAGCAGCATGAGGAGATAACAGCATGAGGAGATAACAGCATGAAGAGATAACAGCACGAGGAGATAACAGCACGAGGAGATAACAGCACGAGGAGATAGCAGCACGAGGAGGTAACAGCACGAGGAGGTAACAGCAGCATGAGGAGATAACAGCACGAGGAGATAGCAGCACGAGGAGATAACAGCATGAGGAGATAACAGCACGAGGAGATAGCAGCACGAGGAGATAACAGCACGAGGAGATAACAGCACGAGGAGATAACAGCATGAGGAGATAACAGCATGAAGAGATAACAGCACGAGGATATAACAGCATGAGGAGATAACAGCAGCATGAGGAGATAACAGCACGAGGAGATAACAGCATGAGGAGATAACAGCATGAAGAGATAACAGCACGAGGAGATAACAGCACGAGGAGATAACAGCACGAGGAGATAGCAGCACGAGGAGGTAACAGCACGAGGAGGTAACAGCAGCATGAGGAGATAACAGCACGAGGAGATAGCAGCACGAGGAGATAACAGCATGAGGAGATAACAGCACGAGGAGATAGCAGCACGAGGAGATAACAGCATGAGGAGATAACAGCAGCATGAGGAGATAACAGCACGAGGAGATAAAAGCATGAGGAGATAACAGCATGAAGAGATAACAGCACGAGGAGATAACAGCACGAGGAGATAACAACACGAGGAGATAACAGCATGAGGAGATAACAGCATGAAGAGATAACAGCACGAGGAGATAACAGCACGAGGAGATAACAGCACGAGGAGATAGCAGCACGAGGAGATAACAGCACGAGGAGGTAACAGCACGAGGAGGTAACAGCAGCATGAGGAGATAACAGCACGAGGAGATAGCAGCACGAGGAGATAACAGCATGAGGAGATTACAGCACGAGGAGATAACAGCATGAAGAGATAACAGCATGAGGAGATAACAGCACGAGGAGATAACAGCACGAGGAGATAACAGCACGAGGAGATAACAGCATGAGGAGATAACAGCATGAAGAGATAACAGCACGAGGAGATAACAGCATGAGGAGATAACAGCAGCATGAGGAGATAACAGCACGAGGAGATAACAGCATGAGGAGATAACAGCATGAAGAGATAACAGCACGAGGAGATAACAGCACGAGGAGATAACAAAACGAGGAGATAACAGCACGAGGAGATAACAGCACGAGGAGATAGCAGCATGAGGAGATAACAGCACGAGGAGGTAACAGCACGAGGAGGTAACAGCAGCATGAGGAGATAACAGCACGAGGAGATAGCAGCACGAGGAGATAACAGCATGAGGAGATAACAGCACGAGGAGATAACAGCATGAGGAGATAACAGCATGAGGAGATAACAGCATGAAGAGATAACAGCACGAGGAGATAACAGCACGAGGAGATAACAGCACGAGGAGATAGCAGCACGAGGAGATAACAGCACGAGGAGGTAACAGCACGAGGAGGTAACAGCAGCATGAGGAGATAACAGCACGAGGAGATAGCAGCACGAGGAGATAACAGCATGAGGAGATTACAGCACGAGGAGATAACAGCATGAAGAGATAACAGCATGAGGAGATAACAGCACGAGGAGATAACAGCACGAGGAGATAACAGCACGAGGAGATAACAGCACGAGGAGATAACAGCATGAGGAGATAACAGCATGAAGAGATAACAGCACGAGGAGATAACAGCATGAGGAGATAACAGCAGCATGAGGAGATAACAGCACGAGGAGATAACAGCATGAGGAGATAACAGCATGAAGAGATAACAGCACGAGGAGATAACAGCATGAGGAGATAACAGCAGCATGAGGAGATAACAGCAGCACGAGGAGATAACAGCATGAGGAGATAACAGCATGAAGAGATGACAGCACGAGGAGATAACAGCACGAGGAGATAACAGCACGAGGAGATAGCAGCACGAGGAGGTAACAGCACGAGGAGGTAACAGCAGCATGAGGAGATAACAGCACGAGGAGATAGCAGCACGAGGAGATAACAGCATGAGGAGATAACAGCACGAGGAGATAGCAGCACGAGGAGATAACAGCATGAGGAGATAACAGCAGCATGAGGAGATAACAGCACGAGGAGATAAAAGCATGAGGAGATAACAGCATGAAGAGATAACAGCACGAGGAGATAACAGCACGAGGAGATAACAACACGAGGAGATAACAGCATGAGGAGATAACAGCATGAAGAGATAACAGCACGAGGAGATAACAGCACGAGGAGATAACAGCACGAGGAGATAGCAGCACGAGGAGATAACAGCACGAGGAGGAAACAGCACGAGGAGGTAACAGCAGCATGAGGAGATAACAGCACGAGGAGATAGCAGCACGAGGAGATAACAGCATGAGGAGATTACAGCACGAGGAGATAACAGCATGAAGAGATAACAGCATGAGGAGATAACAGCACGAGGAGATAACAGCACGAGGAGATAACAGCACGAGGAGATAACAGCACGAGGAGATAACAGCATGAGGAGATAACAGCATGAAGAGATAACAGCACGAGGAGATAACAGCATGAGGAGATAACAGCAGCATGAGGAGATAACAGCACGAGGAGATAACAGCATGAGGAGATAACAGCATGAAGAGATAACAGCACGAGGAGATAACAGCATGAGGAGATAACAGCAGCATGAAGAGATAACAGCAGCACGAGGAGATAAGAGCATGAGGAGATAACAGCATGAAGAGATAACAGCACGAGGAGATAACAGCACGAGGAGATAACAGCACGAGGAGATAGCAGCACGAGGAGGTAACAGCACGAGGAGGTAACAGCAGCATGAGGAGATAACAGCACGAGGAGATAGCAGCACGAGGAGATAACAGCATGAGGAGATAACAGCACGAGGAGATAGCAGCACGAGGAGATAACAGCATGAGGAGATAACAGCAGCATGAGGAGATAACAGCACGAGGAGATAACAGCATGAGGAGATAACAGCATGAAGAGATAACAGCACGAGGAGATAACAGCACGAGGAGATAACAAAACGAGGAGATAACAGCACGAGGAGATAACAGCACGAGGAGATAGCAGCATGAGGAGATAACAGCACGAGGAGGTAACAGCACGAGGAGGTAACAGCAGCATGAGGAGATAACAGCACGAGGAGATAGCAGCACGAGGAGATAACAGCATGAGGAGATAACAGCACGAGGAGATAACAGCATGAGGAGATAACAGCATGAAGAGATAACAGCATGAGGAGATAACAGCACGAGGAGATAACAGCACGAGGAGATAACAGCACGAGGAGATAACAGCATGAGGAGATAACAGCATGAAGAGATAACAGCACGAGGAGATAACAGCATGAGGAGATAACAGCAGCATGAGGAGATAACAGCACGAGGAGATAACAGCATGAGGAGATAACAGCATGAAGAGATAACAGCACGAGGAGATAACAGCATGAGGAGATAACAGCAGCATGAGGAGATAACAGCAGCACGAGGAGATAACAGCATGAGGAGATAACAGCATGAAGAGATAACAGCACGAGGAGATAACAGCACGAGGAGATAACAGCACGAGGAGATAACAGCACGAGGAGATAGCAGCACGAGGAGGTAACAGCACGAGGAGGTAACAGCAGCATGAGGAGATAACAGCACGAGGAGATAGCAGCACGAGGAGATAACAGCATGAGGAGATAACAGCATGAAGAGATAACAGCACGAGGAGATAACAGCATGAGGAGATAACAGCAGCATGAGGAGATAACAGCAGCACGAGGAGATAACAGCATGAGGAGATAACAGCATGAGGAGATAACAGCATGAAGAGATAACAGCACGAGGAGATAACAGCACGAGGAGATAATAGCACGAGGAGATAGCAGCACGAGGAGATAACAGCACGAGGAGGTAACAGCACGAGGAGGTAACAGCAGCATGAGGAGATAACAGCACGAGGAGATAGCAGCACGAGGAGATAACAGTTTGAGGAGATAACAGCACGAGGAGATAACAGCATGAGGAGATAACAGCACGAGGAGATAACAGCAGCATGAGGAGATAACAGCACGAGGAGATAACAGCACGAGGAGATAACAGCACGAGGAGATAACAGCACGAGGAGATAACAGCACGAGGAGGTAACAGCACGAGGAGGTAACAGCAGCATGAGGAGATAACAGCACGAGGAGATAACAGCATGAGGAGATAACAGCAGCATGAGGAGATAACAGCACGAGGAGATAACAGCACGAGGAGATAACAGCATGAGGAGATAACAGCATGAGGAGATAACAGCACGAGGAGATAACAGCATGAGGAGATAACAGCATGAAGAGATAACAGCACGAGGAGATAACAGCACGAGGAGATAACAGCACGAGGAGATAACAGCATGAGGAGATAACAGCATGAAGAGATAACAGCACGAGGAGATAACAGCACGAGGAGATAACAGCACGAGGAGATAGCAGCACGAGGAGATAACAGCACGAGGAGGTAACAGCACGAGGAGGTAACAGCAGCATGAGGAGAAAACAGCACGAGGAGATAGCAGCACGAGGAGATAACAGCATGAGGAGATTACAGCACGAGGAGATAGCAGCACGAGGAGATAACAACATGAAGAGATAACAGCATGAGGAGATAACAGCACGAGGAGATAACAGCACGAGGAGATAACAGCACGAGGAGATAACAGCATGAGGAGATAACAGCATGAAGAGATAACAGCACGAGGAGATAACAGCATGAGGAGATAACAGCATGAAGAGATAACAGCACGAGGAGATAACAGCACGAGGAGATAACAGCACGAGGAGATAGCAGCACGAGGAGGTAACAGCACGAGGAGGTAACAGCAGCATGAGGAGATAACAGCACGAGGAGATAGCAGCACGAGGAGATAACAGCATGAGGAGATAACAGCACGAGGAGATAGCAGCACGAGGAGATAACAGCATGAGGAGATAACAGCAGCATGAGGAGATAACAGCACGAGGAGATAACAGCATGAGGAGATAACAGCATGAAGAGATAACAGCACGAGGAGATAACAGCACGAGGAGATAACAGCACGAGGAGATAGCAGCACGAGGAGGTAACAGCACGAGGAGGTAACAGCAGCATGAGGAGATAACAGCACGAGGAGATAGCAGCACGAGGAGATAACAGCATGAGGAGATAACAGCACGAGGAGATAGCAGCACGAGGAGATAACAGCACGAGGAGATAACAGCACGAGGAGATAACAGCATGAGGAGATAACAGCATGAAGAGATAACAGCATGAGGAGATAACAGCACGAGGAGATAACAGCACGAGGAGATAACAGCACGAGGAGATAACAGCATGAGGAGATAACAGCATGAAGAGATAACAGCACGAGGAGATAACAGCATGAGGAGATAACAGCAGCATGAGGAGATAACAGCACGAGGAGATAACAGCATGAGGAGATAACAGCATGAAGAGATAACAGCACGAGGATATAACAGCATGAGGAGATAACAGCAGCATGAGGAGATAACAGCACGAGGAGATAACAGCATGAGGAGATAACAGCATGAAGAGATAACAGCACGAGGAGATAACAGCACGAGGAGATAACAGCACGAGGAGATAGCAGCACGAGGAGGTAACAGCACGAGGAGGTAACAGCAGCATGAGGAGATAACAGCACGAGGAGATAGCAGCACGAGGAGATAACAGCATGAGGAGATAACAGCACGAGGAGATAGCAGCACGAGGAGATAACAGCATGAGGAGATAACAGCAGCATGAGGAGATAACAGCACGAGGAGATAAAAGCATGAGGAGATAACAGCATGAAGAGATAACAGCACGAGGAGATAACAGCACGAGGAGATAACAACACGAGGAGATAACAGCATGAGGAGATAACAGCATGAAGAGATAACAGCACGAGGAGATAACAGCACGAGGAGATAACAGCACGAGGAGATAGCAGCACGAGGAGATAACAGCACGAGGAGGTAACAGCACGAGGAGGTAACAGCAGCATGAGGAGATAACAGCACGAGGAGATAGCAGCACGAGGAGATAACAGCATGAGGAGATTACAGCACGAGGAGATAACAGCATGAAGAGATAACAGCATGAGGAGATAACAGCACGAGGAGATAACAGCACGAGGAGATAACAGCACGAGGAGATAACAGCATGAGGAGATAACAGCATGAAGAGATAACAGCACGAGGAGATAACAGCATGAGGAGATAACAGCAGCATGAGGAGATAACAGCACGAGGAGATAACAGCATGAGGAGATAACAGCATGAAGAGATAACAGCACGAGGAGATAACAGCACGAGGAGATAACAAAACGAGGAGATAACAGCACGAGGAGATAACAGCACGAGGAGATAGCAGCATGAGGAGATAACAGCACGAGGAGGTAACAGCACGAGGAGGTAACAGCAGCATGAGGAGATAACAGCACGAGGAGATAGCAGCACGAGGAGATAACAGCATGAGGAGATAACAGCACGAGGAGATAACAGCATGAGGAGATAACAGCATGAGGAGATAACAGCATGAAGAGATAACAGCACGAGGAGATAACAGCACGAGGAGATAACAGCACGAGGAGATAGCAGCACGAGGAGATAACAGCACGAGGAGGTAACAGCACGAGGAGGTAACAGCAGCATGAGGAGATAACAGCACGAGGAGATAGCAGCACGAGGAGATAACAGCATGAGGAGATTACAGCACGAGGAGATAACAGCATGAAGAGATAACAGCATGAGGAGATAACAGCACGAGGAGATAACAGCACGAGGAGATAACAGCACGAGGAGATAACAGCACGAGGAGATAACAGCATGAGGAGATAACAGCATGAAGAGATAACAGCACGAGGAGATAACAGCATGAGGAGATAACAGCAGCATGAGGAGATAACAGCACGAGGAGATAACAGCATGAGGAGATAACAGCATGAAGAGATAACAGCACGAGGAGATAACAGCATGAGGAGATAACAGCAGCATGAGGAGATAACAGCAGCACGAGGAGATAACAGCATGAGGAGATAACAGCATGAAGAGATAACAGCACGAGGAGATAACAGCACGAGGAGATAACAGCACGAGGAGATAGCAGCACGAGGAGGTAACAGCACGAGGAGGTAACAGCAGCATGAGGAGATAACAGCACGAGGAGATAGCAACACGAGGAGATAACAGCATGAGGAGATAACAGCACGAGGAGATAGCAGCACGAGGAGATAACAGCATGAGGAGATAACAGCAGCATGAGGAGATAACAGCACGAGGAGATAAAAGCATGAGGAGATAACAGCATGAAGAGATAACAGCACGAGGAGATAACAGCACGAGGAGATAACAACACGAGGAGATAACAGCATGAGGAGATAACAGCATGAAGAGATAACAGCACGAGGAGATAACAGCACGAGGAGATAACAGCACGAGGAGATAGCAGCACGAGGAGATAACAGCACGAGGAGGTAACAGCACGAGGAGGTAACAGCAGCATGAGGAGATAACAGCACGAGGAGATAGCAGCACGAGGAGATAACAGCATGAGGAGATTACAGCACGAGGAGATAACAGCATGAAGAGATAACAGCATGAGGAGATAACAGCACGAGGAGATAACAGCACGAGGAGATAACAGCACGAGGAGATAACAGCATGAGGAGATAACAGCATGAAGAGATAACAGCACGAGGAGATAACAGCATGAGGAGATAACAGCAGCATGAGGAGATAACAGCACGAGGAGATAACAGCATGAGGAGATAACAGCATGAAGAGATAACAGCACGAGGAGATAACAGCACGAGGAGATAACAAAACGAGGAGATAACAGCACGAGGAGATAACAGCACGAGGAGATAGCAGCATGAGGAGATAACAGCACGAGGAGGTAACAGCACGAGGAGGTAACAGCAGCATGAGGAGATAACAGCACGAGGAGATAGCAGCACGAGGAGATAACAGCATGAGGAGATAACAGCACGAGGAGATAACAGCATGAGGAGATAACAGCATGAGGAGATAACAGCATGAAGAGATAACAGCACGAGGAGATAACAGCACGAGGAGATAACAGCACGAGGAGATAGCAGCACGAGGAGATAACAGCACGAGGAGGTAACAGCACGAGGAGGTAACAGCAGCATGAGGAGATAACAGCACGAGGAGATAGCAGCACGAGGAGATAACAGCATGAGGAGATTACAGCACGAGGAGATAACAGCATGAAGAGATAACAGCATGAGGAGATAACAGCACGAGGAGATAACAGCACGAGGAGATAACAGCACGAGGAGATAACAGCACGAGGAGATAACAGCATGAGGAGATAACAGCATGAAGAGATAACAGCACGAGGAGATAACAGCATGAGGAGATAACAGCAGCATGAGGAGATAACAGCACGAGGAGATAACAGCATGAGGAGATAACAGCATGAAGAGATAACAGCACGAGGAGATAACAGCATGAGGAGATAACAGCAGCATGAGGAGATAACAGCAGCACGAGGAGATAACAGCATGAGGAGATAACAGCATGAAGAGATAACAGCACGAGGAGATAACAGCACGAGGAGATAACAGCACGAGGAGATAGCAGCACGAGGCGATAACAGCACGAGGAGATAACAGCACGAGGAGGTAACAGCAAGAGGAGGTAACAGCAGCATGAGGAGATAACAGCACGAGGAGATAGCAGCACGAGGAGATAACAGCATGAGGAGATAACAGCACGAGGAGATAGCAGCACGAGGAGATAACAGCATGAGGAGATAACAGCAGCATGAGGAGATAACAGCACGAGGAGATAAAAGCATGAGGAGATA
The DNA here is from genome assembly GCA_027943415.1 of Closterium sp. NIES-67. Classification (NCBI taxonomy): domain Eukaryota; kingdom Viridiplantae; phylum Streptophyta; class Zygnematophyceae; order Desmidiales; family Closteriaceae; genus Closterium; species Closterium sp. NIES-67. The sequence goes on along the minus strand of BQMB01000674.1, from coordinate 179,125 downwards.
ACAGCATGAAGAGATAACAGCACGAGGAGATAACAGCACGAGGAGATAACAACACGAGGAGATAACAGCATGAGGAGATAACAGCATGAAGAGATAACAGCACGAGGAGATAACAGCACGAGGAGATAACAGCACGAGGAGATAGCAGCACGAGGAGATAACAGCACGAGGAGGTAACAGCACGAGGAGGTAACAGCAGCATGAGGAGATAACAGCACGAGGAGATAGCAGCACGAGGAGATAACAGCATGAGGAGATTACAGCACGAGGAGATAACAGCATGAAGAGATAACAGCATGAGGAGATAACAGCACGAGGAGATAACAGCACGAGGAGATAACAGCACGAGGAGATAACAGCACGAGGAGATAACAGCATGAGGAGATAACAGCATGAAGAGATAACAGCACGAGGAGATAACAGCCTGAGGAGATAACAGCAGCATGAGGAGATAACAGCACGAGGAGATAACAGCATGAGGAGATAACAGCATGAAGAGATAACAGCACGAGGAGATAACAGCATGAGGAGATAACAGCAGCATGAAGAGATAACAGCAGCACGAGGAGATAAGAGCATGAGGAGATAACAGCATGAAGAGATAACAGCACGAGGAGATAACAGCACGAGGAGATAACAGCACGAGGAGATAGCAGCACGAGGAGGTAACAGCACGAGGAGGTAACAGCAGCATGAGGAGATAACAGCACGAGGAGATAGCAGCACGAGGAGATAACAGCATGAGGAGATAACAGCACGAGGAGATAGCAGCACGAGGAGATAACAGCATGAGGAGATAACAGCAGCATGAGGAGATAACAGCACGAGGAGATAACAGCATGAGGAGATAACAGCATGAAGAGATAACAGCACGAGGAGATAACAGCACGAGGAGATAACAAAACGAGGAGATAACAGCACGAGGAGATAACAGCACGAGGAGATAGCAGCATGAGGAGATAACAGCACGAGGAGGTAACAGCACGAGGAGGTAACAGCAGCATGAGGAGATAACAGCACGAGGAGATAGCAGCACGAGGAGATAACAGCATGAGGAGATAACAGCACGAGGAGATAACAGCATGAGGAGATAACAGCATGAAGAGATAACAGCATGAGGAGATAACAGCACGAGGAGATAACAGCACGAGGAGATAACAGCACGAGGAGATAACAGCATGAGGAGATAACGAGATAACAGCACGAGGAGATAACAGCATGAGGAGATAACAGCAGCATGAGGAGATAACAGCACGAGGAGATAACAGCATGAGGAGATAACAGCATGAAGAGATAACAGCACGAGGAGATAACAGCATGAGGAGATAACAGCAGCACGAGGAGATAACAGCATGAGGAGATAACAGCATGAAGAGATAACAGCACGAGGAGATAACAGCACGAGGAGATAACAACACGAGGAGATAACAGCATGAGGAGATAACAGCATGAAGAGATAACAGCACGAGGAGATAACAGCACGAGGAGATAACAGCACGAGGAGATAGCAGCACGAGGAGATAACAGCACGAGGAGGTAACAGCACGAGGAGGTAACAGCAGCATGAGGAGATAACAGCACGAGGAGATAGCAGCACGAGGAGATAACAGCATGAGGAGATTACAGCACGAGGAGATAACAGCATGAAGAGATAACAGCATGAGGAGATAACAGCACGAGGAGATAACAGCACGAGGAGATAACAGCACGAGGAGATAACAGCATGAGGAGATAACAGCATGAAGAGATAACAGCACGAGGAGATAACAGCATGAGGAGATAACAGCAGCATGAGGAGATAACAGCACGAGGAGATAACAGCATGAGGAGATAACAGCATGAAGAGATAACAGCACGAGGAGATAACAGCACGAGGAGATAACAAAACGAGGAGATAACAGCACGAGGAGATAACAGCACGAGGAGATAGCAGCATGAGGAGATAACAGCACGAGGAGGTAACAGCACGAGGAGGTAACAGCAGCATGAGGAGATAACAGCACGAGGAGATAGCAGCACGAGGAGATAACAGCATGAGGAGATAACAGCACGAGGAGATAACAGCATGAGGAGATAACAGCATGAGGAGATAACAGCATGAAGAGATAACAGCACGAGGAGATAACAGCACGAGGAGATAACAGCACGAGGAGATAGCAGCACGAGGAGATAACAGCACGAGGAGTAACAGCACGAGGAGGTAACAGCAGCATGAGGAGATAACAGCACGAGGAGATAGCAGCACGAGGAGATAACAGCATGAGGAGATTACAGCACGAGGAGATAACAGCATGAAGAGATAACAGCATGAGGAGATAACAGCACGAGGAGATAACAGCACGAGGAGATAACAGCACGAGGAGATAACAGCACGAGGAGATAACAGCATGAGGAGATAACAGCATGAAGAGATAACAGCACGAGGAGATAACAGCATGAGGAGATAACAGCAGCATGAGGAGATAACAGCACGAGGAGATAACAGCATGAGGAGATAACAGCATGAAGAGATAACAGCACGAGGAGATAACAGCATGAGGAGATAACAGCAGCATGAGGAGATAACAGCAGCACGAGGAGATAACAGCATGAGGAGATAACAGCATGAAGAGATAACAGCACGAGGAGATAACAGCATGAGGAGATAACAGCACGAGGAGATAGCAGCACGAGGAGATAACAGCATGAGGAGATAACAGCACGAGGAGATAGCAGCACGAGGAGATAACAGCATGAGGAGATAACAGCAGCATGAGGAGATAACAGCACGAGGAGATAAAAGCATGAGGAGATAACAGCATGAAGAGATAACAGCACGAGGAGATAACAGCACGAGGAGATAACAACACGAGGAGATAACAGCATGAGGAGATAACAGCATGAAGAGATAACAGCACGAGGAGATAACAGCACGAGGAGATAACAGCACGAGGAGATAGCAGCACGAGGAGATAACAGCACGAGGAGGTAACAGCACGAGGAGGTAACAGCAGCATGAGGAGATAACAGCACGAGGAGATAGCAGCACGAGGAGATAACAGCATGAGGAGATTACAGCACGAGGAGATAACAGCATGAAGAGGATAACAGCATGAGGAGATAACAGCACGAGGAGATAACAGCACGAGGAGATAACAGCACGAGGAGATAACAGCACGAGGAGATAACAGCATGAGGAGATAACAGCATGAAGAGATAACAGCACGAGGAGATAACAGCCTGAGGAGATAACAGCAGCATGAGGAGATAACAGCATGAGGAGATAACAGCATGAGGAGATAACAGCATGAAGAGATAACAGCACGAGGAGATAACAGCATGAGGAGATAACAGCAGCATGAAGAGATAACAGCAGCACGAGGAGATAAGAGCATGAGGAGATAACAGCATGAAGAGATAACAGCACGAGGAGATAACAGCACGAGGAGATAACAGCACGAGGAGATAGCAGCACGAGGAGGTAACAGCACGAGGAGGTAACAGCAGCATGAGGAGATAACAGCACGAGGAGATAGCAGCACGAGGAGATAACAGCATGAGGAGATAACAGCACGAGGAGATAGCAGCACGAAGAGATAACAGCATGAGGAGATAACAGCAGCATGAGGAGATAACAGCACGAGGAGATAACAGCATGAGGAGATAACAGCATGAAGAGATAACAGCACGAGGAGATAACAGCACGAGGAGATAACAAAACGAGGAGATAACAGCACGAGGAGATAACAGCACGAGGAGATAGCAGCATGAGGAGATAACAGCACGAGGAGGTAACAGCACGAGGAGGTAACAGCAGCATGAGGAGATAACAGCACGAGGAGATAGCAGCACGAGGAGATAACAGCATGAGGAGATAACAGCACGAGGAGATAACAGCATGAGGAGATAACAGCATGAAGAGATAACAGCATGAGGAGATAACAGCACGAGGAGATAACAGCACGAGGAGATAACAGCACGAGGAGATAACAGCATGAGGAGATAACAGCATGAAGAGATAACAGCACGAGGAGATAACAGCATGAGGAGATAACAGCAGCATGAGGAGATAACAGCACGAGGAGATAACAGCATGAGGAGATAACAGCATGAAGAGATAACAGCACGAGGAGATAACAGCATGAGGAGATAACAGCAGCATGAGGAGATAACAGCAGCACGAGGAGATAACAGCATGAGGAGATAACAGCATGAAGAGATAACAGCACGAGGAGATAACAGCATGAGGAGATAACAGCACGAGGAGATAGCAGCACGAGGAGATAACAGCATGAGGAGATAACAGCACGAGGAGATAGCAGCACGAGGAGATAACAGCATGAGGAGATAACAGCAGCATGAGGAGATAACAGCACGAGGAGATAAAAGCATGAGGAGATAACAGCATGAAGAGATAACAGCACGAGGAGATAACAGCACGAGGAGATAACAACACGAGGAGATAACAGCATGAGGAGATAACAGCATGAAGAGATAACAGCACGAGGAGATAACAGCACGAGGAGATAACAGCACGAGGAGATAGCAGCACGAGGAGATAACAGCACGAGGAGGTAACAGCACGAGGAGGTAACAGCAGCATGAGGAGATAACAGCACGAGGAGATAGCAGCACGAGGAGATAACAGCATGAGGAGATTACAGCACGAGGAGATAACAGCATGAAGAGATAACAGCATGAGGAGATAACAGCACGAGGAGATAACAGCACGAGGAGATAACAGCACGAGGAGATAACAGCACGAGGAGATAACAGCATGAGGAGATAACAGCATGAAGAGATAACAGCACGAGGAGATAACAGCCTGAGGAGATAACAGCAGCATGAGGAGATAACAGCACGAGGAGATAACAGCATGAGGAGATAACAGCATGAAGAGATAACAGCACGAGGAGATAACAGCATGAGGAGATAACAGCAGCATGAAGAGATAACAGCAGCACGAGGAGATAAGAGCATGAGGAGATAACAGCATGAAGAGATAACAGCACGAGGAGATAACAGCACGAGGAGATAACAGCACGAGGAGATAGCAGCACGAGGAGGTAACAGCACGAGGAGGTAACAGCAGCATGAGGAGATAACAGCACGAGGAGATAGCAGCACGAGGAGATAACAGCATGAGGAGATAACAGCACGAGGAGATAGCAGCACGAAGAGATAACAGCATGAGGAGATAACAGCAGCATGAGGAGATAACAGCACGAGGAGATAACAGCATGAGGAGATAACAGCATGAAGAGATAACAGCACGAGGAGATAACAGCACGAGGAGATAACAAAACGAGGAGATAACAGCACGAGGAGATAACAGCACGAGGAGATAGCAGCATGAGGAGATAACAGCACGAGGAGGTAACAGCACGAGGAGGTAACAGCAGCATGAGGAGATAACAGCACGAGGAGATAGCAGCACGAGGAGATAACAGCATGAGGAGATAACAGCACGAGGAGATAACAGCATGAGGAGATAACAGCATGAAGAGATAACAGCATGAGGAGATAACAGCACGAGGAGATAACAGCACGAGGAGATAACAGCACGAGGAGATAACAGCATGAGGAGATAACAGCATGAAGAGATAACAGCACGAGGAGATAACAGCATGAGGAGATAACAGCAGCATGAGGAGATAACAGCACGAGGAGATAACAGCATGAGGAGATAACAGCATGAAGAGATAACAGCACGAGGAGATAACAGCATGAGGAGATAACAGCAGCATGAGGAGATAACAGCAGCACGAGGAGATAACAGCATGAGGAGATAACAGCATGAAGAGATAACAGCACGAGGAGATAACAGCACGAGGAGATAACAGCACGAGGAGATAACAGCACGAGGAGATAGCAGCACGAGGAGGTAACAGCACGAGGAGGTAACAGCAGCATGAGGAGATAACAGCACGAGGAGATAGCAGCACGAGGAGATAACAGCATGAGGAGATAACAGCACGAGGAGATAGCAGCACGAGGAGATAACAGCATGAGGAGATAACAGCAGCATGAGGAGATAACAGCACGAGGAGATAACAGCACGAGGAGATAACAGCACGAGGAGATAACAGCACGAGGAGATAACAGCATCAGGAGATAACAGCATGAGGAGATAACAGCACGAGGAGATAACAGCACGAGGAGATAACAGCATGAGGAGATAACAGCATGAAGAGATAACAGCACGAGGAGATAACAGCACGAGGAGATAACAGCACGAGGAGATAACAGCATGAGGAGATAACAGCATGAAGAGATAACAGCACGAGGAGATAACAGCACGAGGAGATAACAGCACGAGGAGATAGCAGCACGAGGAGATAACAGCACGAGGAGGTAACAGCACGAGGAGGTAACAGCAGCATGAGGAGAAAACAGCACGAGGAGATAGCAGCACGAGGAGATAACAGCATGAGGAGATTACAGCACGAGGAGATAGCAGCACGAGGAGATAACAGCACGAGGAGATAACAGCACGAGGAGATAACAGCACGAGGAGATAACAGCATGAGGAGATAACAGCATGAAGAGATAACAGCACGAGGAGATAACAGCATGAGGAGATAACAGCATGAAGAGATAACAGCACGAGGAGATAACAGCACGAGGAGATAACAGCACGAGGAGATAGCAGCACGAGGAGGTAACAGCACGAGGAGGTAACAGCAGCATGAGGAGATAACAGCATGAGGAGATAGCAGCACGAGGAGATAACAGCATGAGGAGATAACAGCACGAGGAGATAGCAGCACGAGGAGATAACAGCATGAGGAGATAACAGCAGCATGAGGAGATAACAGCACGAGGAGATAACAGCATGAGGAGATAACAGCATGAAGAGATAACAGCACGAGGAGATAACAGCACGAGGAGATAACAGCACGAGGAGATAACAGCATGAGGAGATAACAGCATGAAGAGATAACAGCACGAGGAGATAACAGCACGAGGAGATAACAGCACGAGGAGATAGCAGCACGAGGAGATAACAGCACGAGGAGGTAACAGCACGAGGAGGTAACAGCAGCATGAGGAGATAACAGCACGAGGAGATAGCAGCACGAGGAGATAACAGTTTGAGGAGATAACAGCACGAGGAGATAACAGCATGAGGAGATAACAGCACGAGGAGATAACAGCAGCATGAGGAGATAACAGCACGAGGAGATAACAGCACGAGGAGATAACAGCACGAGGAGATAACAGCACGAGGAGATAACTGCACGAGGAGGTAACAGCACGAGGAGGTAACAGCAGCATGAGGAGATAACAGCACGAGGAGATAACAGCATGAGGAGATAACAGCAGCATGAGGAGATAACAGCACGAGGAGATAACAGCACGAGGAGATAACAGCATGAGGAGATAACAGCATGAGGAGATAACAGCACGAGGAGATAACAGCATGAGGAGATAACAGCATGAAGAGATAACAGCACGAGGAGATAACAGCACGAGGAGATAACAGCACGAGGAGATAACAGCATGAGGAGATAACAGCATGAAGAGATAACAGCACGAGGAGATAACAGCACGAGGAGATAACAGCACGAGGAGATAGCAGCACGAGGAGATAACAGCACGAGGAGGTAACAGCACGAGGAGGTAACAGCAGCATGAGGAGAAAACAGCACGAGGAGATAGCAGCACGAGGAGATAACAGCATGAGGAGATTACAGCACGAGGAGATAGCAGCACGAGGAGATAACAACATGAAGAGATAACAGCATGAGGAGATAACAGCACGAGGAGATAACAGCACGAGGAGATAACAGCACGAGGAGATAACAGCATGAGGAGATAACAGCATGAAGAGATAACAGCACGAGGAGATAACAGCATGAGGAGATAACAGCATGAAGAGATAACAGCACGAGGAGATAACAGCACGAGGAGATAACAGCACGAGGAGATAGCAGCACGAGGAGGTAACAGCACGAGGAGGTAACAGCAGCATGAGGAGATAACAGCACGAGGAGATAGCAGCACGAGGAGATAACAGCATGAGGAGATAACAGCACGAGGAGATAGCAGCACGAGGAGATAACAGCATGAGGAGATAACAGCAGCATGAGGAGATAACAGCACGAGGAGATAACAGCATGAGGAGATAACAGCATGAAGAGATAACAGCACGAGGAGATAACAGCACGAGGAGATAACAGCACGAGGAGATAGCAGCACGAGGAGATAACAGCACGAGGAGGTAACAGCACGAGGAGGTAACAGCAGCATGAGGAGATAACAGCACGAGGAGATAGCAGCACGAGGAGATAACAGCATGAGGAGATAACAGCACGAGGAGATAACAGCATGAGGAGATAACAGCACGAGGAGATAACAGCAGCATGAGGAGATAACAGCACGAGGAGATAACAGCACGAGGAGATAACAGCACGAGGAGATAACAGCACGAGGAGATAACAGCACGAGGAGGTAACAGCAGCATGAGGAGATAACAGCACGAGGAGATAGCAGCACGAGGAGATAACAGCATGAGGAGATAACAGCATGAAGAGATAACAGCACGAGGAATAACAGCACGAGGAGATAACAGCACGAGGAGATAGCAGCACGAGGAGATAACAGCATGAGGAGATAACAGAACAGCACGAGGAGATAACAGCACGAGGAGATAACAGCACGAGGAGGATAACAGCAGCATGAGGAGATAACAGCACGAGGAGATAGCAGCACGAGGAGATAACAGCATGAGGAGATTACAGCACGAGGAGATAACAGCATGAAGAGATAACAGCATGAGGAGATAACAGCACGAGGAGATAACAGCACGAGGAGATAACAGCACGAGGAGATAACAGCACGAGGAGATAACAGCATGAGGAGATAACAGCATGAAGAGATAACAGCACGAGGAGATAACAGCCTGAGGAGATAACAGCAGCATGAGGAGATAACAGCACGAGGAGATAACAGCATGAGGAGATAACAGCATGAAGAGATAACAGCACGAGGAGATAACAGCATGAGGAGATAACAGCAGCATGAAGAGATAACAGCAGCACGAGGAGATAAGAGCATGAGGAGATAACAGCATGAAGAGATAACAGCACGAGGAGATAACAGCACGAGGAGATAACAGCACGAGGAGATAGCAGCACGAGGAGTAACAGCACGAGGAGGTAACAGCAGCATGAGGAGATAACAGCACGAGGAGATAGCAGCACGAGGAGATAACAGCATGAGGAGATAACAGCACGAGGAGATAGCAGCACGAAGAGATAACAGCATGAGGAGATAACAGCAGCATGAGGAGATAACAGCACGAGGAGATAACAGCATGAGGAGATAACAGCATGAAGAGATAACAGCACGAGGAGATAACAGCACGAGGAGATAACAAAACGAGGAGATAACAGCACGAGGAGATAACAGCACGAGGAGATAGCAGCATGAGGAGATAACAGCACGAGGAGGTAACAGCACGAGGAGGTAACAGCAGCATGAGGAGATAACAGCACGAGGAGATAGCAGCACGAGGAGATAACAGCATGAGGAGATAACAGCACGAGGAGATAACAGCATGAGGAGATAACAGCATGAAGAGATAACAGCATGAGGAGATAACAGCACGAGGAGATAACAGCACGAGGAGATAACAGCACGAGGAGATAACAGCATGAGGAGATAACAGCATGAAGAGATAACAGCACGAGGAGATAACAGCATGAGGAGATAACAGCAGCATGAGGAGATAACAGCACGAGGAGATAACAGCATGAGGAGATAACAGCATGAAGAGATAACAGCACGAGGAGATAACAGCATGAGGAGATAACAGCAGCATGAGGAGATAACAGCAGCACGAGGAGATAACAGCATGAGGAGATAACAGCATGAAGAGATAACAGCACGAGGAGATAACAGCACGAGGAGATAACAGCACGAGGAGATAACAGCACGAGGAGATAGCAGCACGAGGAGGTAACAGCACGAGGAGGTAACAGCAGCATGAGGAGATAACAGCACGAGGAGATAGCAGCACGAGGAGATAACAGCATGAGGAGATAACAGCACGAGGAGATAGCAGCACGAGGAGATAACAGCATGAGGAGATAACAGCAGCATGAGGAGATAACAGCACGAGGAGATAACAGCACGAGGAGATAACAGCACGAGGAGATAACAGCACGAGGAGATAACAGCATCAGGAGATAACAGCATGAGGAGATAACAGCACGAGGAGATAACAGCACGAGGAGATAACAGCATGAGGAGATAACAGCATGAAGAGATAACAGCACGAGGAGATAACAGCACGAGGAGATAACAGCACGAGGAGATAACAGCATGAGGAGATAACAGCATGAAGAGATAACAGCACGAGGAGATAACAGCACGAGGAGATAACAGCACGAGGAGATAGCAGCACGAGGAGATAACAGCACGAGGAGGTAACAGCACGAGGAGGTAACAGCAGCATGAGGAGAAAACAGCACGAGGAGATAGCAGCACGAGGAGATAACAGCATGAGGAGATTACAGCACGAGGAGATAGCAGCACGAGGAGATAACAGCACGAGGAGATAACAGCACGAGGAGATAACAGCACGAGGAGATAACAGCATGAGGAGATAACAGCATGAAGAGATAACAGCACGAGGAGATAACAGCATGAGGAGATAACAGCATGAAGAGATAACAGCACGAGGAGATAACAGCACGAGGAGATAACAGCACGAGGAGATAGCAGCACGAGGAGGTAACAGCACGAGGAGGTAACAGCAGCATGAGGAGATAACAGCATGAGGAGATAGCAGCACGAGGAGATAACAGCATGAGGAGATAACAGCACGAGGAGATAGCAGCACGAGGAGATAACAGCATGAGGAGATAACAGCAGCATGAGGAGATAACAGCACGAGGAGATAACAGCATGAGGAGATAACAGCATGAAGAGATAACAGCACGAGGAGATAACAGCACGAGGAGATAACAGCACGAGGAGATAACAGCATGAGGAGATAACAGCATGAAGAGATAACAGCACGAGGAGATAACAGCACGAGGAGATAACAGCACGAGGAGATAGCAGCACGAGGAGATAACAGCACGAGGAGGTAACAGCACGAGGAGGTAACAGCAGCAGAGGAGATAACAGCACGAGAGATAACAGAGGAGATAACAGCACGAGGAGATAACAGCATGAGGAGATAACAGCACGAGGAGATAACAGCAGCATGAGGAGATAACAGCACGAGGAGATAACAGCACGAGGAGATAACAGCACGAGGAGATAACAGCACGAGGAGATAACTGCACGAGGAGTAACAGCACGAGGAGGTAACAGCAGCATGAGGAGATAACAGCACGAGGAGATAACAGCATGAGGAGATAACAGCAGCATGAGGAGATAACAGCACGAGGAGATAACAGCACGAGGAGATAACAGCATGAGGAGATAACAGCATGAGGAGATAACAGCACGAGGAGATAACAGCATGAGGAGATAACAGCATGAAGAGATAACAGCACGAGGAGATAACAGCACGAGGAGATAACAGCACGAGGAGATAACAGCAGAGAGATAACAGCATGAGGAGATAACAGCATGAAGAGATAACAGCACGAGGAGATAACAGCACGAGGAGATAACAGCACGAGGAGATAGCAGCACGAGGAGATAACAGCACGAGGAGGTAACAGCACGAGGAGGTAACAGCAGCATGAGGAGAAAACAGCACGAGGAGATAGCAGCACGAGGAGATAACAGCATGAGGAGATTACAGCACGAGGAGATAGCAGCACGAGGAGATAACAACATGAAGAGATAACAGCATGAGGAGATAACAGCACGAGGAGATAACAGCACGAGGAGATAACAGCACGAGGAGATAACAGCATGAGGAGATAACAGCATGAAGAGATAACAGCACGAGGAGATAACAGCATGAGGAGATAACAGCATGAAGAGATAACAGCACGAGGAGATAACAGCACGAGGAGATAACAGCACGAGGAGATAGCAGCACGAGGAGGTAACAGCACGAGGAGGTAACAGCAGCATGAGGAGATAACAGCACGAGGAGATAGCAGCACGAGGAGATAACAGCATGAGGAGATAACAGCACGAGGAGATAGCAGCACGAGGAGATAACAGCATGAGGAGATAACAGCAGCATGAGGAGATAACAGCACGAGGAGATAACAGCATGAGGAGATAACAGCATGAAGAGATAACAGCACGAGGAGATAACAGCACGAGGAGATAACAGCACGAGGAGATAGCAGCACGAGGAGATAACAGCACGAGGAGGTAACAGCACGAGGAGGTAACAGCAGCATGAGGAGATAACAGCACGAGGAGATAGCAGCACGAGGAGATAACAGCATGAGGAGATAACAGCACGAGGAGATAACAGCATGAGGAGATAACAGCACGAGGAGATAACAGCAGCATGAGGAGATAACAGCACGAGGAGATAACAGCACGAGGAGATAACAGCACGAGGAGATAACAGCACGAGGAGATAACAGCACGAGGAGGTAACAGCAGCATGAGGAGATAACAGCACGAGGAGATAGCAGCACGAGGAGATAACAGCATGAGGAGATAACAGCATGAAGAGATAACAGCACGAGGAGATAACAGCACGAGGAGATAACAGCACGAGGAGATAGCAGCACGAGGAGATAACAGCATGAGGAGATAACAGCACGAGGAGATAGCAGCACGAGGAGATAACAGCATGAGGAGATAACAGCAGCATGAGGAGATAACAGCACGAGGAGATAACAGCATGAGGAGATAACAGCATGAAGAGATAACAGCACGAGGAGATAACAGCACGAGGAGATAACAGCACGAGGAGATAACAGCATGAGGAGATAACAGCATGAAGAGATAACAGCACGAGGAGATAACAGCACGAGGAGATAACAGCACGAGGAGATAGCAGCACGAGGAGATAACAGCACGAGGAGGTAACAGCACGAGGAGGTAACAGCAGCATGAGGAGATAACAGCACGAGGAGATAGCAGCACGAGGAGATAACAGCATGAGGAGATAACAGCACGAGGAGATAACAGCATGAGGAGATAACAGCACGAGGAGATAACAGCAGCATGAGGAGATAACAGCACGAGGAGATAACAGCACGAGGAGATAACAGCACGAGGAGATAACAGCACGAGGAGATAACAGCACGAGGAGGTAACAGCACGAGGAGGTAACAGCAGCATGAGGAGATAACAGCACGAGGAGATAGCAGCACGAGGAGATAACAGCATGAGGAGATTACAGCACGAGGAGATAGCAGCACGAGGAGATAACAGCACGAGGAGATAACAGCATGAGGAGATAACAGCAGCATGAGGAGATAACAGCATGAGGAGATAACAGCAGCATGAGGAGATAACAGCATGAGGAGATAACAGCATGAGGAGATAACAGCACGAGGAGATAACAGCATGAGGAGATAACAGCATGAGGAGATAACAGCATGAGGAGATAACAGCATGAGGAGATAACAGCATGAGGAATTCATTACCTCAACTCGATCCGTGTGATAGAAAATGAGAAGCAGAAAGAGAAGGGGAGGACATAGTCCAGACTCCGGAGAGAGGGGAAATCATCACCTCAAAACGAATCAAATGCGAATCTAGGTATCAGGGGGAGGGCGAAGGGGGGGGGGGCGATTACCTCAACTCGGCCAATGTGGTAGAAAGTGAGGAGGAGCGAAAAGAGGCCAGGGTCCACATGAGGCAAGACGACCTCCACACGCTTCTGCTGCTGCTGCTGCCGCTGCTGCTGCTGCTGCACGGGGGACTCTTGAAACTGCTGCTGCTGAACAGGCGCAGAGGGTTGAGGAAAAGCGGTTGTTGCTGCTGCTGCTGCTGGCGCCCTGCCATCGCCTTCCACCCCCTCCACCGCACCACAACCACCTACTCTTCTTTCCGTCATAGTCACATCGCCTCCCTGTACCCTTCGTCTCTCCTCCACACCCACACCACGTCCCCCAGACTCAGAGCGCTGGCAAAAGGCCTCAAACCCCGCCCACGCTGCTGCTAGCACCACTCGGTGGGCGGGAACCAGGCAGGGCGGGCGAGAAGGAGCAGATCGTTGAGGCGCCTGACAACATGGAGACAAGCCGGGCGGGCTAGAGATAGCAGCAGGTGCAAAACCAGGTGAGGGGGAAGAAGTTGGCCTTGCGGCCGTGCTGCCAACACTCCCTGGTGCTGCTGCGCTGTCGGCAGCCACATGGCATGTCCCTATTGGTCTTGCGTTCGAAGCAGCCTGGCTTTCTCTTGCTGCACTTGCTCCTAGACCTCCCCCTCCTCCCCCTCCTCCCCTTCCCCCCCCTCCTCCTTTACCCTCTCTACCTACACCGTCCCCACCACCCTCCTCCCCCCCAACAGCGAAAACAATATCCGAGAATTCATGCGAGTTGACCAGAGACGCCCAGAAGCCACGTGGCGACGAGCCATTGGTGCTGTCAAGATTGGCTCGGCTGCCAGTCTTAAGACTGTTACCTATGCTGCCGGATTTCACGCTGTCTTCAGTCTGAGAGACGCAACCCAGGTCCCTATTGCTGCTGCTGCTGCCGCCATCTCTGGTGCCTGTGCTGCTGCTGGCACTGCTAATGGTCCATCTGCTGCTGCTTCGATCGTTGCTGCTATTGCTGCTACTGCTGCTGCTGCTGGCTCTGATGCCGTGAGTGAAGCAGCCTCCCCTGTTCTCACCACCCATACTTTCCCACACAGACCTTGGGATTCTCACATGTGGCAATACGCGGATGTTCCTATATCCAACGTGCTTATCCCACGTGCTCAACCCCACGAACCTCACGTCCAGGTTCGGGTTTTTGTCCTCATACAAGAGCACCACGCGCCTGCCAGGCTCAGCACCCAAGCCTACCGCGATCCGCCCATCCACCACGTTTATCCAGAAGGCTCGGAATTCCGATGGGGTGATCGCCATGTGGGGCCCACCGCCATCTACAGTATCTACACCGCCATGCAGATCTAGATTATGGCTATCTTTAGAGCCTACAAGTTTAGTGACGGATTGGAGCGGCAAGTGGGGGGAGCTGGCGAAACTGCCCTTGCTGTTGCATGTGTAGCAAGAGCAGTACGAATGGCTGTTGCTGCTACAGCTGCTGATCTGGCTGCTCCTGCTGCTGCTGTTGGATCCAATCCTCTTCTTCCACGTGGCCAACTCCCCGCCAATACCAGATTGCAGCGACTCAAAGTTTGTCGTTTCCGCCACGGCCACCCCATCGACCTCTAGCTTAAGCCGCCGGTTCCTATGGCTCCCGAACACCACCGTGTAATTCCTCCCCGCGTCCGTCCGATAGTGCTTGCTGCCGTCGCGGGTATCTTTAATCACCACCGTCGCGTCGTTCTCGCCGCGCACCTCCAGAATCACGCACCCGCGGCCCGCGCGCGGGAACTGCAGACCGGGACCGTCGAGCCACGCGCACTCGAACGGCGGCACGACGACGACGCTGTTGGGCGCGACGCGGACAGCCGTCGCAGACATGGCGAATTTCTTCGAAGTCCTCTCCTGAATTGGTTCTAAAAACATCTGCTTAGCCACGCGCACTCGAATAAGGGAACGAAGACGACGCTGTTAGGAGCCATGCGAACAGCCGTCGCAGACCGCCGTCGCAGGCATGGGGACTCTCTTCTAAACCCTCTCCTGAGTCGATTTACGGGTCAGCCGTT
The DNA here is from genome assembly GCA_027943415.1 of Closterium sp. NIES-67. Taxonomy (NCBI): domain Eukaryota; kingdom Viridiplantae; phylum Streptophyta; class Zygnematophyceae; order Desmidiales; family Closteriaceae; genus Closterium; species Closterium sp. NIES-67. The sequence continues at coordinate 163,441 of BQMB01000674.1, read as the reverse complement.
AATCAGGCGCACTCGAACGGTGGCACGACGACGACGCTGTAAGGAACTACGCGGACGGCCGTTGCGGACATGTTGGCTTTAAGGCTTATTTTTAAGACTACTGGTACACCCACAGGCAGTCAGAAAGTGATACAACCACGACGTAAATCGCTGAACGCTGTAACAGAGCTCGCCGTGACGTTCGCGTACGAAGCTATTTACCTATTATTTACGCGTGCTCTAGATCAAGGAGTCTCGCGAATTTGCTGTTCAGCAATCCTGGCTGATGCCATCTCGATTTTCTAAGCTACTTTTCGTCGCGGGCGGGATGACTAGCGAGTGGGACTTGGGACTGGAGATTCAAGATTTAAAATCTTTCAGCCCGTCGTTCGCCTCGCAGCTACGTCGCTCCATGCTTGCTTGCTTGCTGCCCCACCAGTTCGCTTACTCCCGACCTGCCTCCTACGGAACGCAAATCGCTAGCAACAAAAATGAGTGTTGTTTGGTTTTGGCAGGCAAACCTCTAGGCAACTACCTGTCAGTCAGTCGACTAGCACAAACGGCATTCTCGAGGCCTGCACTTTCTGCTGCCACTGCTTTTTGTTCCGCGTGATGGTAAGTGATGAGATGAACCGCGTTTTTGGCTGTCTCGATATGAATGGAGACACATTTGGGAACAATTGTTTTGATTCCGAAAAAGTGTAGATGCAACTCGTGGGCCTGGCGTGACGGGGATTACACGAGAACCACGCCTGAAGGGCAGTGGAGGGATCATGGCAGCACTGACGTGTCTCACGAACGAACCCATCAAAACATACGTCGGCGAATTGTTTTGTAACATCTCGCAATTAAGCGTGCCCGCGAAGTTACGGTTTACACGTTACCCCGAACCCTGCTTGAAAGTTCACGACAACTGTAACAAATTGTTGTCGCCAGAGCTCGCACATCCCCCCTGCCGTCGCAAACGCTTGGTTTTTTTACACCTGCGACTCGTCCCAGCAAATCAGCAATCTCTCCTGAATCCTTTCTTCTTCAGAAATCGGTGCAAGTTCATTCACTCCATGCCTCCGCCTTCTGCGCCATTCACGAATCAACCAACACACATCCATCTGCCCTGCCCTCCGTCTCGTCTTGTTCTGTTGATGGGGAGAGAGGGAGAGATGGATAGGGAGGGAGGGAGGGAAGCAGAGAGGGAAACATGAGCAAGAACGGGGCAGGGGTGGCGCCTGCACCTGTCCTGCCCTTCTCCACCACCACTCCCTCCCTCCCTCCCTCCCCTTACCTCCCCGTTCGGCAGAACCACACATAATTGCGACACCCAGTGCTAGCGTCGCCTGCCTTACCCGAGAGACTACAACACAGTAAATTCGCGGTCGTACTCCTAGCTTTGTCTGGGGAAGGTGCAAGAGAAGAACGAGTTACTACTAGGCGCGGAAGCAGGACTCAGCACAATTCTTAGGGATTTCTAAGGCGTTCCACTTCCAGTATTTGCATCGCACGCACAGACAAAACGGCCTCGGTTAAGTGTGTCCTGGTAGACACAATAGTCGCAACAGATAGCTCGCACCATGGCTCGCGTAGTTCTGCTTTCCGTCCTCACCCTTCTCGCACTCTCGTCAACCCTCTCGCTCCCTCGCACCGCTCTAGTCGCCGCCGACTCAGACCGACGGCAGCTAGCGTCCACAGTTGACGGCAGCTTTCAGCTGACCGGTAACCCTGGTCTTCACGACGGCGAGGATGACGGTTTGGACGACACGGGGCTGCTGAACCTCACGGAGGCGGAGCAGACGGACTTCTTACGTCAGTCCGAAGCGGAAGAGGCCGACTTTCTGCAGTACGATTCGACAAGCGCGCCGATTCAACCAAACGACGCGCAGCGCGCGGCTCTTCTCGCGCTCAAGGCCGCCTGGGGGTCGGATTTCTTCAAGGCGGAGACATGGTCGGATGCGGACGGGGAGCAGCAGTGGTGGGGGGTTACTGTAGACGCGGATGGTGACGTCATGGCCTTGGAGTTGCCGAACGCGAATCTGGAAGGCGAAATTCCCGACGAGCTTACGAAATTCCAAGATCTCGTGACGCTGGATTTGCGCGGGAACAAGCTTTCGGGGAGCATCCCTACCGGGATCTTTTCCAACTTGACGTCGCTGCGGGAAATTTACCTGAGTGATAATCGGCTGGAAGGGAAAGTCCCCTGGATTGAGTTTTTCTACTCCAACGACTCGAAAGTGTCGACGCTACGGCTTGATGGGAATAAGTTAGGGGGCAAGATTCGGCCCAAGGCTTTCGACAACGCGACGTCGCTGCAGGCGCTTTTCCTGGGCAACAACAAGTTTTACGGGAAGATCCCGAGGAGCCTGGGCAGCTGCAAAGAAATCTCTGTCATCGATCTGAAGAACAACGAGTTTTCGGACCTGATGCCAACTACTATCGCGGATCTTCCCGCGCTTGAAGTTTTGGACGTGAGCGGGAACAAGCTCACGGGATCGATTCCCAACTTCCTCGGGCGACTCCCCAGTTTAATCAACCTCGATTTAAGCAACAACCTGTTCTCGGGCCTTGTACCGCCTTCATTCCAACTGTTCTCTCACACGGCCCGTGCGGTCAAAATCGGGGACAACTTCCTGACTGGGCCTTTGCCTCAGTTTCCCCGCTTCTCTAAAGGCTGCGGCGTTAATGGTGTAGGAGGCTCGGACAGCACGTCGTGTTACATGCTTCGGTCTCTTTTGGACTTCGAGGGGAACTTCTTTTACGGGAATTACTCGCTGGATATTCAGCTGCCCGGCTCGGAAAACCTTCCTGCCATGTCAACAGTCTGCCCGTACGAGTACCCCGAAAGCATCTACGTGTCGGACAATTGCCTGAGCTCCACGGATCTATGCGATGTGGAGAAGCAGCGGCCACCGAAGGAGTGCGAGGAGTTTTGCGGGACCGGCAGTCCCGAGGGGCAGTGCGGTGGGAAGGGGGTGTGTGTGCTGAACCCCCTGGAGGGGAGTGCGCAGAAGTTTGTGTGTGAGTGTGACGCAGGGTTTATTCCCATGGGGAATCCTCCCACTTGCGTCAAGGGCTGATGGGGAGTGCGGGGGGGATGCCGTGTGGGGTGTTGGGAGGATCTGGGTATGAGGGGAATGGGGATGTAGGGCTGCGGGTTTGGTGAGGCTTCAGGGAGGGGAGAATGGTGGAATCTGGAGGAGAGGGGGGCACGTCGAGGTATTAGCTCTGAGTGCCATGCACTTGACTGGTGGTGGGTGGGAGAGTTAAGGGGAGAGGGTTGGTTGGGAATGGTTGAGACACATGGAGAAGATGGGGTGGTTGTATTGTATTGGTATTGTTATGTAAGATACTGTAGGGAGACACGTCTGGAAGGCAAATACCATATGTAAACTTGGAGCGTGACACGATTTCTTGATGAACACGCAATAGTTATCCTTCATATGCTAGCAATTACAACAGTTCTGGCGTCGTTCCCCAATCAAATTCTATATTTGTATTGTGTTTTTTCGGATTGTTCTCCATAATTGTACTTCTTTTTGTGCTACTTGTTCACAATCTAGACGTGTAAGCTACGCGAGGTGCCTGTTATCGAAAGTTGAGTCTGACGCACATAGGCAGGCACACGAAACACACACCACACGTGTCGCTCATTCCTTCCCTCGAGCTTCTCCTCTTACTGTAGACCTCCCGCCAACCATTCTGTCAGAAGGGGAAAGGCGGAACTTCGCGATTTAGAGACTTCCTGTTGGGAACTTTTCGCCGTGGAGTGGGCTTTGCACATTCACACAGAGTACAGCTCAGAGGGTATCGCGAGCGTACGGCGATCCGTGTGCGCTTTGGTTCTGATGCAGCCTCGGGAGATCCAGAAAAGCAGCTTTAGTTTCTGAATATGCAGTCGCGACTTCCAAACTCCCAAGACGACTAACCGCGGGTATACCGGTTTCAGAATCTACAGCTCTTCATCGTTGATGAGTAGGGCCTAGTTACGGCCGCCGGAGACGTCCCTAGGAGCTGTCGTTATTGCGTGCACAAGTAGGACTCTCGTAAGTCAACGTAGGCTGGCCGGGCCGGGATCTGTCCGTTCTTGCACAGTTGGTGCACAGTTGCACGTCCGACTCCGGAAAACGGAAAACCCACGGAAGATGTTATTATCGCGAAGCTCGCTTTGGGAATGGTGTGTCAGGTAGAGTGCTGGTGTAGATTAGACGGCGTACAAAGCCGATCCGTGGCGTAGTACTGATCGTTTGCAGAGCGAGGCTGAGACAGATTAGGGTTTCGTTATAGCAAGTCTCGAAGGAGGACACAATGGCCACCAAGTCCAGCTCGCTAATTCTGCTAATAGGCACAGGTATGACATATGACCTATGGCCAAGCTTCCGTTATAGAGTTCACTATCTCGTTTCCGTCAAGAGATTCTTCCATCTCGTGCTGTGGCTTGGCCACGGATCGCCCGTTCCGTTTGATGAAGCTCCGCTGTTAGCATCTCCGATACTTCTCCTAGCAAAGTTGCCCTGTTTCCCTCGACGCTGTTCACCATCTCGCCGTCTTCGCCTACTCGTTCAACGATCTCCTCCTGATCCTCGTTCAGCGTTGAGGCTTTTTGTTTTTGTTTTCGCCACCTTAGCTTAGCCAAGCCTGCTGTAGGGTCCACCCACAAGCCATATTTCATCCCCGTTTAGTTCTTATCTGTAATGTCTGACAGCACTAGCCTGACAATGCTGCTTCTGGGTCAATCCGCAATCCGCAAGCCTTTTCATCCTCGTTTGGCTTCTTTTTGCAATGTTTGGCAACACTAGCCTGGCAAGTCGATCTGGCTGGAGCAGCGTTGACTCTTCCTGATCTGATTCTGGTCTCGGCGTCGCTGGTTGTTGCCGTTGCCTGCGTCTTTATACGCGTTTTTGCGCCATTCTTTACTCGCAGGTGTAGCTGCCACAGTAGTTCTGGGACCCGCCAAAGTCTCGGAGATTCTACGCGATCTTACCCAGGTACGTTTCTTTCATCCGTCGCCGTACGCGTTATAGCCATCATCAGCAAAGCGGGATGATCCCACTGGTGGCGTTAGCCTTTCTCTTACGTTTTAAGCCTGCCTCGCACATTCTCACCTTGCCCTTACACCCTCTTGCCCTTCGTCTGGCTATTTTCTCTCTGCCCGAACCAACCTCATCTGCTGTAAAACCTTTCTTACGAACATATGAACTAATTGTTTGCGCGACATGCGATATTGCTGACAGTAGCTCTTCCTTCCTTTCTTTTTCAATCCGAGCAGGTACTATCAAAGCATCTGAAGACAATAGATGATGGATCCGAGAGCAGAAGGGAGCACTCGGATGACGTCAACATGGCATTGATCGACCAGGTATGGTGCTGCTATAGTGCGGCAAGTATGGTACTGCTTTTTTGGATATCTTGCGGTGAGGTGCGTGGGAGCAGAAGGGAGCACAGGAATGGCGTCATGGCTTTGATCAACCAGGTATGGTGCTGCTGCTACCCTGGTGGTCCAGATACGGTGTTTTTTTCTCTCTCCACCATTTCCCCCGGCTATGTAAAAGCTAATGCTCGCGCCCCGCCTCTGATCTCATCGCCGCCACACCTCTCTCCATCGTTTTCTCTCTCCACCAGCCCCCCCCCCCACCCCCCCCCCTTCTCTGTCTCCCTAGAAGCTAATGCTCGTGCCCCGCCTCTGATCTCTTGGCCGTCTCACCTGCTCCTCCTCCCTCACCCCTTTGCATGGAACCTTCCCGGCAGGTTCATAAGCTGAGCCTGCAGGTGCAGCAGCTCTCGACCAACTCTCGACCAATCACAGTCGTCAACGCGCCGCCTCCTCAAGAAAGAGGTAAGGAGGTGCCGTTAGAGGTAATGTGCTTTCGCCAGGAGGTAATCGCGTTTTTTTTTTCTTCCTTTTAGTTGGGCCGGAGTTTGTGATCCGTCGAGCATTCGAAATGGGTTTATATGCCCGCTTTTCCCCTTTGACCTCGTCGCTCTGTTGTGTTGCTGCAGGGAGCGTTCTGGGATATGTGGTGCCGGTGGCAGTGATTGGAGTGGCGGGCTATGGCGTCATGTGGTGGAAGGTGCGTGCGTAGCGTGGTGTGGCATGGCATGGCATGGGTGTCGCTTGGCATGGCATGGCATGGGTATCGCTTGGCATGGCTTGACATTTTGTAAGTTTAAGTGGTGGTGCAGCAGGCTATGGGGCCATGTGGTGGAAGGTGCGTGCGTAGCGTGTGGTGGCATGGCATGGTGTGGTTTGGCATGGGCTGGAGCCTGGCACAGCGCAACACATGGTGTTGGTGCAGCGGCTTGTGTTTTCTTGCTGTGAACAGCATTGTGGTGTGGGTGAGTGGCAGTGATTGGAGTGGCGGGATATGTGGCCATGTGGTGGAAGGTGCGTGAGTGGCATGGCATGGCATGGTGTCACTTGGCATGGCATGGTGTCGCGTGGCAGGCGGTGAGGCTATGGTTTAGGGGACTTCTAACCCCCCCCCTCCGCCCGCCCCCCGCCCCCCACCCCCCCGCTGCGTCAACCCTTTTCTGACGCATTTTCAGGGCTGGTGTGTGACGGGCCTCCTCATGTACGTGACTATGAATCGCATGGAGCAGGCAGGGAAGGGTAGCAAGCTCCTCACTTCTCTGCCCTTCCTCCATCCCTCCCCCTCAGGGCTGGCGAGTCACGGACTTGATGTACGTGACTATGAATCGCATGGAGCAGGCAGGGAAGGGTAACACATTCCTCACTTCTCTGCCCTTCCTCTGTCTCTCCCCCTCAGGGCTGGCGAGTCACCGACTTGATGTACGTGACTAAGAAGCGTATGGACCAGGCAGTGAAGGCCATGGCGGAGAAGGTGACAGAGCTGCAGTCAGCCCTCGACGTGAGTAGAGGCGCAGACAGCAGCATTGGATATGAGTATAGGTGCAGGCAGGCACGAGTAAAAGCATGCTGTGCTCCTTCATATCGCGCCCAGCATACTTACCGCTGCCAACCACATGCCTGTGCCCGTGTGGTATGACGCACACATGCCCATGCCCATGCCCATGCCCATGTATGCACTGCTGCTGAGAACGTCTGCCCCACCACATCTGTCCCACATATTCACCGTATCCCTCCTCTCCCCCCCCCCACTACTCTCCCCTCCCTGCAGTGCAGACTGCAAAGAAGCAGCTGGTTGGCTGGTTGGAGGGAGTGCAACAAGTATTCACCCTACGTTGTTTACCACGTACCCTCCCCCCCCCTCCCCTCCATCATCCCCCCCTTTTCGCCCTTTCTCCCGCTCCTCCCCTCTCCCCTCCCTGCAGACTGCAAAGAAGCAGCTGGTGGGGCGGCTGGAGGGAGTGTCCAAGTCGGTAGCTGAGAGCCTTCACATGCAGGCGATCATAAAGAAGGACGTGAGTGCCTTGTAAAGGGCGTGCTTGTACAGGGGGCGTGCTTGTGAAGGGTGTAAAAAGGCGGCTGGAGGGAGTGTTCAAGTCGGTAGCAGAGAGCCTGCACATGCATGCGATCATAAAGAAGGACGTGAGTGGCCTATAAAGGATGTGATTCAAGGGTGAGAAAAGGGTGTATATTTTTGTCAAGGGTGTCAAGAAGCGGTTGGAGGGGGTGTCCAAGTGGGGAGCTGAGAGCCTGCCTGCACATGCAGGTGATAATTAAGAAGGATGTGAGTGGTTGGGGAAGAGGGTGCTTATAAAGGATGTGCTTATGTAACGGCGATCAGGCTTACTTTTGTACAAGCAGCCAGAGGGAGTGTCCAAGGCGTTCTCGTTTCACCCCACTACCCTTTCCGTCCCGGACCAATCACACTTGCTGCAACTGAAGGGGTTGGTCAGCCCCAGTCCACTCTCCTCCGTCTCCATTGTCCCGCCCCACTCCCCTCTGCTCAGTATCCTCCGCTCTCTTTTCCCAATCCCCCCTCGCAGGTGGGGGAGGTGAAGGGGGCGGTCAGCCTTGTGAGTCGCGACCTGGACAACGTGCAGGGGCTGGTGGAGGGCATGGTGAGAAGAAGGGAAGGGGGGGGGGGGGGGGGAGGGTGGGCGAGAAAAAGGGGTGTTGTAGCGGGGGGGAGGGTAGATAGTTCCCTGCGTCGCGGCCTGGGCAACGCGCAGGGGCTGGTGGAGGGCATGGTGAGAGGAGGGGGGGAGGAGGGGGGGACGTGGGACAGAGAGCATGGGAACTGATGGGTGCTTGGTAGCGCATGGTGAGCTGTGTGAGTTGCGACCTGGACACCGTGCAGGGGCTGGTGGAGGGCATGGTGAGAGGCAGGGGGGGGTGTGGGGCAAACCGTATGGTGAGAGAAAGGGGTTTTGCCGTGCGCGGCAGTGCGACGTTGCGAATCAGCCTCGTGAGTCGTGACCTAGGCAACGTGCATGGGCTTGCTGATGGCATGGTGAGAAGCGAATGAAGGTCCCTGGCGGGCTGAGCTGATTGTGAGAGAGAGGCACGGATGCAGGTTGGTATGGTGGCTCATGGGTTGCCTCTGTGAGTCGCGGGTTGCCTCTGTGAGTCGCCACCTGGACAACGTGCAGGGGCTGGTGGAGGGCATGGTGCGAGGGGGCATCTGGTGGTATAGGGGGAATGTTGGCGGTATAGGGGGAATGTTGGCGGTATAGGGGGAATGTTGGTGGTTCAGACAGACACACACGAATGGTGGTAGGGGAAGGAGGTAATTGGGCTGGGTGTTTGGGTGTTTTGTAAGAGAGAAGAGAGGCCAGTGCACAGATTACCTTGGGTCTGATGGCAGAAGAGGGGAGTTCTCTAGTTTCTTTAGAACTCTGCCATCTTGCGTTTAATACATGCAGAATTCTAAGCTGGCATCGCTAGAGCAGAAGCAGGACATTGCGACGTGCAGTGTGCTGATGCTGTGCCATCATGCCATTCGCAAGACATAGCCATCAAGACTCGGACTCTCTTTGCCATTTCCCTCCCGCCTCTGGTGCCTGCAGGATTCCAAGCTGGCGTCGCTAGAGCAGAAGCAGGACATTGCGACGTGCAGTGTGCTGGTGCTGTGCCATCATGCCATTCGCAAGACATAGCCATCAAGACTCGGACTCTCTTTGCCATTTCCCTCCCGCCTTTGGTGCCTGCAGGATTCCAAGCTGGCGTCGCTAGAGCAGAAGCAGGACATTGCGACTCGTGGCGTGCTGCTGCTGTGCAGCTTCGTGAGCAGAGGGTTGCAGGGCAACCCAGGCAACCAGGAGCTGCTGAAGGTGTGTACTTGTGTGACTTTTGAGTCGACTCAAAAGTCACCTTGCTGCTGTGCACCTTCGTGAGCAGAGGGTGCAGGGCAACCCGGGCAACCAGGAGCTGCCAGCCAGGAGCTGTTAAATGTTCGAGGGAGGGAGAATAAGTGGCAGGAGTAGTGGGGTTTGTAGTGTGCTGCTGTGCAGCTTCGTCAGCTTGAGTCGTCGGGGGTTGAAGGAGCTCCAGCTCATGTCGTCTGCTCTCGAATCCTCCCTGCTGTTGCCCCTTTTCCCTCTCCACCCCACTTGTTGCTGTTGTCCCCGCTGCAGCCCACCCTAACGATTAATGGCTACTGTTGCCCCTTTTCCCTCTCCACCCCACTTCACGGCCTGACAGACATGTGGCAGATGGAGGTGCTGCATCTTGCCTGAGGCAAGGGCGGGGGGGGGGAGGAGTCAGTGCTTGTGCCAACTCAATGCGCCGTTTTCCGTTTCTCTCTTCACCGCTACGGGGCCTGGCAGACATGGCGCAGATGGCCGTGCCTCGGCTTGCCTCAGGGAAGGAGCTGTCATGGGCCCACTGCTGCTCCCCGTGCTACCTTCCCTGAGGCAAGCCGAGGCAGGCCACGACAGGCCCACGACAGGCAGCCGTGGGCTCCCCGACAGGCCCACTGCTGCTCGTGGCTGAAGGAGATTCGACAGGCCACGACAGGCCCACGGGGAGCAGCAGTGGTCCTGACGTGGCTGAAGGAGCTCGAAGTCATCTCGTCGGCTCTCGAATCTCCCCTCTGCTCCCCCTTGTTCCCTCTCCACCTGACCACAGGGCCTGGCAGACATGTCACAGATGGCCGTGCCACAGCTGGCCTCAGGCAAGGGCGCGGCGGGGGGAGCAGCAGTGGGGCTGTCGGGACTGAAGGAGCTCGAGTTCATCTCGTCTGCGCTTGAGTCCTCCGTGCACCACACAGGTGCTGCTGCTGCTCGTTGTGGTGGTGGTGCTGGTGCTGTTGCTGGTGGTGTTGCTGGTGGTGTTGCTGGGGATGCTGGTGGTGCTGCTAATGCTGCCCTTTCGTCCTCGTCCTCCTCGTTTTTCCACATGGCCCATGGCCATCACATGCAATCTGCCCTTGCCGCCCATCCCATCCACGTCACTGTGTCAGGCCCCATGCCTCTCGATCCTGCCCACGCCCACCAACCCTCTCGCCAAGCCTCCTACCAAGCCTCGGCGGCAGGCTTGGAACGCCAACCCTCCTCATCAGCGGCGGCACCAGGGATAACATCCCGGCACTCGTTCGGAGCGGGAGGGGCGGCGGCAGCAGCAGCAGCTGCTGCAGCAATTGCTGCAGTGACGGGCCGATCGCGGGGGGTAAGCGCACCTGCACCAGGGGTAGGGGTGGGGGCAGGGCTAGGGGCAGGAGGAAGGGAAGAGGCGGCAGCAGGCGTGCAAGCAGCAGGTTTCCAATCAGCAGCAGTGCATGGCATGCATGCAGCAGCAGCGGATGCAGCCATGGGGCACAGTGTGAGGGAGGCTGAGGGCGCAGTGCTGAGGCGAGGAGTGGTGATTGAAGAGGTGTCGGACGGCTTTGGCTCTGCTGCTGCTGCTGCTGGTGCTGCTGCTGCTGCTGGTGGGGTGGTGGGGCGCGGAAGGGAGGGATACGGGCAGCCGCTTTCAGCCAATGGCGTGTCGCCACCTCGTGCCCGTGCTGGCATTGGTGCTGCTGCTCCAGCAGCGGCTGTTGGAGGGCCTGGGGGCTATTCAAGGTGGGCCCTCCGCTTGTCTTCCTCCCCCCCACAGTTCCCCTGTTCGCCCTGTTTGCCCCCTTTTCAAGACGCTGATCCATATTGACCCTAGTTTCGCCCTCTCTCTCTCGTTTTCAGGAAGCTGAGGCATGCCCGATTTGGAGACTGAAGGGCCTGCCATCACGGTGAATGGCAACCATGTTTTTGGCTCGAACGTGAATCTCAGTATACAAACAATCTACTGCCTCCCTATGAGTTTGGCACTTTTGTCCTATTCTTGCCATGTGCTATGCCCATGGTATTCCTTTATGGCCCATATACCAGAATGTTTCCTTCTCAATGCCGATACAAAAGATGGTGTTGCATCACATTCACATGGAAGTTTTTTACCACCAAAGCATTCAAATTGGTAGTAGAACACACAAGAAAACACGAGAGGGACCATTCCTGAGCTCGTGCAAGACCCTGTATCAAAGGCCGACACAAGGTCAGGAATACGCCCTGAGAAATCTACCAGCTACCTTGGTAAGTATGACAATGATGACCCTACAAGTTCTCCCTTTGTCTCTCCTGCCGTTGCTCCTTTTCACATACCGACGCTGGGTGTACACTGCTCGTCGAACTTCTTGGCGGAAAACGGATCGACTTGCATCGTGCATTCCACATGCACCTGGACTCGTGGCGACGAGATGCCCCAGTATTTGACGCGCGCTACAGTGCCAATCACCACGCGCATTTCCGCGCGCCCTCCATGCAGCAGCGGCGTCGTCAGCAGGCTTGCGGGATCGAGGGTCACAAGGGGCGCGTCGACAATCTCGAGGGGGACAGTCAAGTGCGCGCTTGCCCCCCTTCCCATGCCCACAACGCCGGGCAGGGTTACATTTGTGACATTCATGTCGAAGAATTTCACGTCGATGGAAATATTTTCCGCCTCCACGTCCCAGTTGTTGGGGTTATACACGCGCGCGGTGACGTTTATTAACGCGGATAGGCCCAGGCGGAAGTTTTCGACGCCGAGGAAGCCGCCGCCTGATTCGTTGATGCCCACGTGGACGATGTCGATTCGCTCGACCTCTACTTGGGGCTGCTGCTTAGAGACTGTCAGGTACGCGACCAGCCCTGCGACGGCTAACGCGGCGATGGCGACGACGACGACGACGAGCGACCAGCATGCGACACGGCAGCAGCAGGTCCGGCGACGGAGCTTCTGGCGATCCTTCTCGTCCTTGCGAAGTTGCCATAATTCGTCAGCGGTAGTAACCCCTTTGGAGTCTATGAGCAGGTCGGCGGGGTAAACCGCGGTGAACTCCGCTGAATCTTCCGCATCGGCGATATCATTTGCGGGGAACGCGTTCTTGGCAAGCGGGGGCGCACAGCAGAAGGGGGGGTTCGATCGTCCAGGCGAAGAGGAAACGGGGAGCGAGGAGTCGGGAGCTAAGCAAGTGACTGCGCCTGATTCAACGTCTATGTCAGGGGCGAATTGTGTCGTCGACTTGGAAATCTGAGAAGAATCGTTGTCTAGCAGAGCCATGACTGGAATATATATGCGATGTGCAGATGCACTCGAGTTCGAGAGATCGGAGTTGACAGGAGTTGAGGGGAGGGTCGAATTGCTTGGATTGGAAGATTGGTTGTGATGAGCTGTGGAGTGGAGTGCGGGTCTCGTATATTTATCGTGCCGAGGCATTGGAAATGTGAAATCTGTTGCGCCCCACCCCACTCTCAGTTCTCCTGTGCGAATGGTGAGCCGAGTCGCGCCCAGGGTTAACGCGGTCCGCTGTGCGCGGTTTGGCGATTGGGGGAGGGCGGACGGAACGGAAGCTTCTTCTGGCTTTGTGGAAGGGATGCAAACAAAATTAGCCAGACCGAACAACACGGCTCGGTGAGTGAAGACCTGCTGCACCCAAAACCTCAACCAGCCTAGGCTTGGTAGCTCCTTGGTGGTTCGTCTCAATCTGTAACCGCTATAACGACAGACGCGAAAGCAAATACGTTACGTGAAAATAATCAGAGCTACCACTATAATGCCTTACTTATGCATGTTGCTTTTGAATGGGTCAGAGCAAGCGCTTACGCGACTAAGGATGGTCACACACTTTCCATGAGATATCTAAAATTGATAAAACGTGTGATTCATGTTGTGTGTAACACTTACTCATAATGTTAGGATCAACAAGCTAATTATGTTACTTGTCTCGGAAGTGTGAAAGTCAAGCGCTTCTACACCTGGTCAAGTAGCATGGCAAATGACCACAAGGATGCAAATAGAGCCTGCGCATGAAAACACTGTGAAGTGGAAATTTATATTGAGAATGAGAACGGGAGACCGAGTGAAGGGAATAATTGAGGGGCACGAAAGGAATCTTACATCTGACGTTGAAGGGTGCGGCTTGGCCTCTCCAAGATGGCATGCCAGCTGCTCAAGCGTTGACCTGATGAGAAGGCAACAAACCAGGACACTCATGTCGTATTTCTAGCATCCAGGATTAGGATCAGGATCAGGAAAACGGAGCTGATCCTGGCGGGCAACCTAGAACGCCAGGATCAGCTCGGGCTTGTAGCCACGTCACGTCGCGCATGTGTCTGCCGATTGGATATTGGTATCAAACCTAGAATTGAATAATGAGAGAGAGAGAGTACACAAACATATACCTAAATGTTGTACTCTCTAGAAGGTGACCCTATACAGTCTATACAAACATGATAACTACACATGTTTGACACACCCCCTGGACTGCATAGGGGAATGTTCTAGACAAGCAGCTCAGGGTGGCACTACTAGTCCAGCCTCTGAGACAAGGGTCTAAAAGACCAGTCAGAAGGAGTACAGACAAGGCAAGAACGAGTACAGGGCGGCACTACTAGTCCAACCACTGTGAGAGGACACAAGTCCAGTCTGAGTGTATACATATATATATATACGACAGTACAAAGTCAAAGCCCGAGTAAGTGAGAGACTACAGGAACCAGACCAAGCTGTAAACAGTGCCGCTGATGATCTTTAGGCGCAAGCGCCTTCGTAAAGATATCAGCTGTGTTGGCACCGGAGGCCAAGTGTACTACGCGAGCCTGGCGACGCTGCTGTAGCTCGCGCAGGAGGAAGTACCGCAGCTGGATGTGCTTCGCTCTGCCCTCGAGTCGAGGCTCCTGACACAGGAGAATCATGGCCCTGTTGTCAGCGTACAGGACCGGGGCAGAGCTAGGCCGCTCACCTAAGTCAGTGAGCAAGAAGGTCAGCCAGCGGAGCTCCTGTGCCGCCATGGCACCGGCGTAGATCTCAGCCTCACAGCTGGACTGGGCAACAGACGAGGAGCGGGTAGCTCTCCACGAGACAGCACCTGAGCCAAGGCTAAAGCAGTAGCCCTGGGAAGACCTGAGCGTCTCGGCGTCGTCTGCCCAAGAAGCGTCTGTGTGTCCAGTAAGGACCACTGGCCTGCGTCCGCCTAGCACTAACCCCATGCCCGATGTACTTGCAAGATAACGCAAAACCCTCTTAGCGGCAGACCAGTGCTGAGGTCGGTGTCTGCCTGTGGCCACAAAACGAGCCAGGATGCTGAGAGGGTATGCGAGATCTGGGCGAGTGCAAGTCATCAGGTACATGAGGCAACCCACTAGCTCAGCGTAAGGACCACTGGGATCTACCGACTCCTCAGGAACTGGAGCGGAGAGTCTGTGGTCCAGAGGAAGAGGGGTGGGCTGTGCGGAGGAGAACTGAAGGCCGAACCTCTGAAGGACCTGGCGCACCAAGTGTGACTGAGTCAGGGTGATGGTGCGCGCGGCTCTGTCCCTGGAGATCTGCAAGCCAAGGTAACGGCGCAGCTCTCCAAGGTCAGTGCAGGTGTGTCTCTTCAGCAGCTCTGCCTTCACGGAGGCCAGTGCGTCCCTGTCAGCTGTGGCAAAGACCAGGTCGTCTACGTAGACGAGGATGTAGAACGGAGTCGAGCCAGCACGAACGAAGAGCGAGGGGTCTGCAGAGGACGGAAAGAACTGCAGGTCAGCAAGAGTAGCACGCAGCGTGTCGTGCCACTCACGAGGCGCCTGGCGCAGGCCGTAGACTGGGCGCCGCAGAAGCCACTGGGTCCCAGGGGGGAAGGTGCCAGTAAAGCCCTGAGGACGACGCAAGTAGACCTGCTCGTGAAGGCTGCCCTGAAGAAAGGCAGTGGAGAAGTCGAGGGAGTGAAGCTCGTAGTCACGCTGAGCCGCTACGTGTAGCAGAACCCGAAGAGTAGTCATCTTCGGGGTAGGAGCGAAAGTCTGAAAGAAGTCCACCCCCTCGCGCTGACTGAAGCCTCTAGCCACGTAACGCGCCTTGAACACAGGCGGCTCTCCAGGAGGGCGCTTCACCTTGAAGAGCCAACGGCCATCGACCACGTTCACCCCAGGTGGGGGAACTGCGTCGACGAAGGTGCCGGTGGATCTCCGAGATGCCATCTCCTGCTCCATGGCAGCTATCCACTGAGAGGCCCAAGGTCCCGAAACCGCCTCAGCGTAAGTACGAGGGGTCGGGATGTCAAAAGCGTCTGGGTCACCCTCAGGGACTAGCAGCATGGAACAGAGATGGGGAGCAGCCTCGGACAGGAAAGCAAGCTCAAACTGGCGGTCCTCCAGGACGTCACTGCCGAGGGCAGGAGCACCCCCGACAGACGGAGGACAGGCAGGGTCAGAGACCAGAGCGGAGGCGTAGTCAAGGCGGCGGGTAGAGGCGAAGTCAGCGACCGCAGCGACAAGGGCGTCAAGACTCGACACTGGAACAGACGGGTCGGTAACGAGAGAGGCAAGGACCCGAGGAACAAGAGGACGAGCGGCACGAAAGTAGTCAGACAGAGGAGGAGACGCAACGACAAGAGAGGACGGAGGAGGAGACGGGAGGAGGGGAGGACGAGACGCGTGGGAGCGGAGCAACATAGGGTGAGTGCGCGGGACGGGGGAGACAGGACGAGCACGGGAGGGGCGGCGAGACCAGACGTGAGAGGGCGGTGTCGGGTCAGGAGACAGAGGAGGGGACACGGGTGGGGAACGAGGGGGAAAACGAGCCGGGGACGAGTCCGGCGGAGGGAACACGGGGCCGTAGACGGGAAGAGGGGGAGACGGCCGGAGAGGAACAGCCGCAGGGTCAGGGGACGGAAGGCCGAGCAGACGGAGGGCGGACACCGGCGGGGACTGCTGCTGCGGCGACACAACACCAACGCCAGGGCCACAAGCTGCGCGACGGCTACCTCCCGAACCCTCCACACCGGCACCCCCAGAAGGGACACCCCCAGAGCCCGAAACACCGCCAGCACCGGTACCACCCCCAGGCCCGCCGGGACAAGCCCCGACAGGAGCCCCGGGACTAGTACCCACCTCAACGCCAGCACCCCCAGAGTCCACAAACAGCGGCAGCGACGACGGCGGCGGCGGCGGCGGCGGCTGCAGCGACGGCATCGACGGCGGCGGCGGCGGAGACGACGGCTGCAGCAGCTGCGGCGACGGCGGCTGCGGAGGCGGTGGAGGAGGAGACACCAGGGGAGGGACAGACGGCGAGGACTGCGCCAAAGGACTACCAGAGTCAGAAGACTCGTCGACCGGAACGACCGACGGGAGGGGGGTGACGTGAGACACACCAGAGGGGGCCGGACGGGGGGGCGGGGGGGGGGAGGGGCAGGGGCCACCAGGGAGGGAGGAACCAGGAACAGGGGGGGAGTAACCGGGGGACCACGGTGGGGAAAGCGGCGGTAGAAGGAGACGGACTCGTCAAAGGTGACGTCGCGAGAGTGAAAGAAACGGTGAGACGGCGGGTGGTAGAAGTGCCAGTCGGACGCGTCAAGGGGGAAACCAAGGAAGACGCAGGGGAGGGTGCGGGCAGTGAGCTTGTCCGTGCCAGAGGCACGAACGTGAGCAAGGCAGCCCCAGACGTGGAACGCAGACGCGTCACCAGGGGACCCGGTCCACAGAAGGGTCGGCGAAACCTGCGGCCGCTGGGGGTGCGGCCACAGGTTAAGCTGGTGAGCGGCGTAGCGCACGGCGAACGGCCACAGAAAATGGGGTGCACCGGCGTGGATCATGGAGGTGCGAGCCACCTCCATGACCAAACCGATGCGTCGCTCAGCGACCCCATTCTGCTGCGGGGAGTCCGGCAGGGTAAACGTCTGGGTGATGCCCTCCGCACGACAGAAGCGACCAAGGACACCTGAGGCGAACTCGCCACCCCGGTCGGAGTGGAGGCGCAAGGCAGGGAGACCGCGGTGGAGACGAGCAGAGACAAGCCAGGGGATGAGAACGTCAGGCACGTCGGCCTTCCGCTCCAGGGGAAAGACGGTGGTGTAACGTGTGAAGTCGTCGACAAGCACTAGGAAGAAGCGCTCGCGACGCGGCCCATGGACCGGGGCTGGGCCCCAGACGTCCATGTGCAGAGTCTGCAGGGGTGCGGTGGTAGGGGGAAAAGAGGAGGAGTGAGGGGCACGGCGGAGCCGGCCCTCGACACAAGGCGTGCACGGTGGGGCGGGGGATGAGGGAAACTCAGGGAACGAACCGGGGAGACCAAGGACGAGACCGTGCTGGGACATGTGACGCAGACGCAGGAGTGCAGGGTGACCAAGGCGGTGGTGCCAAAGGAGAGTCGGATGAGTGAGGGACCGACAGGAGCACGCAGCAGCAACCTGGGTGGACGCAGCTACCTGGGGGGAAGACCCAGCCGGGGACGTCGCGGTGTCAAGTGTGAACAGGCCGGACACCGAGTCCCGGGGGAAAGTGGTAAGGGGGGCACCAGTGGCGGCCTCGGTACAGACAGCATACCGCTCGTGACCAGGGAACGTAGTGGTGACGCCAAGGTCCTGGAGGCAGCCGACACCAACTAGGTTCCTGGAGAACGAGGGGATATGCAGACCGGTGAGCGAACCTGAAGGAACCGCCGGACAGGGAAGGGAGGTGGAACTGCGGGCAACGACGGGACCACCGGAGGGGTCAGCAAGAGTAACTGCAGCGGGAACAGGCAGCGGCGTCAGCGTCGTGGAGTCGCGGAAGAAACACCGGGAGGCGCCAGAGTCCAAGGTGAAGGAAAGCGCAGCAGTCGCGCGGGGCGACAGTGAAGCGGTGGAAGCACCGAGGCTAAGCAAAGCAGGAGATCCTACGCCTGACGCAGCAGGGGAGTCTACGCTAGGCACAGCTACACTAGGCAACACGGGGTAATAAGAGGGAAGCACACTAGAGTCATCGGCATACATCACATGCAAGGCTGCTACAATGGCATCCATGTCCAAGTCAAAAATCCGAATGCTACGCCTAAGCAAGCTGTGCCAGTCCGGGAGGTCGGGCGCCGGGCCAAAGCGCTGGTGAAACAGGTCGTCCAGACGACGAAAACAGCGAGGAGTGGAATGACCGATCTTACCGCAAACGAAGCCGCGGCGAGGACCGGTCTGGATCTGGTACTGACAGGGCCCGCCTCCAGAACCACCACCCGGTGCACCACCACGCGCACGACCACCACCAGCTCCAGGCCACCCAGGCGGGAGAGCACTCGCCGGCCTCGTCTGCTGCGGCTGCTGCGGAGGCTGCTGCTGCTGCGGCTGCTGCAACGGTGGAGGCAGCGGGGCAGCTGGACCGGGCAGGGTCCCCACGTCCGCACCGGCACCGGACGACCCGCCTCCACCACTACCCCCACCCGCACCCCCGCCACCCCCGCCGCTCCCAACCTTGGGGCGGCGGCCCTTCCCCGAGCGGGACTGCACTGCAGCAGCAGTCTCAGCCACAGCGACCGAGCCGTCGGAGAAGGTACACTGAGCGGGGGCACAACCCTGAAAGATAGGGACCGGTACTGTACCGCTCGCCTGGGCTATGGAGCGGTGACGAGTCTCTATGGCAGTCAGGGTGTCAACAAAGTCGGTGAGGGTGAGAGCAGCAGGGTGGATGCTAAGGAACTGGTCGCGGGCGGCGGCAAGGCGGTCAGGGAGGCGGGTGGCAAGGAGGTAGAGGGTAGAGGTCATGGGAGGCTGGTGGACTCTAAGCTGTGCATCAGTGCAGGCAGCGCGCCAGGCCTCATCTATCGAGCGCAGGTGGGCAGCGAGGTCAGAGACAGTGGGGAAGGACGCCAGGTCAGGAAAGAGCAGGGGGAGGATCAGGCGACCCACTGAGGCAGCAGGAGGGGTAGAATAGCGCTTGATGACAGCATCGAGGTAGGCCTGGGCGGTAGAAATGGTTCTAAAGCGAGGGCGCTCAAGGGGGGGGAGGGCATTGCTAATGGCGAGCTGAGCAAGGGCATCGCGGGAAAGCCAGACAGAGCGGGCAAGGGCAGCGGCGGCAGTGGACTCGCGCTCAGCGGGCGTGGGATCAGCGGGCAGCACAGCAGGGGGGTCAGGGCAGGGGAGCATACCGTCTAGGTGTGCAGAAAGCGGGTGGCCGTCCTGCCGCTGACCAGTGAGGTGGCGGCGAAGGTCAGCCAACCACGCCTCGAACTCCAGAGGCTGACCCTCAGCATCAAAACGAAGCTCAGCAGCCATGAGGGGCAGTGGAGGACAGTGGAGTGCGGTGTAGTGCTGTGCAGTGCGGTGCAGGGCGGTGCAGTGCGGTCCAGTGCGGTGCAGTGCGATGCAGTGCGGTGCAGTGCGGTCCAGTGCGGTGCAGTGCGGTCAGTGCGGTTCAGTGAGGTGCAATGCGGTGCAAGGCGGGGCAGGAAAGTGCAGGAGGGTGCAAAGTGGTGCGGGGAACGGGGGACAGTACCAGGAAGTATGGAGGGCCGGGGCAGGCGCGACGGGGCCGGGCAGGCGCGACGGGGCCGGGCAGGCACGTCGAGGCCGGGCAGGCGCGACGGGGCCGGGCAGGCGCGACGGGTCCGGGCAGGCGCGACGAGGGGCCGGGCGGCTGCGACGGGGCCGGGCGGCAGCGACGAGGCCGGGCGGCTGGGACGGGGCCGGGCGGCTGCGACGGGGCCGGGCGGCTGCGACGGGGCCGGGCGGCTGCGACGGGGCCGGGCGGCAGCGACAAGGCCGGGCGGCAGCTACGAGGCCGGGCGGCAGCTACGAGGCCGGGCGGCAGCGACAGGGCCGGGCGGCAGCGACGGGGCCGGGCAGGACACAGCAGGGCCGGGCGGGGGCGACGGGGCCGGGCGGGCGCGACGGGGCCGGGCAGGTGCGACAGGGGCCGGGCAGCTGCGACAGGGGCAGGGCGGGCGCCACGGGGCCGAGAGGCTGCGACAGGGCCGAGCTGGGGCGACGGGGCCGAGCAGGGGCGACGGGGCCGAGCAGGGGCGACGGGGCCCAGGAGGGTGGATACGGGGCCCAGGGAGGAGCGCGGCAGGGCCCAGGAGGGGCGCAACAGGCCCAGGAGGGGCGCTACGGGCCCAGGAGGGGCGCAATGGGGGCCCAGGAGGGGCGCGGCGGGGCTCAGGAGGGGCGCAATGGGGGCCCAGGAGGGGCGCTACGGGCCCAGGAGGGGCACTACGGGCCTAGGAGGGGCGCGACGGGGCCTGGGAGGGGCACGACGGGGCCCAGGAGGGGCGCTACAGGGCCCAGGGAGGGCGCGACGGGTCCCAGTAGGGGCGCTACGGAGCCCAGGAGGGGCGCGACGGGGCCTGGGAGGGGCGTTACGAAGCCCAGGAGGGGCGCTACGGAACCCAGGAGGGGCGCGACGAGGCCCAGGAGGGGCGCTACGAGGCGCTACGGGGCCTGTGAGGAGCGCGACGGGGCCCAGGAGGGGCGCTAAGGGGCGCGACGGGGCCCTGGAGGGGCGCTACGGGGCCCAGGAGGGGCGCGAAGGGGCGCGACGGGGCCCTGGAGGGGCGCTACGGGGCCCAGGAGGGGCGCTAGGGGGCGCGACGGGGCCCTGGAGGGGCGCTACAGAGCCCTGGAGGGGCGCGACGGGGGCCTGGAGGGGCGTTACGAAGCCCTGGAAGGGGGGCGCGACGGGGCCTGGAGGGGCGCTACGAGGCCCTGGAAGGGGCGCGACGGGGCTAGGGGGAGGGGTCGCGACTGGGCTCAGGAGGGGCGAGGCGAGGCTAGGAGACGCGACGGGAGGAGCGGAAGCGGTAGGTGGGGGGGGGGGGGGGGGGGGGGGGGGTCGAAACCTACTCGTGATACCATATCAAACCTAGAATTGAATAATGAGAGAGAGAGAGTACACAAACATATACCTAAATGTTGTACTCTCTAGAAGGTGACCCTATACAGTCTATACAAACATGATAACTACACATGTTTGACAATTGGTACAGGCTCTCAAAGTAGCAAAGTGTGACACACCCCCTAGACTGGACAAGGGGCAATGCCTAGCAAGAGACACGCAACTCAGGGTGGCACTACTAGTCCAACCTCTGAGGCAAGGGTTTGAAGCATGCCTCTCGATATCAGGGTGAAATATGCTAATAATCCTTACTATAAGGGTGGGGTGTTCGTTGGACCCTGATTTTTTTGAGTGATTTACTTACAGACCCTTATGAGAAAAAGCACATTTTCTTAGGGCCTTGATTTATAAGAGTACTTGGGTGTAGGCACGCTGATGAGGAAAAGTGTCTCCGAGACCGTCCCTTTCACGAATTTATGGCGAAGTCCTCGACTACCAAATACATTCCTCCCACACCCCTCGCAACCTTTTTTTTTTTTTTTTTTTTTTCCAAGTCCCCACCCCCTACACTAAAGATTTTCTCCCCACACCTCTACCAACCCAAAAAATCTGCACCACACCAGAGACATTTCTCCCCGCACCTCTAGCAACCTGAAAAATCGGCGAAGTCTCCCACACAAGAGACATTCCTTCCCACACCCCTCCCATCCGAAATTTTCGGCGAAGTCCCATTCACTCCAGACCCTCCCCTACCCCTAGCCTCTCGCTAGGTCTTTGCTAGGCCCTCCGATGGTCGGAATTCTAGTTTCTGACGGTCGTGATGGTGAACTAACGGGGTTCGTCGGACCTTCTAGACGGACGGAATTTTAATTTATGATTTCCTTGACGATCACATTCTCGATGTCGAAAGTTTCAAAAGTTGCTCCCCCCCCCACACCCCCCCCCCCCTCTCCCCCCCCCCCTCTCCACCTCCCCACCCCTTCCCCCCCCCATGTTTCGCCCTTCATAGTTTAATCCCCTTGAGCTTAGTCAACCAAGATTGGTAGAAAACAGATTCGTGACGAATTGCAGGAGGGGGGCAATATTGGAAGATGTGCGGCAAAAGAATGGGGGGCGGGCGAATCAAATATTCAGGTCACAAATTACGACCCAGGGCCCAGTTCGCTAGGGCCTTGTTCCAGCCAGGAACCAGCGCCAATCAGGTGGCAGTTTCATGAAGGGCCAATGTATGCCCTCCAACGCGCAGCGTCATGCAAACAACAACATTTTGCACTGTGTGAGACAATATTTCGATTCTACCCTTATGTCAAAAACCAAAAAATTTATGGACCCTTATATGTAAGCCTACCAAAAAAATATTGCCTTACAGGAATGAGTGCTTTGGGGGGGGGGAGGCTGATGAAAATGAGTACTTCAAATCCTATCTAGAGGCCTGGTTTGAAGACCAGTCAACAAGAGTAACCTAGGGCGGCACTACTAGTCCAGCCATTGGAACAAGTGCCACAAGGCCAGTTGAGATAGTATAAAGAGTATTAGACAATCAGGGTCCTAACAAGTGAGGAGCTACTGGAACTAGACCAACCTGTACACAGTGCCACTGATGATCTTTATGCGCAAGCACCCTAGGAAACATATCAGCAGTGTTGGCACCAGAGGCCAAGTGTGCTACGCGTAAGCCTGCAAACGAATACCACTGGTTTCGCATTCGCATTCGGTATTCGGCGAATTCCGAATACAAAACGAATATGACTTTCCATGGCTATTCGGAAGCATTCGTTTGTCGAATGCCAAGTAGTCGAACTCATATGCCTACCGTATATCCTTCCCACTCCCTTTTTCTGTCAGGATCCAAAGGGCGCGGAGGAATCGGCAGTGGCAGATGAACCGCGCCGCAGCGCGCATTCTGGTGGTTATTTTTTCACGGAAGGTGGCGCTAACTGTGGAACTACGCCCAACCTGTACCCTACAATCCAGGATGACGACGTACAATTCGAGGAGTGGATTGGGGCGACGGAACAGGAATACGAGATACCTAACGAGTTGGAGAGGCTGTTGGGAGAGTTGGTGGGGTGTGGTCAGGTTTATTTTCCACGCGTAGGGAACGGGCAGGCGTGTGTCAAGTGGGTGTACACTTCTTGCTAACACACCAGGGCTCTCGACTAGGCATGAATTTTGTTGCAGTTCATTACAGTTTGTGCCTATAGTGAAGCACTAGGTCAATAAAAAACGTTTCAGTTTGGCTGCACGCCAATTCTTTCCCGCACGAGCGTCCTGACATGTTTCTGCGATGCATAATCACACCTCTTTCCTAGCGAATCCTCAGACCTAGAATACCGCGTATGATGCGCAGTTCTCCACGTCACTCTCGCCACACACGGTAGTTTGTGTTACATTCGTAACAATCTCCTGTCGTTTGAGATTTGCGGTCCGGGAACGTGTGTAGAAAACCAAACTTCGTGCACGTTTACCAGGTTAAGTGTTTTGCAATTCCAACACCCCAACCACGTGACAGGGTTCATTCCCACGGCTTCAGTGTACGAAGCCTACAGCTTTGCAGTAACCAGATTCGTGCTTTTCCACGTTAAAAAACCTGGGGAGTTCACGCACGGAATCCACCGACAGCTGCCCGTTTGTCAAATCCGCAAATCCAAGTTTGGGTTTCGCGACCCGGCTTGTGGACCAACCAGTTGACTTGCAGTGTAGATTAATAAACCCAACCTCGAATCCTCAGCACAGCCCAAAACACATTTCCAACTCAACTCTAGAACCAGAGAGCATTCAAAAGAGATTCCAGAGGCGTTCAGTATTATCTCCAGAGAGCCCTTTTAGTGCTCCGCCGTGTTCCAGAGAGTACTCTAGCCATTTCCTTCAGCCTAAACTCGCAAAACAGCGTCAGAACATGCGACAATAGTATTTTAGAAAGCTTAGACAGTTCATACGAACTCCAAGCAGTTGGTGCAGAGACAATTGTTGTGTTTAGCATGGCTTCCACTAGTCAACGAAATGTGTCGCTGACATTGAGAACGGCAAAGTGCCGCCGTTGAATGTTGTGGGCAATGTTCAGGACTCCTCTAACAACCCTCTCAAACTTGGAGCTGACCCAAATTCGGAGGAAGCTGCTAAAGGGAATGCGACAAGTTCAAAGTGGTGGCAATTCTTCGAGAAAAATGACGTGGCTGTAAATGCCAAGTGCCTTCTTTGTGAAAAGATGAACAAAACAGTGTTCATTTCAAGGTCGGGGGGTTCGACAAGTGGGATGTCGAATCACATCCAAAGCCACCACAAAACGGAGTACAAGAGGGTGAAGAGAGAGATTGATGGTGGGAACAAAAATGCGGGCACCAAAGACATTGGGAGAGCCATGAAAGGAATTCCCCCCTATTCCGATGCCAATAATCGGATGCAGATTACATGTGTCATTGCAAGGGGGAGCATCACTTTCCGTGGCATTGAGTGTCCCGAGAGGGATGGGCAACATCGCTCAACCACTTGTGTGTACTGCCAAGCCGAACTACGGTGGCTAACTACTTGCATCATTCCCATGACTCGTTGTATGAAAAAACAAAGACACGGCTCCAAGGCATGCAATCAAAAATCTCTTTTACGTGCGACATATGGGCGGCCCCCAACATGAAGGCCTATATGGCAATCACCGCACATTGGCTCGATGAGGACTTCGAGACCAAAAGAATCTTGCTCGATTTCATCCACATGAAAGGTTCTCAAACGGTTGAGGCAATCAAGAACACATTTATTGAGTCTGTTCATGGCCGTTGGGGGCTTGGTGACAAAGTGATGGCCATCACTCTTGACAATGCAAGCAACAACGACACTTTCCCTCGGCTCCTCGACGAGGAGACAGACTTCAACAAGGAAAGGCACATGCTTTGCTTTGCGCACGTCATAAATCTTTCCGTGGATGCAATCATGAAGGCTCCCACTCCTAAGCGTGCTTTCGAAAAGATCCGAGGATTCGCCAGTTACATTGGAGGATCTACCATTCGACGTGAGAAGTCCGAGGCAAAATGCGCGGGCCTTGAAGCGAGCAAGGAAACATCTCTTGCATTGGACACTCCCACAAGGTGGCCAAGTGCATACAAGATGATGTTTAAGGCGAAGCGCTTTAAAACCGCAATCGACACGTTTCTTGTCGCGGAGGGCGAAGAAGCCGAGAACCTTTACCGCATGAAGGAAGACGAATGGAAATCCATTGATGCCCTCCAAAGCCTCCTTGCTTTCTTCGCCAAGGTCACCAAGATTTTGGAGGGCAATGAGTAGGCTACGGTGTTATTTTGCATGCCGTTCGTCAACAAGCTCATGGACGTGTTGGATAAGGCCATTGAGGGCGGCGGGGAATTTGCCGGTGCATGCAAGGTGGGCATTGCAAAGCTAAAATGGTACTACAACAAGTCTTCCGAGGAGTACACCGTGGCCATGGTGATCGATCCACGCTTCAACATGGGATACTATGCCGGGAAAGGGGCCGTCCACGTTGGTGTGGACAATGTCGAAAAGGTCGTAAAGAAGCGCTATGCTGAGTATGAGCGAGAGGAAGGGGTGATGGAGGAGTACGGCTCGAGTTCTAGTGCCGCCACATCGGCCGATGATGCTCGAGTCACCTCCTCCATCTTGGATGACATTTTTGAAGAGAAAGGGGGTGAGGATCCTAACGGCTGCAAGAGCAAGCTCTCGGCACACTTTAGTGAGCCGAGGATCAAGAGGAGGGGGACCATTTGCTCCTTCAAGAAGTGTTGGTGTGTCAAGGCAGTGACATATCCCACCTTGGTACGTATGGCAAGCGATTATCTTGCCATACCAGGTACCTACGCGGATTCGGAGGGGGCATTTTCCGTGGCGGGAAACTTGATCACCGATTCTAGGCATAGCCTCAACCTGAGCATCGTGCGTGCGTGCATATGTGTTAGGTCGTGGCACGATTTTGAGAAGTGATAGCTTCAAGCTAGAATTCAGGATGCAACTCCAATTCACAGCCCGAGTCAGATCCAGGTAGGGAGGTTGTCTCATTTACTAGGATGTGTCTCCTAGGGTCATGTCACTTTCACACTAGCATTTGTCACCCCTCTGTTTTCAGATTGGTGTATCCAAATAATGAATGCTAAGTCTGAAGTTACCAACCAACGCAGGGAAGGATGAGAATATGGTTAAGACATTATGCAAATAAAGGTTCAACGATTTGGCATCAACTCGCGTTCACAAAGTACAAAGTCCGTGTATGCCACAACTAGATTTGATGCGTTTCCACTCTAAGCCATAGGCTTCTTCCTCACCAACACATGCGGAAGGGGCGAGTGAAATAATTGAATGAGCGACGAGAGAGGTTAGCAGAGAGAGAGAGATACAAAATCAGAGGGGGAGAGGGACAAAAGCAGAGAGATAGAGAGGGAGAGGCAGAGAGAGAGAGAGAGAGAGAGAGAGAGAGAGAGAGAGAGAGAGAGAGAGAGAGAGAGAGAGAGAGAGCGAGAGAGAGAGAGAGAGAGAGATGGAGAGAGAGAGAGAGAGAGAGAGAGAGAGAGAGAGAGAGAGAGAGAGAGAGAGAGAGAGAGAGAGAGAGAGAGAGCGAGCGAGAGAGAGAGAGAGAAGCAGAGAGAGAGAGAGAGAGAGAGAGAGAGAGAGAGAGAGAGAGAGAGAGAGAGAGAGAGAGAGAGAGAGAGAAGCAGAGAGAGATTGGGGGAAGCAGCAAGAGAGATGAGGAGATAGCATCAAAAGCAACGAGACAGAGAAGCTGCAGGACGCAGTAAACGGGTGGCAGGTAGCGGGAAGCGTACTCAGCAGGAAAGTGGATGCGGGAAGCTGCGTGAGGCTGGTCGCCGGGAATTTGAAGCGAAGAGAGATTTTATTGACAGAGATTGAGTGAGAGAGCGTGAGAGACAGAACCACAACTGCGTCTGCTCCCTTTCAGCGTCGGCTCCTTCCTTTCAGCGTCGGCTCCTTCCTTTCAGCGTTGGCTCCTTCCTTTCAGCGTCGGCTCCTTCCTTTCAGCGTAGGATAATTCCTTTGGGCGTCGGCTCATTCCTTTAGGCATCGGCTCATTCCTTTGGGCATCGGCTCCTACCTTTCAGCGTCGGCTCCTTCATTTCATTTCAGTGTAAGCTCCGTCCTTGCAGTGACGGCTCCTTCACAGCTTCCGCCCGGGAACCTTGGAGAAGCTCCGAAGTAACGGGAAGCTGAGAGGAAAACGGCGAGTTGCAGTGGGAAGCGGGAATTTCTGAAGCGGTAAGCAGCGAGCGGGCGTTGTCACAGCAAGCCGCTTTCAGCGGTGGGAAGCGGGAGGCGGGTCTGGGAAAGCAGCATGTCGTGGGCGGAGCTATGAGGAGGGACAAGCTTGTTCCTCTTAGCAACTTTACATGCCTGTTACTGTATGTTGTTCAGACTCCTGGTATGACAGACGTAGCTCTACGGATTGGGGGATAGATTTGTTAGGGGGCGACATCATGATTCCCTTCCATTCAGTTTCGACCCCAAGCCCGCCATCCCCCCCCACAACCGTGGATTCCTGCACCGCGCGATGGTTGTGCTGGCGCTACTTTGAGCCCAGTTTTATCAAACCTTGAGCAGGGGTGATTTTTTTGTGAAATTGGTGAGAGGTGGAAGGCTACTTTCCCCTCATCGTTACCATCACAGCCAGTTCATCCCTTTTGCGTCCCAATCCGCGATGAGCAGGCCAAAATTCACTGCAACCTCTGTCTCTAGTCTGGGAATGTGCATAGCCGTTTTTTTAATGTAGAGCAAGTATATCTACATACACACGCTCAATAAGACACGTCAAACAATCTACAACTTCTCAAAACCAAGCAATCATAAGGGGAAAAAAGGGGTCTATTGTGCGTGCCATGATGTACCCTAAACAACCTGCCAAGAGCACAGAAATCCAGGAGTGTTGGGTTGGGGCGTAGAACAATAGTGCAACAAGTTTAGGACCCATTTGAATCTCGTTATGTAGTAGGGAAAAATTAGGAAACCCCGAGAAACCCTGTTATCACCACCTACTTGTATTCGATTCCGTATTCGTCCCGAAACTGGCATATTCGAACCGTATTCGTATTCGAATAGGCATCACTATTCTATCCAATACAAAACACACCAAGTATTCAACAAATACTAGATTTCCACTGCCGTATTCGATACCGAATTCGTTTTTGCATGCTTAACTATGCATGCCTGGCGACGTTGCTGTAGCTCGCACAGGAGAAAGTACCGCAGTTGGATGTGCTTCGCTCTGCCCTCTAGTCGAGCTCCAAACACGGGAGGATCGTGGCCCTGTTGTCAACGTACAGGACTGGGGCAGAGCTAGGCCACTCACCTAAGTCTGTTAGCAGGAACGTCAGCCAGCAGAGCTCCTATGCCGCCATGGCACCAGCGTATACCTCAGCCTCACAGCTAGACTGAGCAACAGACGACGAGCGGGCGGACCTCCATGAGATAGCGCCTGCGCCAAGGCTAAAGCAGTAGCCCTGGGAGGACCTGAGTGTCTCAGCGTCGTCCCCCATGAAACGTCTGTGTGCCCTGTAAGGACCACTAGCCTGCGTCCTCCAAGCACTACCCCCTTTCCCGATGTACTCCCTAGATAACGCAAAACCCTCTTAGCGGCCGGCTAGTGCTAGGGTCGATGTTTGCCTGTCGCCAGGAAGCGAGCTAGGATACTAAAAAGGTATGCGAGACCTGGAGGAGTGCAAGTCATCAGGTACATGAGGTAGCCCACCAGCACTGTGTACAAACTACTTGGCTCAACTGACTCGTCATGGACAGGAGCCGAGATCATGTGATCTACTTGGAGAGGTGTAGGTTGTGCTGAGGAGAACTGAAGACCGAACCTCTGAGAAAGGAGGCGGAGAGACGACAAGCGACGACTGAGGAGGTGACGGGAGATGGTGGGCAGGTGAAGCACGAGATGCGTGGGAACGGAGCAACATAGGGTGAGAACACTGAACAGCAGAGAACGGGCGAGCACAAGAAGGATGACGAGACCAGAAGTGGGAGGGAGGCGCCGGGTCAAGAGACACAAGAGGAGACACAAAGGGGAGAACGAGGTGGGAGACGAGCTAGGGACGAGTCTGGCGGAGGAAACACAGGGTCGTAGACCGGTGGGGGAGGCGGAGACAAGTGAGGCGCGGGTGATGGTCAAGGGAGGGAAGACCGAGGAGGCAAAGGGCTAACACCGGCAGCGATTACTGCTGGTGCTTCTCCGCGCCCACACCAGAGCCTCCAGCCGCTCCACGGCTACCCCCGGGACTCTCCACGACATCACCCCCAGGACTAGCACCCCATGAACGAGAACCCTCTCCAGCATCCGTTCCACCCCCAGGACCGCCGAGACTAGCCATGACATTAACCCCAAGATTAGCACCCCCAGGACCACCGGGACTAGCCATGACATTAACCCCAAGACTAGCACCCCCAGAACCAGCACCCTCCTCAGCGCCCGCATCCCCAACACCCCCAGAGCTCGCGGACCCCTGCGAATATGGCGGCGGCGACTGCTGCTGTGGCGGCTGCGGCAACTGCTGCTTCTATTGCGGCTGCGGTGGCAGCTGCTGCTGCTCTGGCGGCGGAGGAGGCATTGGGGCGGAGGGCGTAGGCGCCGATGAAACAGGCGATGGACCGTCAGCCGCAAGGCCCCCGGAGTCAGAAGACTCCTCAGCCGGGGCAATTTAGGGAAGGGGAGTGACGTGAGACACAACAAACGGGGCAGGACGGGGAGTGGGAGCTACAGTGACGGAAACAATTGTCCGGATGTTTTGCATTATTAAGGGTTTTTTGGGCTTTCCGACCACTGTACATAAAGTCTTAATGTTTAATGGTGGTACGCTTTGGGAGGGGCACATAGTGGATGCGTTCACAACACTAAAATCCATGATAGTACACTGGATCTAACTTGGTGCCAAAAGATATGCAAAGATTACAATCGGACAATTGTTTCCCATGACAAATAGCAAACTTCCGAGCAGCGTTTCTAGTACCTAGTCAACCAACACTTGGCCTTGATCACCACCCGCACCCTCCTAGGCATGTTATCTATGAGGTTAGTGCAAACCTTTACAGCGATCTTCTCGCACTCTTCTTGGACCCACGCTTTTGCATAAGGGGGTGAGCACTAGGAAATTGCGAAGGATTTGAGCGTATGCAAGAGTATTGAGCACAATT
Organism: Closterium sp. NIES-67; assembly: GCA_027943415.1. Lineage (NCBI taxonomy): Eukaryota > Viridiplantae > Streptophyta > Zygnematophyceae > Desmidiales > Closteriaceae > Closterium > Closterium sp. NIES-67. Next base: position 133,372 of record BQMB01000674.1, on the reverse strand, counting down.
TCAGATTGAATGTTATCTCTAAGACTAGCCACACTGAGGAGCTGGCCAAAGATGCCATAAGTTGATTGGTCCTGTCTTATCGTGGATCGTCTTCGTCGTACCATTGTGTGGTAAAATTACGAGCAGAGTGGCGAAAACTAGTGTATCTGCCGCGAAACTTAGGGTAATATAGCACGGTCGACTATGCATCCTTGCACTATCAAAATCGCGCTAGGATCCATAGGTCTCGTCACGGTGCAGCAGTCGAAGAAGTCGTGACTGTTTAGAAAGAATATCCAGGTTGAGATCTGGTGAGGAAAAGGGTCACTCCAGCGTAACATCCTCATGCTCTCCAATCCATTCTAAGCCATGTGTCCCGCCTAGGCTTGGAATGGCTTGGAGAGCATGAGTTTGTAGCATTGGAGTGACCCGCTTCCTCACCAGACCTGGAATATTCTTCCCCACCAGTCGGGGCTTCTTCGATTGCTGCACCGTTACGAGACCCGTAGATTTAACGTGATTCTATTAGTGAATGGGTGCACAGTCGACCGTGCTATGTTACCCTAAGTTTCGCGGCGGACACGCTAGTTTTCGCCACTCTAGTCGTAATTTTACCATACAACGCTACGACGAAGACGATTCATGATAAGATGGGACTAATCGACTTATGGCATCTTTGGCCACACCTCAACGTGGCTAGTCTCAGAGATAACATTCAATCTGAAATCGTGCACAATACTCTTGCATACGTTCAAATACTTCGCGATTTTCCCAGTGTGCACCCCCTTATGCAAAAGGGTGGGTCCAGAAGAGTGCGAGAAGATCCATGTAAGGTTTTGCACTAACCTCGTAGATAACATGCCTCGGAGGGTGCATGTGGTTATCAAGGCCAAGTGTTGGTGGACTAGGTACTAGAAACGCTGCTCGGAAGTTTGCTCTTTGTCCTGGGAAATAATTGTCCGGATGTACTCTTTGTATATATTTTGGCACTAAGGTAGATCCAGTGTACTATTATGGAATTTAGCACTGTGAACACATCTACTATGTGCCCCTCCCAAAGTGTACCACCATTAAATATTAAGACTTTATGTACACAGGCCGGAAACCTCAAAAACCCTAATTAATGCAAAACATCCGGACAATTGTTTCCGTCACTGTACCAATGGAGTGGGGACAAGGAACAAGGGTGGGGTGACCAGAGACCTCGGTGAGGGAAGCGGGTATAGAAAGGGACAGACTCATCGAAGGTGATGTTACGCGAGTGAAAGAAACGGTGAGACGGCGGGTGGTAAAAGTGTTAGTCCGACGCGTCCAGGGGGAATCCAAGAAAGACACAAGAGACAGTGCGGGGAGTGAGCTTATCTGCGCGAGAGCTGCGGACGTGAGGTAGGCAGCCCCAGACGTGAAACGCAGACGCGTCACCAGGGGACCCGGTCCAACCGAGGTAAGCTGATGAGCGGCGTAGCGCACTGCGAACGGCCACAGAAAATGGGGTACACCAGCATGGATCATGGAGGTACGCGCCATCTCCATGACCAAACCGATGCGTCGCTCAACGACCCCATTTTGTTGCGGGGAATCCAGCAGATTGTAAGTCTGGGTGATGCCCTCCGCACGAAATAATCGGCCACGCCGACCGGAGGCGAACTCACCACCATGGTCGGAGTGGAGACATATTACTGGCAGGGCGCGGTGGGCATGCACAGCTACAAGCCACGAGATAAGAACGTCGGGCACGTCGGCCTTCCGCTCAAGGTGAAACACCATGGTGTAGCGCGTGTAGTCATCGACAAGCACCAGAAACTAGCGCTCGCGATGTGGCCCAGGGACAAGGGCTAGGCCCCAGACGTCCAGGTGTAGGGTCTGGAGAGGTGCAGTGGTGGGGGGAAACGAGGAGGAGTGAGGAGCCAGCCCTCGACGCAAGGCGTTCACGGAGGCGCGGGCGAGGGAGGGAGGGCAGGTAGCAATGCAGGGAGACCTAAGACAAGAATGTGCTGTGACATGTGATGCAGACGCGGGAGTGTGAGGTGACCTAGGCGGCGGAGCCACAACAGTGACGGGTAAGTGAGCGACTGACATGAGAAAGCCGCAGCGACCTGAGTGGGCGCCGCCACATAAGAGGACGCTCCCACCGGGGGGGACGTGGTGTCCAGCGTGAACAGGCCAGACACCGGGTCCCGGGGGAATGTGGTGAGGGGGGCACTAGTGGCGGCCTCGATACAGCCTGTGTACCGCTCGTGTCCAAGAAACGTCGAGGTCCTGAAGACAGCCGACACCAACTAGGTTCTTGGAGAACGAGGAGATGTGGAAGCCTGTAAGGGAGCCCGAGGGAAATGTTGGACAGGGAAGGGTGGTGGAGCTACGTGGAACCACCGGACCTGAGAAGGGGTCAGCAAGAGTGACAGCTATAAGGGCACCAAGCGGTAAGAGCATAGTGTGGTCGCAAAAGAAGCAGACGGACGCACCAGAGTTCAGCGTGAAAGAGAGAGCATCAGTAGCGGCAGCCGGAGGAGGTATTGTGGTGGAGCCAAGGCTAAACAAGGCAGGAGGTCCTACGCCTGATGCAGCAGGGGAGCCTAGACTACACACGGTGGACACAACTACACTAGGCAACACGGGATAATAAGGTCCATTTACATTAGAGTCATCATAATACATGGTATACAAAGCAGAGCGAATCTGATCCAGATCCATCTCAAAGTTCGGCATACGGCGACACACCAGGCTGTGCCTGTTGAGGAGGTCCGGCGCGGGCCCGAACCGGAGACGGAAGAGGTTGTTGAGGTGGCAGTTTGAGCAGGACGGTCACACACGATGCCGCGACGGGGGCCGGTTTGAAGCTGGTACTGGCAAGTCACCGCACTGGAGCTGCCACTCGACGCCGAGCTACGCGAGCCGCCACCGCGGCCACCACCACCAAAACCCCCAGACCACCACGGTTGCAAGGATCCCCACGGCTGCTGCTGCTACTGCTCCTACTGCTACTCCAAGGCATCAGCCCCGATCACCTCGTCTGCACCACCGGCACTCGTACTACCGTCGCCACCTCCGCAAGCCCTGCCACCCCTGCCTCCGCCATGCCCCCCCCCTGGGGCGGCGTCCCTTATCTTGACGAGACTGCGCTGAGGTCGCCACATCGGTCTCACCAGCAGGGGATGTCTTAGCAATTGCGGCAGAAATATCAGAGTAAATGCACTGGGAGGGAGCACAGTCCTGGAAGATAAGGACCGCCGCAGTACCGCTAGATGGAGCGATAGTGCACTGGTGGGTCTCTATCGCTGATAGGGTGGTAACAAAGTCAGTGAGGGTGAGGTCAGCAGGGTGGAGACTAAGGAAGTGGTCGCGGGCGGTGGCGAGGCGATCAAGAAGGTGCATGACAAGGAAGTAGAGGGTAGCGTCGAGAGAGGAAGGCAGTACAGTGAGCTGGGCCTCAGTGCTAGCAGCAGTGTAGCTAGTCTCGAGTGTGCACAGGTGAGTAGCAAGATCAACGACAGTAGGGAATGAGGCGAGATCGGGAAAGAGCATGGGGAGAAGGACGCGGCCAGCAGAGGCACAGGAGGGAGTAGAATAGCATCCAGAAACTCCTGCACAGTCTCTATAGCCTAAAAGCGAGGACGCTCGGACAGGGGGAGGGCGTGACTGATAGCATGCTGCCCAACTTCATCGTGCAACTCCCAAACAAAGCGGTCGAGCTCAGTAGCTGCAAAGGCCTCACGCTCATCGGGCGTGGTGGCATCTGGGAGGGCTGCAAGCGGTCGGGGTAGGGAAGCTTACCATCAACATGGACGACAAAGGGACTGGCCATCCTGGCACTGACCCTTCAGCTGGCGGTGGAGGTTGACAAGCCACGCCTCAAAGTCGACCACCCGATCCTCCGCATCAAGGCGGAGCACAGCATCCGCCATAACCACGGCTGCAGCAGCTAACGACCACTAGAGGGGTAGGAGAATGGTGGAGAGTGGTGGAGAGCAATGGAGAGCGGGGAAGCCGCGGCAAGGAGACAGCCGGCGGACGAGCCGGCTCAGAGGGGAACCAGGGCCGGCAGTGAGGAGGCATGGCGGCACTCTCAAAATAATGAATTGAGTATGATGAGGGGATATAAGGGGATATAATCCAAGGTGTTGTACTCTCTATGAGCATACACCTATCTAGCCTATAACATATATAATTATATTTTGACACACCCCCTAGGCTAGATAAGGAGCAGTGACTAGCACAAGACATGCAACTCAGGGTGGCACTACTAGTCCAACCTCTGAGATAAGGGTCTGAAGACCAGTCAGCAAGAGTACAAAGGAAACAAGATTAACCCAAGGTGGCACTACTAGTCCAGCCACTGGAAAAAGAGCCACAAGGACATTCAAGATACTATAAAAAGTAGTACGCAATCAAGGGTCTAGCAAGTGAGAAGCTACAGGAACTAGACCGAGTTGTACACAATGCCGCTGATGATCTTTAGGCGCAAGCGCCTTAGAAAATATATCAGCTGTGTTGGCACCGGAGTCCAAGTGTACTACGCGGGCCTAGTGGCGCTGCTCTAGCTCGTGTAGGAGGAAGTACCGCAGCTGGATGTGCTTTTCTCTGCCCTCGACTCGAGGCTCCTGACACAGGAGGATCATGGTCCTGTTGTCAGCATACAGGACTGGGGTAGAGCTAGGCCGCTCACCTAAGTCTGTGAGCAAGAAGGTCAGCCAGTAGAGCTCCTGTGCCACCATGGCACCAGCGTAGAACTCTGCCTCACAGCTAGACTGAGCAACAGACGACAAGCGGGTGGACTTCCACGAGATGGCGCCTGCACCAAGGCTAAAGCAGTAGCCATGGGAGGACCTAAGGGTGTCAGCATCGTCCGCCAACGAAGCGTATGTGTGTCCTGTAATGACTAATGGTCATCCTCCTAGCAGAAGCCCGATGTACTTGCTAGATAACGCAAAACCCTCTTAGTGGCCGACCAGTGCTGTCGTCGATGTCTGCATGTGGCCACAAAGGAGTCAAAATGCTGAAAGAATATGCGAGATATCGACGAGTGCAAGTGATCGGGTACATGAGGCAACCCACCAGCTCTGCGTGAGGACCCAAAGACTCTTCAGACTCCTTAGGGACTGGAGCTGAGAGCATGTGGTCTACTGGCAGAGGTGTGGGCTGTGTGGAGGAGAACTGAAGACCAAACATCTAAAGGACCTGGAGCAACAAGTGTGATTGTGTAAGAGTGATGGTGCGCAATGCTCTGTCCCTGGAGATCTGTAGGCCAAGGTAGCGGCGCAGCTCTCCTAGGTCAGTGCAGGTATTTCTCTTCAGCAGCTTAGCCTTCACAGAGGCCAGTGCGTCTCTGTTTCCAGTAGCGAAGACCACGTCGTCTACGTAGACAAGGATGTAGAACAGGGTCTGGCCAACATAAACGAAGGGCGAAGGGTCTGCACATGACGGGAAAAATTACAGATCAGCTAACGTAGCACGCAACCTATCGTGCCACTCATGGAACGCCTGCCGCAGGCCATAAACCGGGCGCCTGAGAAACCACTCGGTATGAGGGGTAAAAGTGCCAGTGAAGCCGGGCGGACGATGCAGGTAGACCTGCTCGTGCTGATTGCCCTGGAAAAACACTGTGGAGAAGTCAAGAGAGTGCAGCTCGTAGTCACGCTGTGCTGCTACGTGTAGCAGCACCCGAAGTGTGGACATCTTCGGGGTCGGGGTGAAGGTCTGAAAGAATTCAATATCCTCACGCTGATTAAAGCCTCTAGCCACATAGCACGCCTTGGACACAGGTGGCTCTCCGGGAGGGCGCTTCACCTTGAATAGCCATCGGCCATCGACTACGTTCAGCCCAGGTGGGGAAACTGCGTCGACGTAGGTGCCGGTGGATCTCCAAGATGTCATCTCCGCGTCCATGGCAGCTATCTACTGAGAAGCCCAAGATCCCGAGGTCGCCTCGGCGTAAGTGCGAGGGGTCGGGATGTCAATGGCATCTGGGTCACCCTCAAGGACTAGAAGCATGGAGCAGAGATGAGGAGCAACCTCGGACAGGAAAGCAAGCTCGTACTACCGGTCCTCAAGGATCTCACTGCCAAGGGAAGGAGCACCCTCGACGGATGGAAGACGGGCAGCGTCAGAGACCAAAGTGGTAATATAGTCAAGGCGGCAGGTAGAGGCAAAGTCAGCGACAGCAGTGACAAGAGCGTCAAGACTTGAGACAGGAACAGACAGGTCAGTAACAAAGGAGACAAGGACCCGAGGAACAAGAGGACTAGCGGCACAAAGGAAGTCAGACAGAGGAGTCAACACCCCCAGAGCGAGAACCCTCTCCAACACCGGCGACACCCCCAGTACCACTGGGATGAGCCACGATAGTAAACCCAAGGCTAGCACCCCCAGAACCAGCACCCCCAGAACGAGAACCCTCTCCATCACCGGTGCCACTTCTTGGACCACCAGGAGAAGCCACGATAGGAACTCCAGTGCGAGCACCCTCCTCAACGCCCGCACCCCCAGAGCTTACGGACCCCTGTGGCAGCGGCTGCTGTGGCGACAGCTACAGCAGCGACTACTGCAACAGCGGAGGAGGAGATACCATGGCAGAGATAGGCGGCGAGAATGACGCCGCAGGGCCACCAGAGTCAGCCGACTCCTCGACCGGGACAACCGACGGGAGGGGAGTGATATGAGACACACCAGACGGCGCAGGACGGGGAGGGACAAGAGCAGGGGCTACCGAGAGAATGAAAACCAGAAACTGGGGTGGGGAAGTGGCGTGAGCGCAGTGTGGTTGCGGAGTAAGTAGGCAGACACTCCAGAGTCGAGCGTAAAAGAAAGCAAAGCACTAGCATCAGTTGGCGGGAGAGCTAGCGTGGAGCCTAGTGTGAGAGTACGACCCCGTTCCATTCCTTTCTCCTTTCCATCTTCCCTTTCCATTTCATTCCTCTTTTTATCCTGATTCATTTGGTATTTCTCTCATTCCATTTGGATTCCTATTCCTCCTTTTCCATAAACCTTTAGTTTATCCTATTATTATCATTATATCACCAACCAGGCTCGGGATGTACTGGCGCGCTATATCTAGCGTAATCCTGCCGTAATCCCTTAATGCCAATAGCCTCGCGTAGCTATACGCAGGGTGATTCTATTTTCTAGAAGGGTCTATTCCATTGGGATAAGATAGACCTGGTTACGTGATGTACTCTGGAAGTATAAAAGCGCCTTGTATAAATCGATAGTGAAACCTTTCCTCCACACATTCGATCCTGTAACACTTGGTAATTAGAGCTTTTCTCACTCGGCCGAGCTCAGCTAAGTAGCAGCAGCAGCGGGACTCCTGCCTCGAAAAACCACCGGGGGCGACCAATTCGATGCCGATTCTGGTAAGCACCAGCTCCACGTTTTTTCGAATTACCCCCTCCGCACGTGTTTTGAACAGGATGGCGAACTTCGACAACGCCGAAGTTACCCAGCAGCTCTTCGCAAGCATCGCCGCCCTACAGGAGGAGATGCGAGCCGACCGCGAAGCTTGGCAAAACGAGTTCGAGCGAGTAACTCGACTCGCCGGCGTGCAACACGAAATGATAACGGCGATGACGCAGCAGTCGCAGCAGTTTCTCGAGGCTCCGAAGCCGCGCCCACCTGAGTCGTTCGATCCGAGCGATCGAAATTCCGACGTCCGGAGATGGATCGCCGGTATGGAGATCTACTTCGCAGCCGTCGGATGGAGCTCGCCAGTCTGGGACGGTCAACGCGTACGACTCGCGGCGACACTGGTGCGAGGGCCGGCACTTGAGTGGATCGGCGGTAACAGCACCTTCATCCACGGCAAAGCCACGTGGCAGAAGTTTCGCACCGACCTGCTGAAACGTTTTGAGCCGATAAATTCGGGTTTCCTTGCCCGGGAAAAAAATCATCGCCATCGACAGTTCGGGAGTGTAGCGCAGTACACGCAGCAGATGGAGGAATTTTATAACCGCATTCCCAATCTGACCGAAGGGGAAAAAGTACAGTCGTACCTCGCCGGGCTGAAGACCGAAGTCAAATGACAATTGGCAGCGACAAACTACGCGAGCTACAGTGATGTCGTATCGGCCGCGGAACGCTTCGACATGGTCAACGCCGTGACACAATGGACGCACGTCAGCAGTACGCGACAGGGCGACCGCTCGGCTCACACCACATTCGCCGACCCGATGGAAGTCGACAGGCTCGAAGGGCGGCCATGTCCGAAAGACACGAACTACACGTGTGATTTTTGCGGGGTGCCGGGTCATCGAATCTTCGACTGCAACAAAATGAAAGCCTCACGCGCTGAGTATCGGGCACGCAATAGTGGCGGAAATCCTTCGACCAATCAAAAGCCAAAAAACGGGACTCGCCAGTAATTGCGGATCTAGCTGGCGAAAAAGAAAAGATCCGAAAGCGGCCGCGGACTTTCGGAAAAATCATCTTCGACGCAGCTGATTCGACGCGAACAGGAGAAAATGATGGGGAAAAATCTCCACCCCACGACCAGTCTTCGCCAAAGGAAATCGCCGAGGAAAAATCTAATTCCGCGAAAAAGGACTCTGCCAAGACGGGAAAACTCCTTGAAGACCCAAGAAATTATAAGGATTCGTTAAAGTTGTCTTATAAAGATGCTTTGCTTTAATGAAAACTTGTAAGTCTCGAGGGGCTAGAGCCTTGGAGAAATTTCGGGAGGGACTCCAAAAGAAGCAAAAAATTATGGAGATCATACCGGTATCGGAGAACATGGGGACCAAATTAAGGAGTGTGGAAAGAAGCCGACCTTTCCACGAAGTCAACGTCCTCTCCCGACACCAGCCCACAGCGACTACCCGTTCCCCAGGGAAGATGTCGGTGGAGCTGAAGCAGCTTAAGAGGAAGCTGGGGGTCTACAAGAGACTGCGAAAACCCCGAACTCCTCCTTCGGATGCATCCAACTCGGCAACTTCGTCAACGACACGAACAGTCGTCACAGAAACTCTGGGCCCTGGAGAAGAGCCTTTCTCCAAGCAGCCTCAGCCAGCTGCCAGCTCAGGAGTAGGAAGCAACGAATATTGGGATGTACCCTATGACCCAATCAACGAAACTATCTTTGGGTACTCCGAGCAACGCCTGCCCCTCGTGCTCGAGGTCATCTGCAAAGGACGACGCCTCCAAGCACTCGTGGACAGCGGAGAATCGCACACCGTATGCGACAAGGCAACCATCGACCGACTTCGAGAAGAGTACAAGCCATCAGCATTTTCTGCAACGATGGTGGACGGTAGCAAGTTACCAGTGTACAGCGAAGCAGTGCTACACCTACAAATTGGTCCACTGCGCTAGAGACCTGCACTCCCCATCACCAACATAAAAGGGCTTGACCTTATCTTCGGGCGAGACTTCCTCAAGAAATTCAATCCCCAGATCAACTGGGTAAAACGCACTGCAAGCATCGACAACAAAGGAAGGAGGGTCCAGCTATCCAACTGGGACGATACATGAGATATCCCAGTGGAGACACTCGCCAGGTTCGAGAAGGACGTCAAGCGAAGCGACACCGGATTCCTGGCGATAGCAACAGAGGTGGAGAATGACGGAGAGAAAGCCTCGGAACCTCCAGAAAAAGTCAAGGGATTACTGAAGGAGTTCCAAGACATTCTTCCCGACGACCTTCCGGACGAGCTACCGCCATACCGAACGCACCAACACGAGATCGTGGAGGAACTAGGTTCGAAACCGACCTTCCGAGCACCATTTCCGAGCACCTACAAAAATAGCCGACATGAAGAAACAGATCGAGTATCTCCTCGCCAAAGGACTCATCCGACCATCCACTTTGCCATACGGTGCCCCAGTACTCTTCACACCGAAACCGGACGGAAGCCTGCGCATGTGCATTGACTACCGGGCTCTCAACAAGCAGACTATCAAGAACAAGTACCCGATTCCACGAATCGATGATCTGCTTGACCAGCTTCGGAGAGCCATGGTATTTTCAAAACTAGATTTGCGTTCCGGATACTGGCAGATACGAATGGCGGACGATTCCGTTCACAAAACCGCCTTCCGAACTCGGTACGGATCGTACGAGTATCTGGTGATGCCGTTCGGACTCACCAACGCACCTGCGACGTTCCAAGCAGAGATGAATCACATCCTACGCCCACTCTTGGACGAATGCGTGGTGGTGTACTTAGACGACATCCTCGTCTACTCGCGCGACATACAACAACACGTCGAACACCTGCGACGCGACTTCGAGATTCTTCGACGAGAACGCTTCTACGTCAAACTATCCAAGAGCGACTTCGCCCTCGAAAAAAGTCCAATTCCTCAGACATATCGTAAGCGCTCAAGGAGTTCACGTCGACCCCAAGAAAATCGAAGCCGTGTGTACGTGGAAAACACCCGAGAACGTGAAGGAGTTACAGCAGTTCCTTGGCTTCGCCAACTACTACAACAGATTCGTGCCGCAATACGCAAAAATCGCGGCGCCACTCACAAATCTGCTAAAGAAGAACACACCCTATAAATGGGAGCCACAACACCAACAAGCTGTGGAGCAGCTGAAACAAGCACTTGTTATAATCACAATAGGCTTAGATGTGCCTATAATGAGAGATAGAGAGCACGGTCGGATTTCCGTCAGACGGCTTCAAATATTGATAACGATCTGGTCGCTAAATCAAACGGTGATCTGTAAGTTGGATCTGGAGCGCGTTTCTATTGTTTATCATCAGCAAGTTGAATCATGAAATTCCATGAAGATTTGACGATGCTATGGCGGTTTGACTGGCAGGAGGTATTGCAGCCACTATAGTCTTGGAAGTACAAACTTAGCAAGAAGAGTTCGAGATGGAGATGGTTCCCAGCCTCTACATACCCCAAGAGCCGAGGTCCAGGTTGGTGGTACACCACCACAGAGTCCCCAACCATGAAGAGTCTCGAAACAAACCCTCCAACGGGCTACACCAAGTGAAATGTAACACTACACGAAGTAGCGTTACTATTTTCACTATTTAATATTTATCCGTGTCCCTTGGGCTTGAAATCTTGAGCTCTTGGTCTTGGTTCTGCAAGATAAATTCTTCTCGAGTTGATGGGGGCTTGCTGCACACACCTGCGATGCGATGGACACTTCACACTCGACAAAATAGAAAAAACACATGCAACAGGCAAACGACGACTTGACATGCGAGTTGTAAAAACTCGCTAATGTCTTGACCGACACAAACCACATTGTGATACACCATCCAAACTCACACACAAGCACTAGATAGCAATGACATAGACTCACAATTCATTCCATGCCATGCATGCACACACCCAAACAAGGACGACAAGCCGAGTGCAAGCCATAGGGTTGCACCAGCAGCACTCACGTCCGCACCCGTACTCATCTTGCCAGACCCCGAACGCGACTACGTCATCGAAGTTGATGCCAGTGACCAGGCAGTGGGAGCAGTCTTGATGCAAGATCAGGGGAACGGACTGCAACCAATTGCCTACCTCAGCAAAAAATTACACGGGGCAGAACTCAACTACCCGATACACGACAAGGAGGCCCTTGCTATTATCATCGCCTTCAAAACGTGGAGATGCTATCTCGAAGGACGCAAAACAACAGTCTACACAGACCATTGTAGCCTAAAATATTTGAAGACGCAACCAAGCCTCTCCAGGCGACAGGTTCGGTGGATCGACTTCCTCGAGACGCACTTCCACCATGACATCGTGTACAAGCCTGGCCATAAAAACAAAGCCGATGCGCTTAGCCGGCCTGCACACGTTGCTGCAATCCAGGTTGAAGGGATGAATCCACTCCTCAAGGGACTCTTCACACACGGGTACACCATCGACCCCGAAATCCCTTTGGCAGAAAAGCGACATCGGCTACATTGGGACAAAGACATCGCGTACCGAAAAGGATCAACGAATATTTGGGTACCTAATTACCCTCCATTGCGCCAGTTACTACTCGAAGAATACCACGACGTCCTGCACGCTGGACACTTTCGGTAGCAACAAGACGCTCACCGGTATCGCCAAACACTACTACTGGCCCCACATGGCAGATAATGTACAAAAATTCGTCACCTCGTGCACTACATGTCAGCAGATGAAGAGCAGCAAGCGGAAAAAAGCAGGTCTGCTACAGCCTCTTCCTGTCCCACAACAGCCATGGCAAGTGGTTAGCCTAGGCTTCATTACCGGGCTACCTTACCACTCTGCACCCTTACTACTCTGCACCCTTACATCTGAACCCTTACCTGTGCACCCTTACCCCTCTGCACCTCTACCACTCTGCATCCTTACCCCCACACCCTTACCCCCACAACCTTACCCCTCTGCACCCACCCTTATGCCTGCACCCTTATCACTCTGGACCCTTACCACTCTGCACCCATTCCAGCATGAAATTGCTTGTCGTCAGCCGGGCGTCCTCACGACTCCCCTGCACCCGTGCTGTATGAGAGCGTTTGCCAAATGGCCTTCACTACCTAGGACATCCACACGGCCTCCCCCTTTGTGCAGAAATGCTTCTTCTGAGTACAGATTATGGTTGCATCATGTGCGAATGTTCTTGCTTGATCAATGCACTAAAAAAGAAAGTGAACACACAAAGAAATGAAGAGGGTCCATTCCTGAGCTTGTGAAAAGGCCCTGTATCAGAGGGCGACACAAAGTCAGGAATACACCCTGTGAAACCTACCACCTAAGAGGAAGTATGGCAATGATGTGGTGACCCTACATGGTTGCTTTTTCTCTACTGCCGTTGCTCCTTTCACATTGCGATGCTGGGTGTACATTGTTGGTCGAACTTCTTAGCGGAAAGCGGGTCTACTTGCAACGTGCACTCCACATGCACCTGGACACGTGGCGACGAGATGCCCCAGTATTTCACGCGCGCAACAGTGCCAACCACCACGCGCATTTCCGCCCGCCCTCCATGCAGCAGCGGCGTCGTCAGCAGGCTCGCGGGATCAAGGGTTACCAGGGGCGCGTCGACAATCTCGAGGGGGACAGTCAAGTGCGCGCTTGCCCCCCTTACCATGCCCACAACGCCGGGCAGGGTTACATTTGTAACATTCATGTCGAAGAATTTCACGTCGATGGAAATATTTTCCGCCTCCACGTCCCAGTTGTTGGGGTTATACACGCGCGCGGTGACGTTTATTAACGCGGATAGGCCCAGGCGGAAGTTTTCGACGCCGAGGAAACCGCCGCCTGATTCGTTGATGCCCACGTGGACGATGTCGATTCGCTCGACCTCTACTTGGGGCTGCTGCTTAGAGACTGTCAGGTACGCGACCAGCCCTGCGACGGCTAACGCGGCGATGGCGATGCCGACGACGATGAGCGACCAGCATGCGACACGGCAGCAGCAGGTCCGGCGACGGAGCTTCTGGCGATCCTTCTCGTCCTTGCGAAGTTGCCATAATTCGTCAGCGGCAGTTACCCCTTTGGGGTCTATGATCAAATCGGCTGGATAGACCGCGGTGAACTCCGCTGAATCTTCCGCATCGGCGATATCATTTGCGGGGAACGCGTTCTTGGCAAGCGGGGGCGCACAGCAGAAGGGGGGGATCGATCGTCCAGGCGAAGAGGAAACGGGGAGCGAGGAGTCGGGAGCTAAGCAAGTAACTGCGCCTGATTCAACATCTATGTCAGGGGCGAATTGTGTCGTCGACTTGGAAATCTGAGAAGAATCGTTGTCTAGCAGAGCCATGACTGGAATATATATGCGATGTGCAGATGCACTCGAGTTCGAGAGATCGGAGTTGACAGGTGTTGAGGGGAGGGTCGAATTGCTTTGGATTGGAAGATTGGTTGTGATGAGCTGTGGAGTGGAGTGCGGGTCTCGTGTATTTATCGTGCCGAGGCATTGGAAATGAGACCTGTTGCGCCCCGCTCACAGCTCTCCTGTGCGAATGGTGAGCCGAGTCGCGCCCAGGGTTAACGCGGTCCGCTGTGCGTGGTTTGGCGATTGGGGGAGGGGTGGACGAAACGGAAGCTTCTTCTGGCTTTGTGGAAGGGATGCAAACAAAACTAGCCAGACGAAACAACACGGCTCGGTGAGTGAAGACCTGCTTCGCCCAAAACCTCAACCAGCCTAGGCTTGGTAGCTCCTTGGTGTTCGTCTCGATCTGTAACCGCTATAGCGACAGACGCGAAAGCAAATACGTTACGTGAAAATAATCAGAACTACCACTATAATGCCTTACTTACGCATGTTGCTTTTGAATGGGTCAGAGCAAGCGCTTACACGAATAAGGATGGTCACACACTTTCCATGAGATATCTCAAATTGGTGAAACGTGCGATTCATGTTTAGTGTGTAACACTAACTCACAATTTTCGGATCAACAAGCTAATTATGTAACTTGTCTCTGAAGTGTTAGGTCAAGCGCTTCTCTGCCTGGTCAAGTAGCATGGCAAATGACCACAAGGATGCAAATAGAGCCTGCGCATGAAAACACTGTGAAGTGGAAAATTATGTTGAGCATGAGAACGAGAGACGGAGTGAAAGGGAATAATTGAGGGGCACGAAAGGAATCTTACATCTGACGTTGAAGGGTGCGGCTTGGCCTCTCCAAGATGGCATGCCAGCTGCTCAAGCGTTGACCTGATGAGAAGGCAACAAACCAGGACACTCATGTCGTATTTCTAGCGTCCAGGATTAGAATCAGGATCAGGAAAACGGAGCTGATCCAGGCGGACAACCTAGAACGCTAGTATCAGCTCGGGCTTGTAGCCACGACACATCGCGCATGTGTCTGCCGATTGGATATTGAGCCTACACTCAATATACAAGAGGGTGAAGAGAGAGATTGATGGTGGGAACAAAGATGCGGGCACCAAAGATATTGGGAGAGCCATGAAATGAATTCCCCCCCTATTTCGATGCCAATAATTGGATGTGGATTACCCATGTCATTGCAAGGGGGAGCATCACTTTCCGTGGCATTGAGTGTCCCGAGAGGGATGGGCAACATCGCTCAACCACTTGTGTGTACTGCCAAGCCGAACTACGGTGGCTAACGACTTGCATCATTCCCATAACTCGTTGTATAAACAAATAAAGACACGACTCCAAGGCGTGCAATAAATAATCTCGTTGACGTGCGACATATGGACGGCCCCCAACATGAAGCCTATATGGCAATCACCGCACATTGGCTCGATGAGGATTTCGAGACCAAAAGAATCTTGCTCGATTTCATCAACATGAAAGGTTCTCACACGGTTTAGGCAATCAAGAACGCATTTATTGAGTCCGTTCATGGCCGTTGGGGGCTTGGTGACAAAGTGATGGCCATCACTTTTGACAACGACACTTTCCCTCGGCTCCTCGACGAGCAGACCGTCTTCAACAAGGAAAGGCACATGCTTTGCTTTGCGCACGTCATAAATCTTTCCGTGGATGCAATCATGAAGGCTCCCACTCCTAAGCGTGCTTTCGAAAAGATCCGAGGATTCGCTAGTTACATTGGAGGATCTACCATTCGACGTGAGAAGTCCGAGGCAAAATGCGCGGGCCTTGAAGCGAGCAAGGAAACATCTCTTGCATTGGACACTCCCACAAGGTGGCCAAGTGCATACGAGATGATGTTTAAGGCGAAGCGTTTTAAAACCGCAATCGACACGTTTCTTGTCGCGGAGGGCGAAGAAGCTGAGAACCTTTACCGCATGAAGGAAGACGAATGGAAATCCATCGATGCCCTCCAAAGCCTCCTTGCTCCCTTCGCCGAGGTCACCAAGATTTTGGAGGGCAATGGGTACGCCCCGGTGTCATTTTGCACGCCGTTTGTGAAGAAGCTCATGGACGTGTTGGATAAGGCCATTGAGGGCGGCGGGGAATTTGCCGGTGCATGCAAGGTGGGCATTGCAAAGCTCAAATGGTACTACAACAAGTCTTCCGAGGAGTACACCGTGGCTATGGTAATCGATCCACGCTTCAACATGGGGTACTATGCCGGGAAAGGGGCCGGCCACGTCGGTGTGGACAATGTCGAAAATGTCGTAAAGAAGCGCTATGCGGAGTATGAACGAGAGGATGGGATGATGGAGGAGTACAGCTCAAGTTCTAGTGCCGCCACGTCGGCCGATGATGCTCGAGTCACCTCCTCCATTTTGGATGACATTTTTGAAGAGAAAGGGGGTGAGGATCCTAACGGCTGCAAGAGCGAGCTATCGGCACACTTTAGTGAGGCGAGGATCAAGAGGAGGGGGACAGGTGTGTCAAAGCAGTGACATATCCCACCTTGGTGTCAAATATATATTGTTTTTTTATGTGGACTATATAGGGTTGTGCCTTAGGGAGGATAACCCATTGGGTTATATTCTTTTGTATGCCTTGTTCTAGTCATTCTTTCACTTGAACATGGTATCATGAGTAGGTAGGTCCCCCTCCCCCCTCTAGCGCTTCCGCCCTAGGTCCTAGCCGCCTCGTCGCCCCGCAGCCCGTCACCTAGCGGCCCCGCGGCCCCGTCCCCAAGCGGCCCCGCGGCCCCGTCCCCTAGCGCCCCCGCGGCCTCGTCGCCTCGCGGCCCCGCGGCCCCGCCCCAAGCGGCCCCACAGCCCCGTCCCCTAGCGGCCCCGCGGCCCCGTTACCTAGCGGCCCCATCCCCTAGCGGCCCCACGGCCCCGTCCCTAGCGGCCCGCGGCCCCATCCCCTAGCAGCCCCGCGGCGCTGTCACCTCGCGGCCCCATCCCCTAGCGACCCCGCGGCCCCGTCACCTCGCGGCCCCGCGGCCCCGTCACCTAGCCGGCCTCGTCGCCTAGCCGGCCCCGTCCCCCTGCCAGCCCCGCCTCATTGCCGGCCCCTTCGCCTGTCCGTACGCAGCCCCGTATTCTAGACACCTTGCTGCCGTCCTCGGCTCCTCTACACCGCGCTGCATCGCCCGGCACCGCTCTGCACCGCACGGCACCGCACTGCACCGTACGGCACCGCTTTGCACCGCCCTGCACCACACTGCATCGTACTGCACTACACCCTAGCGTACTACACCTCCCTCCACCACACACTACTGCTCTGCACCGCACATCACCGCTTTCCGCCGCGCTCTACTGCCCAGTACTGTCTTTCTCCTGCTGCTGCAACCATGATGGCAGACTCGGTCATGCGTTTTGATGCTGAGGGGCAGCCGATGGAGTTCGACTCGTGGCTCGTCGACCTCCAGCGACACCTGAGTGGTCAGCGGCAGGACGGCCATTCCCTGGCCGTCCATATCGACGGTACGCTCCCCTGCCCGAACCCCCCTGCTGCCCTCCCCGCTGACCCCACCTCTGCTGACCATGAGTCCGCTGCAGCTGCTACCCTTGCCCGTGCTGTCTGGTTGTCGCGTAACGCTGCCGCACAGCTTCCGATTATTCATGCCCTTCCCTTGTCCGAGCGCCCCCGCTTTAGGTCCGTCAGGACTGCGCAGGAGTTCCTAGAGGCTGTTGTTGTGAGCTATTCTACCACGCCCTCTGCCTCTGTAGGTCGCCTTAGCCTGCCCATGCTCTTTCCTGACCTTGCGTCTTTCCCCACTGTCGCTGACCTAGCCGCCCACCTGCGCACGCTAGACACGAACTGGCGTGCTGCCTGCACTGAGGCTCAGCTTCGTGTGTTTCAGCCCTGCATCTGCTCTACCCTCTACCTGCTTACCATGTGCCTCCCTGACTGTCGTGCCACCGCCCGTGATCACTTCCTTAGTCTCCACTCCGCTGACCTCACCCTCACTGACTTTGTCGACACCCTGTCTGCCATAGAGATCCGTCAACGCTCTATTGCCCAGTCTAGCAGTACCGTGCCAGTCTCTACCTTTTAGGGTTGTGCCCTTGCTCAGTGCTCTTACTCCGACGATTCTGCTGCGGTTGCTGAGACAGCTCCGGCTGTGGAGACAGCCACCGCAGTTCTGTTTCGTCCCGGTAAGGGTCGCCGCCCCAAGGATGGGTGCGGCGGAGGTAGCGGAGGAGGGAGTGGTGCCGGTGGTGGAGGTGGCTCGCCTGCTGGTAGTACTAACGAGGGGGCTGTGGCTGGTGCCGCAGAGCAGCCGCCCCAGGTGCAGCGGCAGGCTCCGCAGCTGGACCAGCAGCACCAGCACCAGCAACAGCGGAGGGTCGGCCGTCTCCCGCCCGGGTGGCCTGGAATTGGAGGTGACGGTGGTCGAAGTGGTCGCTCGCGCGGCGTGTTGTCGGGTGGTAGTCAGAGTGACGGGCGCTGCCAGTACTAGCTCCAGACCGGTCCTCGCCGTGGCCTCGTGTGCGGTAAGATCGGTCATACCCCTGCTCGTTGCTTTCGTCGCCTAGACGACCTGTTTCGTCTCCGCTTCGGCCCGTCGCGTGACCTCCCCGACTAGCACACTCTACTCCATCAACGTGTTCACATACTTGATATGGACATGGATGAGATTAGCTCTACTTTGTATGCGCTATATGTTGATGACTCTTCAATGTGAAGCGCCCCCCTGGAGAGCCGCCTGTGTTCAAGGCGCTCTACGTGGCTAGAGGCTTCAGTCAGCGAGAGGGGGTGGACTTCTTTCAGACCTTCGCCCCGACCCCGAAGATGACTACTCTTCGGGCGCTGCCACACGTAGCAGCACAGCCTGACTACTCTTCATTCCCTCGACTTCTCCACTGCTTTCCTTCAGGGCAGCCTACACAAGCAGATCTACCTGCGCCGCCCTAAGGGCTTCACCGGTACTTTCCCTCCTGGGACCCAGTGGCTCCTCCGGTGCCCCGTCTACGGCCTGCGACAGGCGCCCCGTGAGTGGCACGACACGCTGCGTGCCACGCTAGCTGACCTGCAGTTCTTTCCGTCCTCTGCTGACCCTTCGCTCTTCGTTCGTGCTGGCCATACTCTGTTCTACATCCTTGTCTACGTAGACGACCTGGTCTTCGCCACAGCAGACAGAGACGCACTGGCCTCCGTGAAGACTGAGCTGCTGAGGAGACACACCTGCACTGACCTGGGAGAGCTGCGTCGCTACCTTGGCCTGCAGATCTCCAGGAACAGAGCAGTGCGCACCATCACTCTTACACAGTCACACTTGGTGCGCCGGGTCTTTCGGAGGTTCGGTCTTCAGTTCTCCTCCGCTCAACCCACACCTCTGCCGGTAGACCACAGGCTCTTAGCTCCAGTTCCCGCGAAGTCAGCAGAGCCCAGTGGTCCTTACGCAGAGCTGGTGGTTTGCCTAATGTACCTGATGACTTGCACTCGTCCAGATCTCGCATACCCTCTCAGCATCCTGGCCCGCTTCGTCGCCACATGCACACCTCTGCCGGTAGACCACACCACTGGTCGGCCGCTAAGAGGGTCTTGCGTTATCTTGCGAGTACATCGGGCATGGGGCTAGTGCTGGGAGAACGCAAGCCAGTGGTCCTTACTGGGCACATAGACGCTTCTTGGGCAGACGACGTCGAGACCCTCCGGTCCTCCCAGGGCTACTCCTTTAGCATTAGTTCAGGTGCCATCTCGTTGAGGTCCACTTGCTCCTCGTCTGTTGCCCAGTCTAGCTGTGAGGCTGGGATCTACGCCGGTGCCATGGTGGCATAGGAGCTCCGCTGGCTGACCTTCTTACTCGCCGAATTCGGTGAGCGGCCTAGCTCTGCCCCGGTTTTGTACGCTGACAACAGGACCATGATCCTCAAGTGCCAGGAGCCTCGACTTGAGGGCAGAGCGAAGCATATCCAGCTGCGGTACTTCCTTCTGCGCGAGCTCCAACAGCGTCGCCAGGCCCACGTAGTACACTTGGCCTCCGGTGCCAACACAGCTGATATCTTTACTAAGGCGCTTCCGCCTAAAGATCATCAACGGCACTGCTTGCAGTTAGGTCTAGTCCCTGTAGACTCTCACTTGCTCGGACCTTGATTGTTTACTCCTTTATATTTATGTCTTCCAAAATGGCCTTATGGCTTTTCTTCCAGTGGTCGGACTAGTAGTGCCGCCTTGGTTTGCTCTTGTCTTGCTTGTACTCTTGCTGACTGGTCTTCGGGCCCCTGCCTGAGAGGTTGGACTAGTAGTGCCACCCTAAGCTGTGTGTTTCTTGCTCAGCACTACCTCTTATCTAGCCTAGGGAGTGTGTCAACTTATACATATATTGTTATATAGAAGTTTTAGACTAGATAGGGTATGTTCTTAGTGGGTACAACCCAAACCATATATCTCCCTTGTTCTCAATTGTGCTAACCATTCATTCTAGCTTCTAACAATATTTTGGTTACATCATGTGCTAATTTTCTTCCTTAAGCAATGCTCTAAAAAGGCAAGTGAACACACAAAGAAATGAAGAGGGTCCATTCCTGAGCTTGTGTAAGACCCGGGCGACACAAATTCAGGAATACACCCTGAGAAACCTTTTACCTAAGAGGAAGTATGACAACGAGGAGCCTAGCACATGCCTTTGCCTCTACTGTCGTTGCTCCTTTTCACATACCGATGCTGGGTGTACACTGCTGGTCGAACTTCTTAGCGGAAAGCGGGTCTACTTGCAACGTGCACTCCACATGCACCTGGACACGTGGCGACGAGATTGATTCAAAAAAGATGGGCAGTTGGTGTTGACAGGGGCGGTTGAAGTGTGTTGTCGAATTGATGCGAAGATTGAGCTGCTTGGATAATTCGAGTTGCTTTAATGCGCTCTGTTGGTGGAGCCCATTTCTCTCGCGCTTTTATCGTGTAATGCGGGGGTTGAAAATGTGAAAGGGCCGTGTGCGCCATGCTATCCCCCACATCCCAAGGCCCCACGTGCAAACCTTGAGCCGAGTCGCGTCCAGGGGCACCGCGGCCCGCTGTGCGCGGTTTGGCTATGAAGGGAGTGTTGGTACGGAAACTTCTTTCCCCTTGGCGCTTGGGGATGCGGACAACCGAACAAGACGAACCAGAAAGCACGGCTCGGTGAACCTCTATATTCGCCCAACCTCCAACCAGCCTAGGGTTTATGTTGGGGCTATTTGTGCTACTTCACGACGCGAACGGATACGAGCTACAAGTGGAAGCTGAAACAAAGCAGATACAAACAAACATGCAACGAGCTTCTTTTCACATCTTCCTCATGCACACTTGATGTACCGGTATGCTCTATCTCGAGGCTATTCATGGTACATCCAGATTCAGTGCTGAGATTGACTAATTAAGTTTTTTTGGGTTGCGGAGCAACCTATTACGATCGATTTTGCCGATTTTTTTTTTTCACTCAAAAGTTTGTATGGAAAACCTTTGCACAAAAAAATATGACCTGCAGTTTTTGTTCTCTTCCTATGAATGTAACAAAATGCTAGAGGTGTTTATTCTATGATAGGAATCAAATGCATCTATTTTGAAATAATATTTGCATCATATTTGGTTAATTTCTGATGTACTGTGAAATTTTGGCAGGCCTCTTGTTTGATTGCATCACATCGTTGTGTACGGATCCAATCGAGTCGTGCAAGAAAATTCATGTCATCATTTATGACATGATTTTTTTTTTTGATGATTATGTGACAGTGAAAAACTCAAACTCTAAGCTACCGCTTCCCCAGCGCTAGCATGGGGGGGGAAGTCAGCAAACCTAGTGTCTGAATGATGGAGCAACGCAATCTGTTATGTCCAAAAAAAGAACCAAAACCTATCAAATCCAGTTCGAGACAGAAATTCAAGGAGCTCGCCTGTGAACCGTTTGTGATTTGATAAGCATGCTTTCTTTTTTCGAAATACAGACATGCATTGCTGTGGATCGAGAATGAGAGCAAATAACAGCAGCAAGACACATCAGACCAAACACAGGACGCCAGCAATTATAAGAATATAAAGCTGAAAATGAGATACGGTAATTGAACATCCCAACGAATTACAGCAAAACGCCGTAGGGAACTCATAAACGCGTTTACAAGTAAACCTGCACAAAATTAAAGTGGATATTATATTAGGCATTGCGTATGAAAGGAGTGAACAACAAGCAGCTAGGCCGAGAACGAATAGGCATGGGAAGTTAACACAAAATGTGATGGTGAAAGGAAAGAGACGAAGAGAGAGAAATTGAAAGAGAGGTAGAGAGAGGCAGAGAGGGAGAGAGAGAGAGAGAGAGAGAGAGAGAGAGAGAGAGAGAGAGAGAGAGAGAGAGAGAGAGAGAGAGAGAGAGAGAGAGAGAGAGAGAGAGAGAGAGAGGGGTAAAACGACATGCAAGGAGGGGGGAGACGGCGGGCAAAGAAGTGGTTACGACGGACTAGGAGGGTGAAAAGGCGGGCAAAGGAGAGGGGAAACGACAGATGAGAATCCGTACCGAGTACCTAAGCTGAAAGAGACCATTTACGTTTCCTCTACTAGCTTGAGGAAAAAACGAGAGAAGAAACATTGAGAAACTAGTAAGATACGACTACACGAAAATGTCATCAAGCCACTCTTAATGCCGACCTGGAGTAGTCTGTCGTACAGCTGCGATAAGAAAAGGCAGTCGTAGCTGCTGTCATGTTGCTGCCTAATCACCAGACTTGCTGGAAGTGGGGAAGAGAAAAACGTGAGATAGAAGTATAGAGGAGGAAGAATCGAGCATAAGGAATTCACGTTTCTGCAGCACTGAACCCGCAGGCAGAGAAGGAGCGTTCAAACAGCCGCGGTTTTGCAGCTCTGAAAGAAGATTTGTTTTTTTTCTCGGTCAGAAAGTGCCCCATCGCACTGAAATTCGCGTAATCGTGTTATTTAACCAAAACTATCGGTAGTGTAACTCAGAAATTCGAGTGTGTAACGCGTAATGCATCCAGTGGCGAGCTCGGGGGTTTTGCCTCTTATTGACGGGAAAAAAATCAGCATTCTGTGGCGAGTGTTGCTAGGCTGGTGTCATTGCCACGTCGGATTATATTTCCGTCTGGCAGTTACGCGTGACGAGCCTCGCCACTGGGAAAAAAATATCAGCATTGCCAGGTGGCCAGATTCGCTCGCCACAAGTCAACAGTGGCCACAGTCAACAAATAATTAAACAAAATGAAAACGGAAACTCCCGACGGCTGGGCATTTGGCGGAAAGGTTAAAAAAAAAAAAAAAAAAAAAAAAAAAAAAAAAAAAAAAAAAAACCAATCCAAACGCACGCAAAACAAAAGAAACATTACGGAAACAGGTCTACAGTTGAGCAATAAGGAACAAAACTATTCAAGAAACTGTACAAGCAGAAATGAACAACAAAAGAAACTAGTTCCAACAGCGTGGCACGATTTAAGAACAGTATCGGACGATGAATAACTTAAAGCCCATTTCTATATAGTGTAAAAAATGTAGAAACTCAATAATATGTCCTACTTGTATTAGATGCATTAACATTGTGATTGCATGTACTTTTATTAATGCACTATAACACAAATCATCTATTTAATACTTACATAGTATATGTTTTAATCCATTGTTAGAAGTTTACAGATACTTACGCTTTGAAGTTATACATATACATGCGGGTAATTTTAAACACAATAAATATACCTATATAAAAATGCTCCGCAACCCTAAGACGATTGCGTCGTCTCTTGTTTTTTTTCTTTTAACTTCAATACGTTCGAGGTCTGTTGTATTAACGATGGCACGGAGTCAGAAAGCATGGTAAAACATCATCAAACTGGATATCAATTGAGACGAATACGTATATCAGCTCGTAAGAATATGCCCCAAGACGAAGAGGGGAAACATATGTTTGAAATACTTGATTCGTGCACATGTTATTGTTCAAGGTACGTAGACTCGTGCAGTCATCTAATGGCCAATTGACTCCTCCATACCAGACGTGTGCTCTGCGGCATGACGTGTCCTCGTGGTAGGGTAATGAAGTCGTCAGTTGTCATGGATGGAAGTGTTATTGAAGGTAATGTCAAAGGTCAAGCACTGTCTGTGCTCTGTCAAAGAGCATGGCAAAGGACCACAGGGATGCAAACAGCGCCTGCACAGGAAAAGGAGAAGTGGTCATGGGTGCGAGTCATTGTAATTTGCAAGGTCGCAAAGTGTCATAGGTCAAGTGCGGCTTCTGCCAGGTAAAAAGCTATGGCAAAGGGCCACAGGTACGCAAACACTGCCCGCATTGGGAAATGACCAGTGGGGAATGAAGAAAGCGCTTGAACATGGGGAAAGCGAGAAGAGTCGAGCGAAGCAACCTACTTGCGAAACGTAGCAAAAAGAGCTTGGATACTACTTCAGAAACGTAGGTGGTTGGACGAGAAGGGGATCTTATCATCTTACGTCTGAGGTCGAAGGCTGCGGTTTGGACTCTCCCAGGTACGCGGCCAGCTGCTGAAGCGTTGACCTGATGACAGGGCAACGAGAAAAATAGGATGCTAAGGCCTATTTTTTAGTCAACTCACAAATCGAATGCTAAGGACTATTTTTCAGTCAACTCACAAATCGAATGCTAAGGCCTATTTTTTAGTCAACTCAAAAATCGAACGCTAAGGCCTATTTTTCAGTCGACTCAAAAATAGACTCTTTGCCAGCTGCTGAAGCGTTGACCTGATGACAAGGCAACGAGAACAACTCGTATGCTAAGGCCTAGTTTTTAGTCGACTCAAAAATAGAATGCTAAGGCACGCACCAATTTCACAGAGACTTTGAAGCACAAGTGACTTTTATTGGTGTACGAAAGTTACCCCACTGGCATTTCCCTGTGCTTCTGAACCAAGTTGTAACGACAGAAACATGGCGTCACATCGTGCTTACCTGCACTCGTCAGCATCCTTAGCCAGGTCCTCCCTCTCCTTCTTTGCCTGCGACCTGAACTCTGTCAACACAGCCAGCAAGCCGCCCTTCCCTTCCTCCTTCCCATTCGCTGCCTCTTCCTTCGGCTCCCGCTTGTTCCCCTCCCTCTCAATCTCTTCCTTCACTCCTTGCTGCTTCTTTTGCTGCTCCCCCTGCTTCTCTTCCTGCTCCTTCGCCTGCTCCTTCTCCTGCTGCAGAAGCCGCACCTCATCACCCACCAATCGCAGGCCCGTGTCGAGTGCTGATGTGGCATCTGCCACGTCAGCCTGGGATGAGAAGGAAGTATAAGGCAGAATGGAACGGGGAAACGGAGGGGCCATTAGCACCATCAACGCATCACCTGGGACGTCCTCACCGCCTCCCCCACTGCTGCTGGCTCCCCCTTCATTTTCCTTGCAATTTCACCCCTCTGCAACCACCCATACCCCTGCACGTTTGCCAAATGGATGATTTTACCTGGGACGTCCGCACAGCCTCCCCCACTGCTGCCAGCTCTACTGTCAGCTTCTCCAGGCTTTCGTGTCTCCCCAAGGCGTCCAAGCAGCCACTTTCTTTGACCAGAATGACCACCACGTCGAGAAGTGTGGTCACACGAGCGATGAGGGGTGCAGGATGGGAGGGGAAGGGGGAGGCTGCAGCTGTAGTGGCAGTGATGGTAGCAGAGGCGGGGAAGGGGGAGGAGGGACGGGCAGAGGAGGAGGGAGACGAGGAGGAAAACGGGGAAGAGGAGGTAGGGTTGGCTCGTGTGGCGGGAAAGGACTGTGTGCGCAGGAATGGCGAGCCGGAAGGCAGTCCTCGAGAGGTGTTTGGGGATTGACTTTGTTGGCCCTGTTGACTGTCCTCGCGCTGCTGACTATGCGTACTAGCAGCTGCTGCTTGGCTGGGCTGAGTCCCTCGCGCTGCTGACTCTGTCTCCAAGGGCACGGCACGGTGGGACTGTGGCGATTGGTCGGGCTCGAAGGGCACGGCACGGTGAGAGGGCGGCGTGATGCGGACTTCTGAGAGGCGGGCGAGGGAGTCTAGAGAGAACCCACGGGCAGAGCCTGGCATGGGTGGGGGGGGGAGAGGATGGGTGTTGAGTCGACTCAAAAGTCAGCTCAAGGGAGTCTTGATAGAACCCTCGGCCAGAGCCTGGCATGGTTGGGGGGGGGAGAGGATGGGTGTTGAGTCGACTCAAAAGTCAGCTCAAGGGAGTCTTGATAGAACCCTCGGCCAGAGCCTGGCATGGTTGGGGCAGGAGAGGATGGGTTTTGAGTCGACTAAAAAAAGTCAGCTCAAGGGAGTCTAGAGAGAACCCTCGGGCAGAGCCTGGCATGGGTGGGGGGGGGGGGGGTGGGAGGGTCAGGAGAATCGAGAGAAAAACCCAGGGCAAACCGCGTGTGTGGGAGTAGAAGGAAGATTGGGTTTGGGGGGGGGGGGAGGAGAACGAGAGGGGAAGGAGAGGAGGAGTTGAACGAATCGAGATCCAGAAGCAACTCATACCATCTGCTCTCTCACCCTCCTCCCTCGCCCCCCCTTCTCTCTGCTTCATCTCCTTCCTCACAACTACCCTCTAATCCTACCCCTTCTCACCCCTCTCAACCCCTTCTCACCCCTCTCAACCCCTTCTCACCCCTCTCAACCCCTTCTCACCCCTTGCACTGCCTCGGTTGAGCTCGTTCCCCACTTCAAGTGCCGCTGCCAGCACCGCCCGGAGAAACTCGCTGCTTCGAATCGCTCGGGCAGCAGAACTGAAAACTTTTATGACTGCCCGGGCGTCGTTGACTATGGTGTGGAAGTGCCGGGCAAACATAAGCGCCTCGATTTTCCTCCTCAGCCTGGGAATTAAAGCCATGGACCATAAGAACCGCTCAGGTGGGCACATGGCACCTGAAGCAGCACCTGAAACAGCTCTGAACCGCGCCGCCTCCTCCTCTGTTGGAATCACCTGAAGTAGCAGGCCCAGGCGGTCAGGTGGCAGTACGTGTGAGGGATCTCCTGCGAGGATCAGATCCCGGATTTGATTTTCCGGCATGCGGAATTGAGTCAGCATGATTGCTACATTGTTAGCCCTAGCTAAACCAACCACCTGCAGCTCGTCCTTTCCTAACCCCTTCCTAACCCCTGTGCCTCCCCCTTCCCCTTGCGAGCCTCCCCCTGTCTTGGACATTCCCCCCGACTTTGTGGTTTTCACCTGAAACAGCACCCGGACGGCTCGCCTCATCTCATCTGGTAGAGTCACCTTTGATATAAGACTGCTGCTGTTCTCACTCTCCTCACCACCGCCCCCCATCCCTGGTCTCTCCCCCTGACTCACCCCCCCTCTACCAACTAGCCCTCCCCTCTCTATATCCTCCCATATTGTCCCCTTCACATTAGCCACTTTAGTCCAGTGCAAGGGGCGGGCAGGAGGGCAAAGGCCCCCTCCCCCCTCTCCATTCTCCCCCTCCCCTCCGCCCCTGTCTCCCCCCATCCCAGGCGCAGCCAGTTTGCCTGAGGCCAGGCGCATAGGGGGAGGGGGAGGGGGGGGGAGGCCGGAGAGTGGGGGAGGGGGAGGCGGGGGAGGAGGAGGAGCAGAAGGGGACGGAACCGTTTTGGGCTTGAGGGGGGTAGACAGGGAAGGAGAGGGGGTAGAAGGGTGAGGGAAAGGAGGAGCAGGGGCATTACTACCCGAGGGTGTAAGGGGAAGGGGGGGAGGACGCGGAAGCTGGTGAGTAGACTTGGTGCCACGACTCGCCGTTTCCCTGGGTTCAAACCTAGGCTCCTGTGAGGGCCCTAGGAGGCCGTTTGCTTGAGGCACAGGTGTCGCTGCTTCCCTTGTTGTGTGACCGTTGGAAACAGCAGGAGCACTTTGGCAGGAGTGAACCCCACCCACTTCAGCCGCTTCTGGCCTCCACACTCCTCCCACTTCACTCCCCTGCCTCACTCGTACTTCCTCTTCCTCCCTCACTCCTTTCTCTTCCTCCCCCGCTCCCTCTCTCTCTCCCTCCCTCACTCCCTCTAACTGCCCAACCCTCACTCCTTCTCTCATTCCTCTCACTTCTCCATCATCCCATCCCCTGTCCAGCCCTTGTCCTGCAGTCTCATCCCCTCCCCCTTGTGCTGCTTCCCCCCCCTTCCTTTCCCCCCGCTTCCCCTCCCACATGCTCTCCCCTCCTTCCCCAGCATCCCGCCCAGACATAAAAGCCTGCCCTGATCCCCCCTCCATATGCGGACACGCACCCTCCATCCCCTGGCGTGTCCCCGCCATCTCCTGCGCACCCCCCATGCTCGGCCTGTCGCCCCCCATTCCCCTCGCCTTTGCACTGCCGCCCCCCACACTGTGGAGCTCCCCCCCCATCCCCTTCGCCTTTGCACCGCCGCCCCCCATGCTGTGGCGCGTGCCAGTGGAAAGGGACATGCGGATGAGCAGGTCCGCTAGAGAGTCTAGGTCTTGGGAGGGAGGTGCAACAGCAGGGGGGGCGGAGGAGAGAGGAGGAGGAGGGGTGGAGGAGGAAAAAGAGGAGCTAAAATCGTGGGGGAGGGATGGAGAAGGGGAGGAATCGTGGGGAAGGGGCGAGTGGGGGGAGGGCGGCATGTGAGGTGGGGTGGGAGTGACGGAGAGGTCGTGGTGAGAGGGAGAGGGGGGAAAGGCAGGAGTGGGTGTGTCAAACGAGAGAGGGAGGAAAGGGAGGCTGTTGTTGCTTCTTGATTGGAGGAAACCAGAAGAATCTGCAGGGATGGCAGGTTGGGCTGACTGCAGGGCCAGTGTGCTGGTCCCTGTCACGGCCGGCATGCTTAATAGAACGCCTGTTTGCCCTGTGAGTCGCAGGAGAGGGTGCGACTGCACCTCATGCACCAAGCTCCGGGCAATGCTCCTCTGATCTGCTGCTGCCCCGCTCTCCTCAGCGGCTGAGATCCCACCCCCCGGCCTCGTTGCCCCACCCATCTGCTGGCCCCTCTTCTCCCTGCTCTCCCTCATTGCGTCACCATTTTGCCTTGACTCCTCCCTCCCCTGCTGCTGCCTCCTGGCAGCGTCCTCAGGGTCATTCCGGTACGCCGCCAGCAGCTGCTGCCAGCTCAGCATCGCGCCACCTGGTGCGTTGTCAGAAGAATCAGCGCCGGCGAATGGCGTGCTGCCGCGTGGCCGGGGCATCTCAATAAGCACGTCAATAAAGAAGTCAGCTGGCACCTGGATGTCGCCCCCGTATGCACAGTCGAGCTGCGAGGGGGGGAGACGGAAGGAGGCACGGAAGGTAGGGTATGGGGGGAAACGGGAGAGGGGAATGCACGTCGATAGAGAAGTCAGCTGGCACCTGGATATCGCCCCCGTATGGACAGTCGAGCTGGGAAGGGAGGGGGAGCAGAACGGGAAAGGGGGGGGAGAGCCGGGGGGTAAGTTTAAGAAGTCAGCCGGGTGCTACCACACGTCAGGCCACTCTAGGAAGGCGTTACCTCGTGCAGGGTTATTTGGGCTTTACCTCGTGCACGGTCATTCAGGTGTTACCTCGTGCAGTGTTATTCAGGCATTACCTCGTGGAGGGCAGTACTGCAGAGAACCGCTGTTCAGCTGTCTAGTGAAGTGCTATTCAGGTGGTACCTTGTGGAAGCTTATTCTGGTGAGGCCGATATGGAGGAAAGCAGAATGGAAGGCGGAGTGAACGGCTTCGGGTGAAGGCACTATCTAGTGAAGAGCTGTTCAGGCGTTACCTCGTGGAGGGTTATTCTGGTGAGGCCGATGCGGAGGAACGCAGAGTGGAAGGCGAATACGAACACAGGCTCGCTGTCGTCCCTGCTGCTGTTGCCTGGGGATGGGAGAGGTGAGGTGAGGTGAGGAGAGGTGAGGAGAGGTGAGGAGAGGTGAGGAGAGGTGAGGTGAGGTGAGGAGAGGTGAGGTGAGGTGAGGTGAGGGGGTCGAGAGGGGTATGAGGGGTATCAGAGAGTGGCAAAGACAAACAAAGACCTGCTCTCGTCCCTGCTGCTGTTGCTTGGGAAATAGAGGATGAAGTGAGGCGGGTTGGGAAAAAAGTGGGGGCGAAGTGGGCTATTGTTAGAGACTCAGGGTTTACCTAGAGTGAGGGGTGTTTTGAAGAAAGCAAGAGAAACTAGGCAAAATGTGTATGACACTACAATGTAAGCAGGTGCTGAGGCCGAGAATGTCATACATATATCCAAATGCTGCTACCTCACAGGTCCTACCTGTGCAGATGTTACCTGTCCAGTTGTGCACGGCGAAAGTACAGTCGCCCAAAACAGAGGTGCAGATGATAACTATGACGATCGCCCCTCCCCAGTTGTTACACACT
This sequence comes from Closterium sp. NIES-67, assembly GCA_027943415.1. NCBI lineage: Eukaryota > Viridiplantae > Streptophyta > Zygnematophyceae > Desmidiales > Closteriaceae > Closterium > Closterium sp. NIES-67. The sequence continues at coordinate 103,474 of BQMB01000674.1, read as the reverse complement.
TGGGATACATGCAGAAGCCATGTCCCTCCCCAGTTGTTACCTGTCCAGTTGTGCACGGCAAAGGCACAGTCGCCCCACACAGTGGCGTTGACTTCAAAGGGCACCATCCAGGCCGAGCCAGTGGGGAAGGAGGGGGGCACCTGAAGGCAGTGGGGAGAGATGGAGAGGAGAAGGCAGAGAAATTGGCACTGGCAGACGGTCAAAGACACAGTGGCGTTGACCTCAAAAGGCACCATCCAGGTAGCGCCAGTTGGGAAGGAGGGGGCCACCTGAAAGGCAGTGGGGAGAGATGGAGAGGAGAAGGCAGAGAAATTGGCACTGGCAGACGGTCAAAGACACAGTGGCGTTGACCTCAAAGGGCACCATCCAGGTAGCGCCAGTTGGGAAGGAGGGGGGCACCTGAAGGCAGTGGGGAGAGATGGAGAGGAGAAGGCAGAGAAATTGGCACTGGCAGACGGTCAAAGACACAGTGGCGTTGACCTCAAAAGGCACCATCCAGGTAGCGCCAGTTGGGAAGGAGGGGGGCACCTGAAGGCAGTGGGGAGAGATGGAGAGAAGGCAGAGAAATTGGCACTGGCAGACGGTCAAAGACACAGTGGCGTTGACCTCAAAGGGCACCATCCAGGTAGCGCCAATTGGGAAGGAGGGGGGCACCTGAAAGGCAGTGGGGAGAGATGGAGAAGGAGACGGCAGAGAAATTGGCACTGGCAGACGGTCAAGGACACAGTGGCGTTGACCTCAAAGTGCACCATCCAGGTAGCGCCAGTTGGGAAGGAGGGGGGCACCTGAAGGCAGTGGGGAGAGATGGAGAGGAGAAGGTAGAGAAATTGGCACTGGCAGACGGTCAAAGACACAGTGGCGTTGACCTCAAAGTGCACCATCCAGGTAGCGCCAGTTGGGAAGGAGGGGGGCACCTGAAGGCAGTGGGGAGAGATGGAGAGGAGAAGGCAGAGAAATTGGCACTGGCAGACGATCAAAGACACAGTGGCGTTGACCTCAAAGGGCACCATCCAGGTAGCGCCAGTTGGGAAGGAGGGGGGCACCTGAAAGGCAGTGGGGAGAGATGGAGAAGGAAAGGTGAGGAGACTGGTATCGGCACGCGGTTGAGCAGTGGCGTTGTATCCAAAGGGCACCATCCATGGTGAGCGGTGGCCCGGTGGGACGGCGAAGGAGGGAGACACCTAGAGGTAGAGGGGAGAGAGGGGGGAATTCAAAGGGGGAGCAACATGGATGGATGGTGCCCTTTGAATACAATACTCCTGCCTCCCGCCCACACTGCTGCTTCACTCTTCTTGTATGGCTGCTTTTTTATGGATTCCAATGCACTCCCCATCTCACCCACACTCCCCCACGCAATATACTCCCACTTCCCCCATCTCACCTCTACTCCCCCACCCAACTGACTCCACCCCCTCAATCCCCACCATCTACCCGCACGCCTCACCTCCCCAGGGAGCACAGTGCTGCTCACTTCCGCCCCCCTCCGAAACACCTGCCACATAGTCACAAGGCACATGCAAGAGCCATGCAGCATGCGCCATGGACAATGGAATAAGCGAAAGGATAAAAATATGCATGTGGCATATGTGCACACATGCATGCACTAAAGGGCGCATGCATGCATCTATGTAGGTGCATACGCACCCATGCGTGCACAAATGCCTGCAGCATACCCCCCTTACATGCTGACAAGACAATGGATGCTGCCATCCGCTGCTAGAGACAAAGGCGGCCCACCTACCTTGAGATAAGGACGAAAGACGCCGGCCCCATCAATGGAGGGGCACGCGCTGAGAATAAGTTTCCGGAGAATCGGAGCGGCAGGGGGAAGAGCTGCGAGGGACGGCTGGGAAGCCGGGGGGGAGGGGGGGGGAGGGGGGGGGGGGGGGATCAGGGGTAAGAAAGCAGGGGGCAGAAGGAGTGAGAGAGAAAGACCATTGAGCTTCAGATGAGTTGGAGCGGCGGGGGGCAGAGATGCGAGGGACGGCTGGGAAGAAGTGGGGGGGGGAAGGGAGAGAATCGGGGGGAAGAAAGAGGGGGGGGGAGTGTGAGAGAAAGACCATTGAGCTTCAGATGAGTTGGAGCGGCGGGGGGCAGAGATGCGAGGGACGGCTGGGAAGAAGTGGGGGGGGGAAGGGAGAGAATCGGGGGGAAGAAAGAGGGGGGGGGAGTGTGAGAGAAAGACCATTGAGCTTCAGATGAGTCGGAGCGGCGGGGGGCAGAGATGCAAGGGACGGCTGGGAAGAAATGGGGGAGGGAAGGGAGAGAATCGGGGGGAAGAAAGAGGGGGGAGGAGTGTGAGAGAAAGACCATTGAGCTTCAGATGAGTCGGAGCGGCGGGGGGCAGAGATGCAAGGGACGGCTGGGAAGAAATGGGGGAGGGAAGGGAGAGAATCGGGGGGAAGAAAGAGGGGGGAGGAGTGTGAGAGAAAGACCATTGAGCTTCAGATGAGTCGGAGCAGCGGGCGGCAGAGATGCAAGGGACGGCTGGGCGTGGACGGCTGGGAGCACACGCACGCACGTCCCCCCCCGCCAACCCACACACACACAGCGCACCCACCTCGTCCCCTTGCCCCGCCTTGACAAACTCGCCCACATAGCCGCAGTAGCGGTGCTGTGCCATGCTGCCATGCGCACCCCCCCCCCCCCTCCCTCGAAACCAGTGTTGAGCCCAGGATAAGAGCTGTCGCAGAACTGGGTTGCTTCCCATTTCTGCAACAGAGTTATAAGCGAGTGGTATGGAGAATCGCGGTGTAGCTGGGCAAGAGGGAATTGATTGTTCGCGAGTATAAAGGTCCGGCAGGAACCGGTTCGGACCAAGCCATCAACGACATACCGCGAAGGAGGGACAGCTGAGTGACTCCAGGGTGATGAGGTAGCACGGTCCTGATTGGGTGAGCAGAGTGTATTCGTGATGACCAAGGGATCAGGTTGGGAGGCGTTGGGAGGAGCTTGTACAGGAATGGCCTGTGCATGCTTGCGAATGTGTACCATAGCATGGCATGCCTGAAGCTGTCGACAGGACGGGGATCCGTCCCGCTTCACAGGATCCTTTGCCTAGCAGTAGCAATTGTATATAGGGTAGCTGCTAGTGCTCTGAATCTTGCTCGCTTGTTTGTTTCTTGCACAGTTTGAATACAGCATCACTTATCCCAAGTGACCAGTTCTCATGCAGGGGACCGTTGAGTGAGAGGCTATGGCATAGCTTGGGAAGCCAGGACGCGGTGGCCGTTCTTCAAGTGGGTCAGCAGAGCGGGGCAGAGGTAGACCCAGCAGGATGCCGAAGGGAGACATTCGGGCAGGCGAGTCAAGGAGTAAAAGAGAAGGAGGAAGAGGATGGCGTCAAGGAGGGAGGGAGGCTGACCGCCAGCCGGCAGAGAGAAATGGAGGAGGGCAGAGAGGGAAGGACATTTGCCGACAGAGCACTACACCTATAGCACTCATGGCACGCCACCCCTGAACCCTGGTACCCACCTCATCCCCTTGCCCCGCCTTGACAAACTCGTCCACATAGCCGCAATAGCGGTACTGTGCCATGCTGCCACGCTGCCCTCCCACCTCCTCCCACTCCCCACTCCCCCCCTGCCCCTTCCCCTCCGCCTGCCCCTTCCCCTCCCCCTGCCCCTTCCCATCCCCCTGGCCCCCATTCTCCCCCTCCTGCTGCCCTTCAGTCACCCCAGAGCAAGGGAGAGCGTGCCACGTGGCACATGCTGACTGGCCGAGGGGCTGCGGGAGGGAAGCGAGGGCCTGCCATGCACTGGCGAACTCTGCACTGGTTGGGGGAGGCGGTTGGGGATGGGTGGGCGGGTGGTGAGGAGGAGTTGGGAGAGGATTACGGAGGTTCAGGGTTCATGGTTCAAGGTTCAGGGTTCAGGGTCAAGGGCCTGGGCTATGTTGGAAAAAAATGCACAATTGTGTTTGCGTACTGCGTTGAAATGCACCAAAAATACGTACGCTGCGTCTTTTGTGTGCATGCACCAAAAAACGCATGGGCTGATCGGAAAAAAAATCCCCCAAAAAAATGCGATTGTTCGCGACTGGGTGAACTCAGAACCGGGGTTCGCACATCGCGAACTCAACCTCAAGTTTGAATTTCGAACTCGAAGTGCACCAGCCCCCAATCCCAACTGCTGACCACCCCCCTCCACACCGTAACTTCCCATTCCCTGCCCGGAAATTGTTTTTAACCTATCCGAGCCAGCAAATTCTTTGCGTGCCCGCCCCCCTCCTCTATAGCGTTTTGCGTATGTACGCTTGCGTGAATGAACAAGCGTACCAAGCGCGAACCCTATGCAGACAGCAAGCACCATGAGGCAGACAACAAGCAACAAGTCGACAGCGAACAACATGATGCAGACAGCGAGCGAAAATAAACAGACAACGAGCATCATGAGGCAGACAACAAGCAGCAAATCGACTGCGAACAGTATGATGCAGAGATGGAACATGATAACGCCGACAGTGAGCAGCATAATGCCGCCGACATCGAGCAGCATGATCCCGACAGAGAGATGGAGCATGATGCCGGCCAGAGGCAGAAAGGGCTTCCACATGCGGAGGGGCAAGGTGGATCTGGGAGCGCGGCATCATCCGTGACAGAGGGACGCGCCATTCGCACAAGACCAACAATGCGTAGTGGAGCTGCCTCTCTGCATGTGGAAGCCCTTATTGCCTCTGGTCGGCATCATGCTCCATCTTTCCGTCATCATCATGTTGCTCGATGTCGACGGCATCATGCTGCTCGCTGTCGACGTCATCATGTTCCATCTCTGCATCATGCTGTTCGCTGTCGACTTGCTGCTTGTTGTCTGCCTCCTGATGCTCGTTGTCTGCCTCATGCTGCTAGCTGTCTGCATCATGCTGTTTGTTGTCGACTTGCTGCTTGTTGTCTGCCTCATGGTGCTCATTGTCTGCATCATAGGGTTCGCGTTTGGTACGCTTGTTTATTCACGCAAGCGTACATAGGGTTCACGATTTGTTTTTTCCAACATAGGGCCTGGGGATTAGAGCCGAAGCAGGGGCCTGCCATGCACTGGCGAACTCTGCACTGGTTGGGGGAGGGCGTTGGGACAGAGAGGGGGGAGGGGCGGGGGGAACGAGGAGGGGGGGGTGGGGGGTGGGGGGTGGGGGGAGGAGGGCAGTGGAAATGTAGGGGTGGAGGGTGGTGTGGAGGCATTGGGGGTAACATGAAGGTCTGTGGCTGAGGGGAGAGAGGAGAGAGGGATCAAGGTGACAATGCCAGTGGGTGAGGTGGCATGCGTCATTGAAGTGCAGAAAGCATAGGAAGAGAGGAGACAGTGAGGAGGGAGATGGGGGAGACACGTTAGGGAGGCAAGACGCACGAGAGAAGCGAGAGAGGGGAATAGAGAGAGGGGGAGTGGAGCGCGAGTACCTATGGGTGAGGTAGCAAGCGGCAATGAAGCGCAAAAAGGAGGCCCCCCCGGCAGTGCTGGGGCTGCGAGTGTGCAGCACGGCCACGTGGTCCTCGTCTGATGCCAGCCTGAAAGGGGGGTTGGGACCAATTGAAAAGGGGAGTGAGTGGGCTGTGAGGTGGGGACAGCTCACAGCTCCAGCTCGCAGGAGCTGTGACCTGAACAGGCTGTGGCTTCCATGGGGCTGCGCATGTGCAGCACGGCCACGTGGTCCTCGTCTGATGCCAGCCTGAAAGGGGGATAGGGGCAGAGAGAGAAGGGGAGTGAGTGATAGCAGGAGCTGTGACCTGAACAGGGCTGCGGCTTCCATGGGGTTGCGCATGTGCAATCCGATGGGGGGGGAGGGAGGGGGAGGAGGAGATGGACGGGGTCGCCTCGTAAGTCACTGCAAGCCTACACAGGGCAGTTCGATTCGAGAGTGAGTTTTGCGAGAGGAGTCTAATTTTGAGGCGCCTCAAAAATAGACTCCTCACACAGGGCTGTGGCTTCCATGGGGTTGTGCATGTGCAATCCGAATGGGGGGGGGGGGAGGGGGAGGAGCAGATGGATGGGGTCGCCTCGTAAGTCACTGCAAGCCTACACAGGGCAGTTCGACTCGAGAGTGAGTTTTGAGAGAAAGCATGTGACTCTTTCGAAACAGAAGAACAAAGATTGACTAAAAGAGGAAAGAAACTCTCATACTGAAAGATTGAGTAAATTGACCTCGAATGCAGTACGCATGTTACCAATATGGCTAGTAACAGGTGTGCATGGTTACCAACCAGGCATGCATGGTTACCAGGTGTACTGGTTACTGGGTGTGCATGGTTACCAGGTGTACTGGTTACTGGGTGTGCATGGTTACCAGGTGTACTGGTTACTGGGTGTGCATGGTTATCAGGTGTACTGGTTACTGGGTGTGCATGGTTACCAGGTGTACTGGTTACTGGGTGTGCATGGTTACCAGGTGTATTTATGCCTACCAGGCGTGCATGGTTACCAGGTGAGCATGGTTACCACACCAGTTATACATGGTTACCATTGTTACCAAGTGTGCCCGGTACATGGTTACTTACCAGGTAGCATACCACAGTTACCAGGAGTGCATGCTTACCAGGTGTGCATGGTTACCAGAACGGCATGGTTACCAGGGTTACAATGTATGGTTACTAGGTGTGCATGGTTACCAGTGTGGATTGTTACCAGTTACCAGATGTGCATGGTTATCAGGCATGCATGGTTACCAGGCGTGCATGGTGGAGCATGCGCGGAAGATGATGTCAAGAGGGCAGACCATGGGGCCTCGAGGCCAATCCCAGGGGGCTCCCAGCTGCACACAGGGAGAACAGGAGAGAAAACAACAAGCAAGTCATTGTGAGGAGGGGCACCGAAAGGTTACTCTGTTACCAAATTCACCCTATGACCTCACCGGGTTACCTCACCCTTGTTTTCCTTCGGAAAAGTACAGAACGCACCTCTATAAGTTGAAACTATTGGGGCTAGGGCCATTGGCTTTCAAGCCTTACACTAGTTTAAAAAGTTCCCACACACGTGGCACGTTCATATCGAAGAGCGAGTAGAGCTCAGCATAAGGAGGGGAAGAAATCAGAGAGCACGCCAGGCTCCCTACCGGCTCTTACCACCCACTACCCACTCTTACCCGTTCGTACCCACTCTTACCACCCATCACCTCGCAGAAGTCCTTATTGAAGAACGAGTAGAGCTCAGCATCGGGAAAGGGAGAGCACACCAGACTCTTTACCAGATCTTACCACCTACTGCCCACTCTTACCATCTCCCCTCCAGCTCTCACCTCGCAGACGTTCTTGTTGAAGAGCGAGTAGAGCTCGGCATGGGGAAGGGGAGGCCCGAAGTTAAGCAAAAGCACGTCGGCGGCATACGTCTGAGCGAATATGCGTGCTGCCTCCGTCATTACCCCGATGTACCTGAGGTAGAGCAAGATAGAGAGAGATAGAGAGCGGTGGTAAGGGGTGGGGGGAGAGGGAGGGGGAGTAATGAGGGGTGAGGGAGGGACAATAATACGCAGTCGCTATGGCTGACTGATTACGGAGAGGACACTGCATGACGGATGCACCAAACACACGCCGTCGAGCCGCTTCTACCGCGTGCTCGTCCGAATTCCCGAAAGGCTCAGTGGCATTCTGGGTTGACTAGAGTTGAGATTCGGGTGGACTATAGCGGACCTGTGGTTGTCTATAGCGGGGGTGAGGTGTAGCGGGTCGTTTTCGTAGCACAGCAGCATGAGCCGATCATGAATGTATTGCGGTACGCCGTCCTCGCGCACCCTGCCGTGGCGCCACCGCTTCCCCCCCCCATGGAGCAACACGCCTTCCTCCCACATGGCCGCCCGTCACTCGTAATGAATTCTGATGGTAGCGAAAGAGCGTTTGAAACTTTTATTTGACTACAATTGTTTTTATGGAAATGAGAGCAGCTCTCGTAGCTCAGTTGGTTAGAGCGTATGGCTGTTAACCATAAGGTCGGTGGTTCAAGCCCACCTGGGAGCGTTTTGTTTTGGGGTACCTGTTTGCCACTTTTCAGCCCAGGTCCCATATCTCCCACCCTCACACGGCATGAACACCTTCCCACCCTATCACGAACTTTGTTGATAGTCATGAGACCAGGCCAAATATTACAGAACGTACAGAAGTTATGTGAATTAAGAACCTCGAAGGTAGTTGGCATCAAACTAAATTAAAGACTGCACATTCCGAGACATGCTTCGGTGGAAGGCTGAGATGCTGCCTGTACATGTGCCTCCCACAAGGCTTGCTGGCATGAGTGGCTGGATGCACGAAGTGAGATGCGAACTGGAGAGATGGGGTTGACGATGGGATAAATGCATTGACAGATGCAGGGATGCATGAAGCAGAGTATACACAAAACTGGAAGCCCCGTTGAGCTGGTAGATACACGTGCGCATGCCGCACGCATGCCTGGCAACTGCTGCACAATGCCTCACTCTGTCTGTAGTGCACTGTCTGCTGTCTGTATGGTATGGGTGGTGCAGCAAGCACCATGTCAGTCAGCTGCAGAGCCCCATCCACCACCCCCTAGCCCATCGTGTCCGCTGCACTGCGTGCCCTGCTGCTAGTGTGTTTGCCGAGTATTGAAGGAACCACAGTGGGGGCCGCACATGTGCTACTGTGTTTGACGCGTGTTGTAGGAGCCGCAGTGCGGGCACTTGTGCCCCACCACATGGAAAGGCACAGAGCCGCTGCCCCCACAGTCGTTGCACAGGATGGGGGTCTGGTGGGAAGCCGGGGGAACAATGGCGGAAAGGATGAAGATTGGAAAAGGTGTAAGCACAGAATGGGGGATTGAACCCCACGGAAACCAGAAGATGAGGGGAAAGTCACAGATAAGTGAAGGCGAAGGAAAGGCGAAGTGGCAGGACGAAAAGGCAGCAGAGTAGATACAGGAGTTACCATTTGATTCTGGTAGGCTTCTGGCATGGGCGTTGCGGCAACCTGCCACGGCGCACAAGAAACCACAGAAGAGGAGAGCGTGAGCTGCCTGCACTACTCCCACAGAAGAGGAGAGCGTGAGCTGCCTGCACTACTCCCACAGGAGTGTGTGATGTGGGTGGCCGTTGGATATCCAGGTTGGATATCCAAGTCACAGTGCATGTGTTCTGGGTCCCACTCCCTGCTGCCTGTGCTGATCTCCTGGGTTACCCTGCTGTCCCTGCTCACCTCCTGGTCTAGCTGGGCCCACACTCGCGACATGTCAAACATGGTCTTGCAGCAGATGGGGCATGCGTACCTGCACACACACAGAACTCGCAACATGATGTGACCGATAAAGACAGACAGCTGGTGGGGCGTGATGATGGGGCATGCTGATGGGGCGTGCTGATTGGGCATGCTGATGGGGCATGCTGATGGGACATGCTGATGGGGCATGCTGATGGGGCATGCTGATGGGGCATGCTGATGGGGCATGCTGATGGGGCATGCTGATGGGGCATGCTGATCGGACATGCTGATGGGGCATGCTGACGGGGCATGCGGATGGGACATGCGGATGGGGCATGCGGATGGGGCATGCTGATGGGGCATGCTGATGGGGCATGCGGATGGGGCATGCTGATGGGGCATGCTGATGGGGCATGCTGATGGGACATGCTGATGGGGCATGCTGATGGGGCATGCTGATGGGGCATGCTGATGGGGCATGCTGATGGGACATGCTGATGGGGCATGCTGATGGGGCATGCTGATGGGGCATGCTGATGGGGCATACGGATTGGGCATGCGGATTGGGCATGCGGATGGGGCATGCTGAATCAAGACCTCCACCAGAGCCCACCCTCTCTCCTTTTCATTCTCTGATGCCCTCCACTCGCTCACCTGTTGTGCTTCCTCAGCTCGTCCAAGCACTCCGTGTGGATCGTGTGCCCACATTCCCTTGCCCCTCGCTTGAAGCCCTCGCATAAAGCCCTTACTTAAGCCCTCGCTCACCTGTTGTGCTTCCTCAGCTCGTCCAAGCACTCCGTGTGGATCGTGTGCCCGCACTCCCGCAGCACTGACGTCTCCCGCAACGACTCGAACAGAAACTGCCAGAGGCATGGGAACACAGGCAGCGAGCGCAGGACGTTGAAATGTCCATGTTACAGGGGGCAAGGCGTGGCGCTGTTTAAGGGCCATGCTGAGGAAGTGCGGGCAGGATCCTGTCACAACGGCAGCCCGCTCAGTAAGGTGACTTTTGAGTCGCCTCAAAAGTCACCAAGGGGTGTTTTTGAGAATTCTCAAAAACACCCTGCAAAATCAAAAGTCACCAAGGGGCATGGTGCGGAAGAGCGGGATCCTGTCACAACGCCAGCCTGCTCACCTCGAAGCAAACGGGGCAGTTGTGGTGCATGGATTTCTCGACGCAGCGGTGATCCTCTCTCAAGGAAGTGGCGTAGCAGCAGCCTGCGGGGAGAGACGTATGGTGACAGCGCAAGGGGTAGTAGTAAGTCAGCACAACAGTGAAACAAGGGTGAGCCGCGAACGAGAATGAGAGGGATGGGCGGCGAAAGGCGAGGACTGGAAGGTTGGAGCAGACACATAAAATATCACATACAAGGTGAGAGCAAAACTTGCTGAGATGATGCAACCTGCACGTACCACACTTGGAGCAGTGGAAGAACTTGTCCTTGCCACCAACTCTGCAGATGCCGCACTCGTCGCAGTGGAAGTGCTCCTTTGAAACCTGCTCTTGCACAAGAAATAAGTAGTAAGTATGAGAAAGAGCAGGCAGGCCATCGTACTGGGAAGGTTGGCGAGCTCCAGAGACAATCATTGGAATGAAATGAAATGGGATGGGTTGGGATGGGTTGGGACATCAGTCAGGCACACACACAGGGACACACCTCATCATCGTAGAACTTGCACTTGCTGCAGAAATACCGTCCCATGCACACTCCACACGCCTTGCATACTTGCTGCACCTGAAGATCATGGCGGGGAGTGACATGCGATGTGGGAAATGAAGACAAGAGGAAGAAATGAAAAGACCAGCAAACATGCTCCTAAATCAAATCTCTCCTGCTTTCACGATGTCGCACTTCCGATCAATCAATGGTCAAGAAACCACCTAGGCCCATGTTATCCCATTCCCCTTGACCAATGAGAACATGTGTGCCGCTCACCTCTTGCTCGGTTGCACACAAGGAGCAAATCACCTGTAAGCAGCAGTGAGAGAAGGGAAGAAGGCAGGCTTGAATGATCATGAGTCGTGGAACTCTTAGTCGACAACAGGGAGAAGGGAAGAAAAACAGAGACCCATGGATGCGCCAGAGGGGCCAATGGTCACGCATACCAGCTCAATCTTATGCCGAGAAATCTCATGGCGGCCTTTGTCCTCCGAATGACTCTGCTCGCACCCAAGCACACGAATTCGATTGGATAAGAAGCACGGTCGTCAACTCTCAGCAAATAAAATCTTCACCCGAAAAAAGCCTCGTCCCTGCAGATCTGCTAGTTTCACAAAGTCTGCTTGTTTCAGCAGGCTTGCTATCTTCCGCAGATCTGATTGTTTTAGCAGCTACGCACTTTGGCGTCGTTATGGCAGTGTCGGCAGTCAAACACCTCGTCGCAGCACGGAGCCTTGATCTTGCATCGTCTTCGATAGTGTGCGCATCTGTACAAATACAAGAACACAGAACGTCATAGAGTGAGTTAAAAAAGGCACTCGCGGAAATCCTTTCCTGATCCCTTCGGACGAACTAAGTGCAACAGGACCCTTGAAGCCGAAAGGTATTTGTAATAAAACGACTCGCCGACCCTCGGACCCTCGTAGCCGAAGTTAATAAGTACTAAAACGACCGCATCAATCGTCGCTGGTAGTTGACGTACCCGTACTCGCCGCAGCCTTTCTGCAAAACGGCTTCGGCGTCTGCCTGTGTGCTGGCAGGGGTTGTTGTATGTACGGCTTCCGCCGACAAGTCGAGTAACGTCATTGCAGTGCAGAACCTAAGAATCGATTATAAGAACCGAATCTACGAACCCAGCTCAGATCGGCCTAGACGCAGCAGTATTCTGCAGCCCACACTGTCCTACGGTTAGTCAACGAATTGATTGAGAGTAACCAAGGACAACGACTTGCTACGAAGATTTCATTGTCTCTGGACAAAGCACTGGTTAATCGACACGAACAAATCGTCAAGAAGATGGCCAGCTGGCCTAGAGAGGAGGAACAAGCAGTTTTAGTTCAACCTTGATAACTCCACAGCAAGTCAAATCGACGTTTCACTGCTCACAGGCTCGAGCACTGGCGCGGCGAGTCAAATTCAGATCCCTAGGCCTCGCTTGAGCAGCTCGGCAGCAAATACAAGTCCTGCACCGACAAAAGTCCGGTGTAGAATGACCTAATCCAGAGCTCCTACGAATTATTATTCCTCAACATTAAATTTTTCCCAGCCAGATGCAGCAGAAGCTTTTTCTTTCGGTGGGACCGCCAAGCTCATGGTCAAACTCACCACCATCGCACTGACCTCCGCTTTTCCATCCATAGGTCCTTGAAATCCGGAAGTCAAATGTGGTTCGGCATTTGCTAGTACTGTACCAAAAGCCCTTCACCCTTACAGTCACAAAATCGCCTCGAGATTGTCACACTGTACCAGATAGTTACCTCTCAACGAAATGGATGAAGCTGGGACCATTCTCCGAACCTGGCAGCCTGGTTCGAGTAAAGCGGTGGAATAAATGAAGTTCGTACTTGTAGCACTTCCTATACCCAGAAATACCTTTTCCCTGAACACGAAAATATTGCGATGTTCAGAAAAAGCGTACAATGTTATAACTTACACAAGGCATGATAGAACCCAGCCTGCCTTACCACATCGGTTTGAGACTACACAAAAGCTAAAGACCGCAGATCCGTCACAAGCATGCTGTAGTTGGATCATAATAACAAATGAAGTAAAATCCTAAGCCTAGACCCATTAAACTTACTCCTGAGACCTCAGACTTGCCCCCTCACTCTCTTGACTTTCAACATCCTCGCCCTCCCAACAATTTCTCCTCACTCTTCCAGCTCCTCCCCCCCCCCCCCCCCCCCCCCCCCACACCATTGACTGCCACTCATGTCGCCCCACTCGCAATTCTTTCCCCTACAGCTGTATACCTCTTGAAGGATATTTAAGCCACCATCCTGCACCAAACCTGAGCCAGCAAATAGCTTGGCAAAGGCCAGCGTTTGAGTCGACTGAAGAAAGAAGGACGAGGATGAAGAGAAGAGATTGGTCGCGGTGGTGGAATGTCCTGGCTTAGCTGATGACGCACTTCCCACTCTTCTTCTTCGTCTTCGTCGCCTTCGGTGGCTGCAAAACCACCTTGATTGCTGTGTCGAAAACAGCCTTCACGTTCTGCACCGACAAAAAGGCAAGGTTCACACATGGCAAGAAACAGAAGATGTTGGAACACTCGAATTGACCCGAAACATCCGCTACTGCTCATCCGACCTGAAGAAACCACCATTCACAACGCTACCATCTGCAGAAAACAATTCAAATGGCTTTGGCAAAGAATGGGAAGAAGCTGAACAAGAGAACAAACGGCAGAGAAAAGTCCCTCATCAGAGCTGCACAGAGAAGGCGTCACGACAGAAACAAGGAGAGTTGCATTGACGAACCTGCTGCGTCTTCGAGCTGCACTCGATGTAAGCTGCTGCACCAATCACCTTCTTCAGCTCCTCACCCTGAAGCCGCAAGAAAAAGCTCCACCCGGTTAGACGTGAAAGCTTGCACTTAAGAAACATCCAAACTAGGTCGGACCCGCTTGCAAATTCTGACGGGTGTCAACAAAGAGCAAAGTACCTGGGCGGTGCTGATTGGTGTCGCATCTGGGTGCTCTTTGAAGAATTGTGAATCATCTCGTAAATCTGTAACCATCGCACATGAAAAGGACAGACGGGGAAGAAAAGGGAAAGCTTGACGCCTGGAAGCGAGTAGTATTATCTCAATGGGCTGAACGCTACATCTTGTACCAAACCAAACCGACAGAAGCTGACGCGAAGACAATCGGCCCAAGTTAGCCAACGAGAACAAATGCTTGAACGGCTGACCTAGCTTTGTGCCGACGAGGACAATCGGGACGGTCGCAGCGTAATGCCTCAGCTCCGGTATCCACTGCTCGAGACGACAGGTGAGGAGAAAATGAGGAATTAAGGTGCCGGACCAGACCAATAAGTTGTCACGTTCGTCCTTTGGTAAAAGACCAAACTGATAACTTGCGTCCGCATCTCACTAATGCTCGACATGCTACAAAACTGTACACCGGGGCTAACATTGCTTCACTGCCTTTCATTCTCCCAAATGCCCCTCAGGTCTTCACGGACTTGCTAAAGCATAGTGCCACAAAATATTAAACCAAACTTAAATACCTTCCTTTGCAAATTGGTTTGCATGCTTTAAGCGGACCAGACACGGCGATGGAAACAACGACACACCTTCTTTGAGACGTTCTCATAACTGGCTTTGCTGATGAGTGAAAACGCAAGAAGGAAGACGTCGGCGCCTCTGTAGCTCAGAGGGCGTAGTCTATTGTAATCTTCTTGACCTGACGACAAGGGAAAGGTGAAAAACGAAATAGAGAAGTTGAGTGCACGCGCTACAGCAAAATAATCACGGACGGTGAAACGCCAGGACATCTCGTTGCAATAGATCGGACCGCTGTTCCATCGATAACATTTACGATGTCAGTACGTAGAAAACGAACGGTAAAAAAGGTAATCCTGATAGTCCGATTGAATATAGCCGTACCCAATATTCACTAGGAGCTGCGACTAACCTGCTGTATCCCAGAGTCCCAAGTTGACGGTTTGGCCATCCACCACCACATTGGCACTGAAGTTGTCAAAGACGGTAGGGACGTAGTCCTGCACCAACGATAACCATCGCAAATAGGCTCAATGTTCGCTAACTAAGTGGACATTACGAGAAACGTAAGAACCGGGAAACACGCCGACGAGCGCCACAAATGGTAGCCGGAACAGCTCGCTAGACGTCGGTCGACTTGACTAACTTACAGTAGGAAAGGTGTTGCTCGTGTAGGAGATCAGCATGCACGTTTTACCCACCGCTCCATCCCCTACGGTAACGCATTTGATAAACTTATTCGCTGTACTCATTTTCGACTCCTCCTGCGTCCCTGTCTACCAAGCAGGGAGGCAAGCGAAGCAGACTAACGTCTTGTCTAAGCTCAGCTTAGAAACTCCCTACTTCCTCCCCGTCCTGAACGGATCAGAAAACCTAACAACCGAGCGTCCTATCTTGCTGCTGGGCTAGGTGTGAGAGCAGTGAGGGGGATGTTGCTTGTGAGGATTGTTCAGAGCAGGGAGGGAAGGAGAGGGACAAAACTGAACCAAACGAAACCCTGACGGATCAAGGAGGGAAGTGAGGCGCGAAGGAGTGAAAAATGGCAGTTGGGGGAGTGCTGCTTGGCCTTTTCCCTGACGTGCGACGTAGTCGCCCACGGAAGCTCGCACATGCGACGGGCGTCGATTCCATTTCATGCTCGCACGGACCATTCTGATGCGGCATGAGGTTACCAGTACGTTGGCGAGTGAGCGGCTATCGACTACAACGAAGGAATCGTGTGGGAGTCGCCGGGCCCGCAATCGTAACAATGCATTCGCTGTATAGTTATCATGAACCATTCATTCAACAAGGACAACACTTTGACTTCCACTTCCAAAATCTATGGTATATGGAACTAGTACACTTTACATGGACATGAATTCAGAATTTGCAGCCAGAGTGGTGGGTGAACTGCAAATTGCAATCTGAAATGCTCAGCTCGTGACCAGCAGTCTAAAAAGCTGCTTTGGATAATAAAAATGATACATGATGTATACATCGAATACCAATAACGGCATGTTCTGGAGTCTGTCCAACCGATTTTTTTCGTCGCCACACACATCAGTACCTACACAAAATCTGATGGCCACGATTTCTATACATAGATCTTCGAATTCAAATTAATCCTGCATGGCGCCTAAATCTTATGCTCCTTCGACGGCGCTTATCTGAAAGCACCAATCAACACGGATGAAGCTAAATCACAATTTAAGAACGAGTTGTTGGTGGCCCACAACGTCCTCCTGCGCAACGTGTCCTCAACCGAACAACTGGGGATTTAGTCATTTCAAGATCCATACTGTTCTGGCACGCAAAGCCTAGATGTAAACAGTTTGTACCAGTCGAGAGAGTCCGTGTCGTCGAGTCGCCTCGTCCAGCAAATGATGGAAGTAAAAATGGCTCGTGGAGAAAATGTCAATACTTACATCAACCGTTGTCGCAACATCCATGATCCGATCGTCAAGCACGGAAATAGCATTGGCGGTGACATCTTCGTCATGATAGTCCGCGCCGACCTCGGACTCGAGTGGCGCCCCTGTAAGGCCCTGCTGCGACAGCAAGTAGCAATCTCCGAAGCCAAGCTCTGTGCGACTCTGCTGGCGGAGCAACAAGATATGTATCTCTATAAGTAAAAAAACACGGCGCAATGAAGATTTGGCATTCGACTATGGCCAAAAGGAGCCCCGCTGCGACCAGTGTAATCGCTGCTACTTCTGCAAACTCTGCAAAGTTTTCTAGCACTCCACTGAGCGATGCAATCTTCGCTCCAACGCCTGACCTCCAACTAGCCCTCCGCATCACGACGGACCCTTAGTACCTCCCCAGCACAGAAGGCACGTGAACCTTCCCCATTCGAATCCGCGCCCGACCGGTTGCCCATTCAAGCAGACAAGCAACCTGTTGCGTTTTCGCCTACGATGTTGAATCTTCGCCAACCAAGGCTCACTTACAATGGTGAACCTGCATGCCACGTCATGAACTTCATGGCGATGGGGCATCATGCGTCAGCTCGGCGCGCAAATCGACGCTAGATACATCCGATGACTCCCCCGTCCAACCAACCGTGGGACGAAATTCTTGACACCGAGCACAACAACCCAACACTCTCGAAGGTAATTATAATTATGTCAAAATTGAACAAGACTGGAACCTGCAGATTCCATAGCTCAAATACCCACCTTGTCGTATCGATTTGACAATTGCATCATATTGGAGAGAAGCTGACAACTTCCCACCAGATCACTTTCTGCATCACTCCAATCGACCGTACTTGCTGACTCCAAATCGTACGCTCCTCGTTCGCGATGGTTATAAGAATACAATGCATGGTAACTTGATAGCTCTTGTGGACAACACATGCTGGGTTTGCGCTGGTATATCTCCAACGCTGTCGCCACTTCCAAAACCACCTACATCAATGTGGCCAACAACGAGCAGCTCAAAACCAATGCTTGAGGGCATCGTGGTGCTGAAGGTCCACTCAAGAAATTACCCTTCACTAAAACGTGCCTTACCAACCAGAGCAGTCACGGTACTAGGGTCGGGCTACACCGTAGAATGGAGTGTACGCCCTAGAGTTCGACAAGCCTAATTGTAACGATGACAATTACGAGCTCATTGATCTCGTCCCCCGTGACTTCTCCTGGAACCCGAGAGAGACATAGGCGTCAAACATCATCCGCATCTATCAGAGATGGACCTTCATGACCTTGACCGTGACGAGATCTGCCGCACCTGCAGGACACCTGCCATTTCCATCAGCAATAAGGTTGGAATTCGCCTTGACCCTATGGAGGAAGCCGAATCACTCGCGCCTCTCACCATACGCATGATTGAAGACGAGCTTCGCACGACAACACGCTTGTTCCCCATATTAACGACATTACTTCTAGCAGCAGCATACCTACTTGTTGCCATATTGGTTACGTTAGTCCTAGCTGCTTCAAACCCACAGGATGGGCCATGCCCTATGATCTGGCCAACCACATGTTCTTCAACTCCAATTGACGCGAACCAAGTCGACAAAGAGGTGCCATGAGAGAATGGGTAGGCCCGAGAATAGGGAGCAACTACCCAGAGGAGGCTGCGGACCATGCCGAGCCGATGGCTAGGTGGTGTCAACATATTTATATATTATTGTAGGCTAGATAGGCGCATGCTTATAGAGAGTACAACACCATAGCACAAAACCTGCCCGTATGCCTCATTCTAGTCATTGCGTTATTCTGAGATGGTACCACACTAGGTTAGGTCCCCCTCCCCGCTTACGCTTCCATCCCTAGCCCTAGCCCTAGCCCGTGTCCTGGCTGTGCCCTAGCCCTAGCCGCGCCCGCGCCCTAGCCCTCGCCGCGCCGCGCAGCGCCCGAGCTGCGCCCGTGCCCTAGCCCTAGCCGTGCCCGAGCCGCGCCCGCACCCGCGCCCTAGTCTGCACTGGCCCTGTCCCTCCGTGCCGGCCTCGCTAGTCCGCGCCGGCCCTGCTAGTCCATGCCGGCCCCGCCACTTCGTGCCAGCCCCGCTAGTTTGCGCCGGCCCTGCTAGTCCGCTAGTAACTTCGCACCGGCCCTGCCATTCCGCGCCGGCCCCGTTCTTCTGCGCCAGCCTCATCCCTCTGCGCGGGCCCCGCTAGTCCGCACCGGCCCCTAGTTCCTAGCGCCCGCCCTAGTCCCTAGCTCGCCGCTGGCACTTCGCGCGCTGCACGAGCCCGCTGGCCCCTAGCTCGCTGCTGGCCCGCAGCTCACCGCTGGCCCCTAGCTCGCCTGCTGGCCCCTGGCTCGTCGCTAGCCCGCAGCTCGCCGCTGGCCCCTAGATTGCCCCCTGGCCCCTAGCTCGCCGCTGGCCCTTCGCGCGCTGCGCGAGCCCTCGCCCGCTGGCCCCTTGCTCGCTGCTGGCCCTTCGTGCGCCGCCCGAGCTCTAGCCCGCTGGCCCCTAGCTCGCTCGCCGACCTTAGCTCGCTCGCCGGCCCTAGCTCGCTTGCCGGCCCTAGCTCCCTCGCCGCCCCTCGCGCGCTCGCTAGCCCTAGCCCTCCAGCCCTAGCTCGCTGGCCCCAGTTCACGCCGGCCCTTGTTCGCGGCGGCCCCCGTTCGAGCCGGCCCTAGTTCGTACCGGCCCCTGTTCTTGCCGGCCCCATCTCCCCACAATCTTTATTTGCCGCCGTGACACCGTACTGCGGTGCCGCCGTTCCACCGTGCTGCCATGCCGCCGGACCGCCATGTCGTCGTGCCACCGTGTCGCCATGCCGTCGTGCCGCCGTGTCGCCGTGCCGTCATGCCACTGTGCCCTCGTCAATTGCTATAGCGGTGTCGATGGCGGACGATGTGCTCCGCCTGGATGCGGAGGGTCAGCCGATCGGCTTTGAAGCATGGCTTACCGACCTCCGCCACTTGCTGAGGGGATAGCACCAGGATGGCCAGTCTCTGGCCGTCCACGTCGACGGTAAGATCCCTTGCCCCGACCCGCCTGCTGCCCTCTCAGACCCCCCCCACTCCTGCTAAGCATAAGGCTTTTGTAGCTGCTGAGCTCGCCCTCTCTGTCTGAGAGTTGCGTGACGTAGTTGCACAGCTTGCTATCAGTCACGCCCTTCCCCAGTCTGAGTGCCCCTGCTACTAGGCCCTAGAGACTGCAAAGGAGTACTTAAATGCCATCATTGCACGCTATTCCACTCCCTCCTCTGTCTCTGCCGGCCGTCTTCATCTCCGCCTACTCTTCCCTGACCTTGCGTCCTTTCCTACTGTCGCTGATCTCGCCACTCACCTGCATGCGCTAGAGGCTAGCTACTACGTTGCTAGCACTGGGGCTCAGCTCCTTGTACTGCCTCCCCCTTTCGGTGCTACCCTCTACTTCATTACCTTCATTACCCTCTACTTCTGTGGCCTCCACCCTGCTAACCTCACCATTGCTGACTTTGTCACTACCCAGTCCGTGGTAGAGACCCGCCAACGCACTATCGTTCATTCGAGCGGTGTTGCAGCGGTCCCTATCTTCTAGCGTTATGCTCCCTTCCAATGCACTTACTTTGACGTATCTGCCGCTGTTGCTGAGACGACCTCTGCTGCTGAGACCGCCGCGGTGGTCTCAGCACAACCTCGTCAGGGTAGGGGATGCCGGGTCCGAGGGGGGCGTGGCGGCGGGAGGGGTGGCGGGGGTGGCAGGGGTGGCGGAGGTGGTGGAGGGGACGGTGGTGCAGACAAGAGGACAGGGGCTCATGCCCCTTCACAGCAGCAAGAGCGGCAGCAGCAGCAGCACCACTAGCAGCAACAACAGCAGTCGCGACAGCAGCAGCAGTAGCCGTGGGGACCCCCGCCGCCGTGGTGGCCTGAAGGCTCTAGTGGTGGTCGTCGTGGTAGTGGGCCGCGCAACTTGGTGTCAGGTGGCGGCTAAATTGCGGTGACCTGCCAGTACCAGCTTCAGTCCGGCCCCCGCCACGGCACGATCTGCGACCGTCTCGATAACACCACCGCTCGCTGCTACCGCCACCTCAATCACCTCTTCCGTCTCCGGTTCAGCCCTGCGTCGGACCCCCCGACTAGCACAGCCTGGTACGTCGTCGTGTGCTGGTCTTAGAGATGGATATGGATCAGATTCGCTCTGCTATGTATGTCATGTATGCTGATGACTCTAGTGTGACTTGACCATATTACCCTATAATTCCTAGTGTAGATGTGCCCGCTGTTTATAGGACCTGCTGATTTGTTTAGCCTAGGCTCCACACTAGCCCCTCGGTCGGCTGACGCTATCGCCACACTCTCTTTCATGCTAGACTCTGATGCGTCCGCCTACTTCTTTCGCGATCACCCTGTGTTTACGTCGCTAGCCGCCCCTGCAGCATCAGGCTTGCTGATCCCTCATCAGGTCCGGTAGTTGCACATAGCTCCACCACCCTTCCCTATTTGGCAGTTCCCTCGGGCTCCCTTACAGGCCTGCACACTCCCTCGTTCTCCAGGAACTTAGTTAGTGTCGGCTGTCTTCAGGACCTTGGCGTCACTACTATGTTCCCCGGAAATTAGCGGTACGTGGTCAGTACCGAGGCTGCCACTGGTGCCCCTCTCACCACGTTCCCCCAGGACTCGGTGTCTGGCATATTTACGCTTGACACCGCGTCCCTCCCGGTGGGGGCGTCTCCCCATGTGGCCGAACCCTTCCAGATCGCTGCGGCTTGCTCGCGTCAGTTGCTCACTCACACGTCACTTCTGTGGCACCGCCGCCTAGGTCACCCTGCACTCCCGCGTCTGCGTCACATATCTCAGCACGGTCTTGTCTTAGGTCTCCCCGCGTCGCTCCCTGCTCTCCCTCTCTCGCCTGCGCCGCCGTGCACGCTCTGCTTCGAGTGACGGCTGCGACGTGCTCCTCACTCCTCCTCGCTTCCCCTTACCATTCCGCCACTCCAGACCCTGCACCTGGACATCTGGGGCCCAGGCCCCGTCCTTGGGCCGCGTTCGAGAGCGCTACTTTCTAGTGCTTGTTGATGACTATACGCGTTACACCATGGTGTTTCCCCTGGAGCGGAAGGACGACGTGCCTGACATTCTTATCCCGTGGATCGTAGTTGCGTGAGTCCACCGCGGCCTCCCTGTGTTGCGTCTTCACGCCGACCGTGGCGGCGAGTTCGCCTCCGGTCGGCTTGGCCAATTCTGTCGTGCAAATGGCATCACCAAGTCGTACACCCTGCCGGACTCCCCATAGCAGAATGGGGTCACTGAGCGACGCATCGAGTTTGGTCATGGAGGTGGCTCGTACCTCCATGATCCATGCCGGTGCACCCCATTTTGTATGGTTGTTTGCTGTTCGCTACGCCGCTCACCAGCTTAACATGTGGCCACAATCCCAGCGGTTGCAAGTTTCGACGACCCTTCTTTAAACCGGGTCCCCTAGTGACGCGTCTGCGCTCCACGTCTGGGGCTGCCTCGCTCACGTTCATGCCTCTGGCACGGACATGCTCACTGCCCGCACTGTCTCTTTTGCCTTCCTTGGCTTCCCCCTAGACGCGTCTGGCTATCACTTTTACCAGCCGCCGTCTCACCGTTTCTTTCGCTCTCGTAACGTCACTTTTGACGAGTTTGTCTCCTTCTACACCCGGTTTCCCCACCGAGGTCTCCTGATTACCCTGCCCTTATTTTTGGTTCCCACTCCCCCAGTAGCCCTTGCTCCTCTCCCTCCCCGTCCCGCCCCGTCTGGTGTGACTCACGTCACTCCCCTCCCGTCGGTTGTCCCGGTAGAGGAGTCGGTTGACTCAGGGGGCCCTGCGGCTCTGGTTTCACCACATGACTCCGCCCTGGTGTCTCCTCCTCCGCCGCCGTAGCAGCCACCGACATCGCCATCGTCGCAGACGCAACAACAGCCGTAGTCGTCGTCGCCGCAGCCGCAGCCGCAACCGCAGCCGCAGCCTCCGCAGGGGTCCGCGAGCTCTAGGGGTGCGGGCGTTGAGAAGGGTGCTAGTCGTAGGGGTACTGTCGTGGCTTGTCTCCGCGGTTTTGGGAGTGGCACCCGTTTTTGAGAGGATTCTTGTTCTAGGGGTGCTGGTTCTAGGGGTGCTAGTCCTGGGGGTACTGTCGTGGCTTGTCCCGGCAGAACTAGGGGTGGCATCGGTGCTAGAGAGGGTTCTCCTTCTTGGGGTGCTGTTGTGGAGCATCCAGGAGGTAGCCGTGGTACGGTTGGAGGTTTTCGCATCAGCGTGGAACAGCAACAGCAATCGCCGTCATTGTCCGCCCTTCGCCTCCTGGGTCTTCCCTCCTCCGACCGCCCGATTGCGTCTCCCCCGCCGCCACCTCCCCCGCCTGTCTACGGCCCTGTGTTTCCTCCGCCAGACTCGTACCCGGCTCATTTCCCCCCTCGTTCTCCTCCTGTGTCTCCTCCCTTGTCTCTTGACCCGACCCCCCCCTCCCATTGGTGGTCTCACCATGCCTCTCGTGCTCGTCCTGTTTCTCCTGTCCAGCGCTCTCACCCTATGTTGCTCCGCTCTTACGCATCTCGTGCTCCTCTTTACCGTCCCCTCCTCAGTCGTCACATGTTGTCTCTCCGCCTCCTCTCTGTGACTTCCTTTGTGCTGCTAGTCCGCTATATTCTCGCGTTCTCATCTCTCTAGTTACCGACCTGTCCGTTCCTGTCTCCAGTCTTGACTCACTTGTCCCTTACGTCGCTAACTTTGCCTCTACCTGCCTCCTTGACTACGTCACAGCTCTGGTCTCTGACCCTGCCCATCCTCTATCCGTCGGGAGTGCACTTGCCATTGGCAGTGACATCCTAGAGGACAGGCAAACGAGCTAGCTTTCCTGTCTGAGGCCGCTCCCCATCTCTCCTCCATGCTGCTAGTCCCTGAGGGTGACCCAGACCCCCTTGACATCCCGACACCTCGCTCTTACGCTGAGGCGACCTCTGGACCCTAGGCCTCTTAGTGGATAGCTGCCATGGACGTGGAGATGGCATCTTCGAGATCCACCGGCACCTACATCGACGCAGTTCCCCCACCTGGGGTGAACTCTTCAAGATGAAGCACCCTCTTAGAGAGCTGCCGGTGTTTAAGGCGCGCTACGTTGCTAGAGGCTTGAGTCAGCGAATGGTGTTGACTTCTTTCAGACCTTCGCCCCGACCCAAAAGATGACCACTCTTCGGGTGCTGCTACTTGTAGCAGCACAGCGTTTCTCCATGGCACTCTGCACGAGCAGGTCTATTTGCGCCGTCCGACAGGCTTCACCGGCACCTTCGCCCCTGGGTTTTGTGTTATCTCGCAAGTACATCGGACATGGGGCTAGTGTTATGAGGACGCATGTCAGTGGTCCTTACAGGGCACACAGACGCTTCGTGGGTGAATGACGCTGAGACGCTCAGGTCCTCCTAGGGCTACTACTTTATTCTTGGTGCAGGCGCCATCTCGTGGAGGTCCACCCGCTCGTCGTCTGTTGCAGAGTCTAGCTGTGAGGTTGAGATCTACGCTGGTGCCATGGCCGCAAAAGAGCTCCGCTGGCTGACTTTCTTGGTCACTGACTTTGGTGAACGGCCTAGCTCTGCCCCAGTTGTGTATGCTGACAACAGGGCCATGATCCTCCTTTGTTAGGAGCCTCGACTGGAGGGCAGAGCGAAGGCAGTTGCGCTTAAAGATCATCAACGGCACTGTGTACAGCTTGATCTAATTCTAGTAGCTCGTCACTTGCTAGGACCTTGATTCTGTAGTACTCTTTTATATATTCTCCTAAATGGCCTTGTGGCTTCTGTTCCAGTGGCCGGAGTAGTAGTGCCGCCCTAGTTTGCTCGTCTAGTTTGTACTCTTCTGACTAGTCTTCGGACCC
This sequence comes from Closterium sp. NIES-67, assembly GCA_027943415.1. Taxonomy (NCBI): domain Eukaryota; kingdom Viridiplantae; phylum Streptophyta; class Zygnematophyceae; order Desmidiales; family Closteriaceae; genus Closterium; species Closterium sp. NIES-67. Next base: position 79,418 of record BQMB01000674.1, on the reverse strand, counting down.
TTGCCTCAGAGGTTGGACTGGTAGTGCCACCCTGAGCTGCATGTCTGTTGCCAGGCACTGCCTCTTGTATAGTCTAAGGGGTGTGTCAACATATTTGTATATTGTTATTGGTTAGATAGGTGCACACTTATATAGAGCACACCACCATAGCACAAAATTTGTCTATATGCCTCATTCTAGTCATTGCGTTATTTTGAGAGGTGGCCCAAGCCACAACCAAGGAACGCGTAGCCGTTCGGACTGGTGTACCGTGTCTAGGAAACTCTGGAAGTCGAAGGCATTTGGGGGCAAGACGATGACAAGACTAATGCATTTGTAGTACAGGCAGTTACCCGACTCGTGAACGGTTACCAAGTCATAAAATAGCCCCGAATGGACTGCACCTCTTTAAATTACATGGCTAGCTATGACATATCATATTCTCGAGTACCGTCACATAAACTATGTATCCATCTAGCTTAATCGTATTGTTATATTTAATTCACTCTAACACTGTCATAAACCAAAGATAATGTTTCCACCACCTAAGATATCACGAGCTTTCATTCCTGACGATCGAATGACCTCCGTGGTCGTATCACGAGGGAATGCATTTTGTCACAGTCAAAAAAATTATTGTGTTCTATTTGTAGTTGGGATCTATATCCCAATGTATTGAAAGTGGATGAGTGTAGCGCATAGCCAGGTGCCAAAATTCTGTGAACTTCACTTATCAGGTTCATGCGCTGCGTTGTCAGGTGTAACCTGAAGGGCCGATACATGCGGCGAGAAGCTCGCTTTCCTTTCTCACAGGAAAACGCATCCCATTTCCGTCTGCTTTCGATTCGGTCAGACGGCGAAAGTTTTGGCACGTGCAGAAAGTCAACGTTTTCGTGTATTCGTCAAATATGTCACATTCAATTCCTTTGCAGTCACGATGTGACACATAAATTGCTTCTATAATCCATTCAGATTACCTTTTCGGTAGCAATGGAGCATTTTGTCCCTCCACGCATCAACGCAACTTGGCCCAGCAGGAATTTTTTTCAGATGTGGTTTGGCTGGGGAAGGAGTCTGAGGAGAGCCCTATTCTGGGTTTCTGTGTCAAAGGCGCTGCACTGCCCAGCATCATATTTCAAGTGTATATACCATTTCGACCCCAGTGAGAGAGTAGATTACATCCGGTGTAGGCGCTCCCAACCGGCCGCTATTTTAGCCCGATGTGGTTCGGCTAACCTGTATTATTCTCCTTTTTCTCCAGCAGGACATAGTGAAGCATGGCGTCGACGTCTCCTCCATGCCCTCTGGAATGTTTCATCTAGGCAAAGGTGAAAAGCATTTTCAACTTGCCTTGACATCCTCCAGTCACCCACTCCTACCTCCTGCTCCTCCCCGCCCCCCATCGCGTTTCATTCCATCCCATTCGTTCGCCGCGCCTCGTTGTTGTGTCTTGTAGCCACATCACATGGAGATGTGAGTGTGTTGGAGAAATCGTGCCCCCCTTTTCGGCTTTCCCGCTTCCCCCCCCCCTCCCCCCCCCCCCCCCCCCCCTCGACTGATGCTATTTTGCCGTTCCGCCAGCTGAGGGGTTTTCCTTCCCACCCCGCAGGTAAAACATTTGGGACAAAGCAGCGGCAGTTGCGGCAGGCACGCACAGCCACGAGCTTTTCGCTAGCCCATTTCCTAATCTCTAAGCTTGGATTGTAGGAACTATCCGCACGATGGCCCCTTGTCAAACACCCGTACGGCATATTCGAGCATCCTCTGCCGGAATCGCCTAAGTTCAGGTCCCTCTCAGCTTGGCTCGTGTAACAAACCTTGCAAGATTCGACACCTTTTCACGGATTGAAAGAAAGACGCCTACGTTTCAAGCCCAACCGGCAGTAGTCGAGGCATAGATTCGCAACAGACGACATTCTCCTTTCGTCTTTTCGGCCTTACCCCTAGTGAAGTCCGAACTGGTATGGCCGCGTTGGGCGGCGGATGGGCGGACGCCCTGCGCAAAGCCGCGCGGGCCAAGGCGGAGCCATGGCCGCCTTTCGACGCGGCGTCCCCAAAGCCCGACCGCCAATGGCCGCCGGCCGCTCTCCCCCTCGCCGGTCCCTCCGCGCACGCCATTTCCGCAGCTTCCGCCTCGCCCGCGCAGCCTCCGCCACCAGCTTCCGCCACGTACCACGCTTTCCCGCCTTCCGCCAAACACTCTCCGCCTCGTTCCCCCGATACTCCCCCCATGCCCGGCCGCGCTCACGTCGGTGCACTATTAGCGCGAGGGGGGGCGGCTGCGGCGGCGCAGGGCGGATGTTCCGCCATGGGCGCGGCACCGTCCGCGCAGGAGATGCGCGCGCTCGAGGAGGCGAACGCTTTGTTGAATGCTCTGTTTGGGCCGAACGCAGATCTCGCTGCGGTAATCGGAAACCGACGGAATCCGTCAACTGATGGATCTCATCCGTCGCCACGGCCGGAAAAAGCCGACGAGAAAGCTGGGACGCCGAGAAATGCCGGCGCGTGGCAGCGAGGGGGGGGAGCGTGGGACGAGGAAGCGATACTAATGCAAACACCGCGCGGCTATTCAACACTGAAAGATTCTCCTCGCCATCACCCGAAGCACGACGAGCAACGCTACCATTCCAAAGTCCCCTGCCCCAGCCCGCGCCCCCCTCCCGCGCAAAGGCGCAGTGCGGCGAAGAAAAAGTTCGGGCTCGGCGCGCAGTCAACCAGAGTAACCGCCCTGCCAGGACGGCCGTCTGGTCCGCCGTTGTCTGCCGCTGAGTTGCCGGCGCCGTCAAGTTTCTTCGCCGGTCTCCCGTCAAGCGCTGCTGCTGCCGCGCAAGGCGGAGAATCTCCGGTTGTGGCTCTGTTCGGCGGGGAGTTCACGTTCCCGGCGGCCCTGGCGGAGCTCTGGGCGCTCCTGGGCGGGCGCGGGGAGGAGGGCGCGAATCGTGCGGGCGCAGCCGCGGAAAGGCGCGAGTGCCGCCAAGGCGGGGCGAGGGGGGAGTGGGGAGTTGAAACGGCGGCACAGGGTTGTGGGTTGGCGGAAGCGCACGGGCAGGTGAGGGGACTGCAAGCGGAGAGCCCGCGGGGACTTGCGCCTTCTCCCAAAATGCGCCCGCTCGAGGGGAGCGGAGCGGGCGGTTGTTCGGCGCGAGCTATGGGGTTAAATCCCCCCTCGAGTGAGATGATGACACGTGGCGCTGCATGCGTGGCAGCGGGAACGTCGGCGGTCGTCAATGCCACATCAGCCGTGGCAGGAACCCCTGCGAGTCATCAAAACCCGGTTGAGGCAGAAGCGACGGCGCTGCTCAATATGGTCTCACAGCTTCTGTCCACCGACCAGAGCGTGACTGTAAACGGGGGTGACTGTACCGAGATGATCAAAGGGGCGGTGGAGAAGTTCAGGCAAGAACTTTCGACGAAGCTTCCTGCGCGAGCTGTAGGTCAGTTGGCGGGCGCGGCGCAAGGGGAGGGGGGAGAGGGCGCGCGGAGGGATGGGGGGAAGTGCGGGGACGCGACTGCGCGGATGGAGCAAGCAACGGCGGAAGGCGGGGGAGCGGAGGGAGGGGGGGAGGGAAGAAGCGCGCCTGTGGTGGCTGAGCAGCAACCGCCTTTCCAGTCCCAACGGCCCAGTGTCGCGCCTGCTCCTGTTCACGTGCCAGATGGCGGGTTCTCACTGGACCATCCCGCTGCGTGTGCCATGTGGGAGCCGTCCAATGCGGAGCCGGCACCAGTCCAGGCGGCACCAGCGGAGCCAGCACCAGCGCAGACGGCATCAGTGCAGGCGGCAGCAGCAATGCAGTTTGAAGGGGCAGCAATGCCGGAGGAGCGGTTAGGAGGAGCAGGGCAGGTGATGGCTCCAGCAGCAGCAGCAAGCGGGCAGGTGCAGCCAGAGACCCCTCTGCAGCTGGAACTGCAGTTCCAGCACCTGCAGCAGCTGCAGTTTCAGCAGCAGCAGCAGCAAGGGTTCCAGCTGCTGCAGCCCCCAGAGGAACAAGCGCAGCAACAACTGCAGCAGCAGCAGCAGCAGCAGCAGCAGCAGCAGTGCAATGCCGAGCAGCTTGGGGGTGCCCACTGGTCTGTTACAGAGGTGCAGCAGCAGCAGCAGCCTCCTCACAATCCTTTCCTACCCTCTCACTCGCCTCCCCCTTATGTTTCCACACACGCCTTCCCTCTCACTACTCATCACCCCTCTCACCCCTTCTCAGCCACCTCCGCCCGTGCTGCCGCTGCTGCTGCTCCTGATGCGATTCCTGCAGCCAGCCCTGGGTTTGAGATGGTTGAAATGGCTCCTCCCACTCCAGCTGGAGCTGCACCTGCACCAGCAGCACCTTCCCCAGTCAACGCCTACCCTCCCCACCCGACAGAATTCCCCCACACCGCATCCGCGCTCTCCCTCGCTCTTGCCCCCGTCCATGCCTCGGCTTCGCACTCTGCCTCGGCGCCCCTCTCCGGGCCTGGATCAAGCTCGGCGTCAGGCTCGGCGGCTGCTTCGGCAAACTGCTTCCCATGTGCTGCGGGACCCCCCTTCGCAACAGATGCTTCCCCAGCTGACGCCCAGCGTGCTGCAGACTTCGTTCTTGATTTCCCACTGCCGGTCCATTTGGATACATGCCTGCATTCCGCCTCAGCCATCACAGAGCTCCCACTCTTCCCAGCGTCAGCAGCAGCCCGAGAAGCAGCCGCAGCGATCTCAAGCCTGAGAAGGGATGGCATTACCACTGCCTGCACGTCGCCACGCGCGCGATCCAGCAACTCTTCGTTTAGTGGGTCTGGTGGGTCGAAGAGAGGGCGGGATGAAGGGAGTACAAGTGTTGGGGATTCGGAGGGAAGTCTGGGGTGTTTGCTGCTGGGGTTGGGGGAATTGAGGGAGTCGGGTGCTCCGGTGAGTAAGGCTGCCAGGTTGATTCGGGAGCAGTGGGCCCGCAAGAGGGGCCTGCCTCCCCTGTCCATTCCTCCACCGCTAGATTTGCCATCGCCTGATGTGTCCCCAGCTGCGGACATGATGCCACATGAGAACACAGATATGACTTTTCATGTGGCTTACTGAACTGACTATATCGTGGTAGATTTTTTTTGGGCTTTTGACTGACCAGTAGCTGTAATAATGAGTAACCTCTATGGGTTTTGTTTCTGGAACTTCGTTCTGAGAAAGGTTGCAATTAGAGTTCAGATTTGTCCAAGGTGTGGTGTTTGGCATATTTGAGCCATGGGTTGTGTATACCGAGTTGTTGGATTTTGTCCAGAAAATCAACCTTGTAGTATCGACCTCATTCCATATTAATTTGACTAGCTCAACAGCGGATTTTGTCAAGCCTGTCAGACAGCTTCCCTCCAAGCATCCCCCCACCAATCGAGACGAGGCAGCAACTCCCCTTCGCGGTTCCACCAGACTGCTGGGTCTGACATACACCACACTTCCGCGATTCGGATCCGTTTCGCGTACCCTAATTTGTTCACTTTCGCTAGCTTTCGCTTCGTTCGGTTGCAGTGACACCTCGAGCCGCTGCGATCCGTCTCTGTCGGAGAGAAGCACCTCACTCATTTTTGCGCTGTCGGCTGAAGCAAACGAACTGAACGGAACAAGACGGAACTGAACTACTGATCAGTTGCCTGCTGCTTCCCGTCACCGTTTCGCGTTCCATCCATCAACCCCCAAACCTTCACCACCTCGGTCCTCAGCCTAAGTACTCCGGCAATCTCTAGGGAACGAGAAAGCTTAGTGAATACTACTCGCTCATTGCTGTCGCTAAGTCCTTAGTCAAGGTAGATTAAGATACGCCGGCTCGTTTTATATCGTTCCCCTCACTAGTGTTTCAAGGCTAGGCTTGACTGCAGTTCCAGTAAAGTTATACCTGGATACGTGATTTGAAGGATTCACTTCCACTAGTGAGTTCGCCTAGACTTGACGAGCTCATTCGACTTGGGAGTCTCGGCCGGAGTTTTCCATCGTGACGCTGCTTGTGGTTACACGTGGTGATGGCGACGCTTCAAAATCATCCGACTCCGCTTGACGAGTACAACAAGGAGATGGGAGAGCTGAAGACGCTCGTAACGAAGGCGTTAGAGAAAAAGGGTGTCTTGGCTCGGCTCAAGGTACGAGACGGCCGAAGTAACGTTTAAGTAGACGAGTTTGTTTTTGAGGCGCCTCAAAAATAGAGAAAAGGGTGTCTTGGCTCGGCTCAAGGTACGAGACGGCCGAAGCAGCGTTTAAGTAGACGAGTTTGTTTTTGAGGCGCCTCAAAAATAGAGAAAAGGGTGTCTTGGCTCGGCTCAAGGTACGAGACGGCCGAAGCAACGTTTAAGTAGACGAGTTTGGAACCAGGACATTAGATTCTTAGCTATGATCATCGTAGCCATGGAATGGCTTCCGTGTTTACACTACAAGTGGAAAATTGCTCCGAGACTCATGGTTCTGATCAGAAAAGCGTCGGATAGAGACGTCAGGCTGTAATTATCCTAATCTCGGGACTCACTCTACTGTGGCTGGTGATTCATCGTCTACCAAGGCTCGTATTTCACTGTCGCAGGCGGAGCTGCGAGCGAGCATCTTCGAGGTGATCGACGACAAGGACAAGACGGCGACTGGCGACGAGCAGCGCGCCGTGCGAGGCGGATGCAGCGAGCAGGCCAAGAACCTGCACGACTCTAAGACGGGTGAGCTGACGCGAAGTAGTCGTGTTTTGGGACGTCTCACAACGTGCGATGTGGATGCAGCAAGCAGGCCAAGAGTCTGCACGACTCTAAGACAGGTGAGGTGACGGGAACCTGCGCGGCTCTCGGACGGGTGAGCTGACGGGAGAGCAGAGGCTGAGTTTGGTTCTAACATAGAAGCCGATTGGTCGCTCGTTGATACGCATGAGTCCACTCGTTGTGAAATGGCAGTTCCGTTATAACGCATGTTCCGTTATAACGCATGCTCCATGGCTGCTGTGCACCGTCGTCGCAGGTCACCTGCTCACGGCGCTACTGTGCGAATACCTGGAGTGGGGGGAGATGGACCACACGCTCAAAGTGTACCTCTCGGAGTGTAACCTGGTACGTACGATCGCTATCTTGGGGTCTAGCCTGATACATTCGATCGCTCAAAGTGTACCTCTCGGAGTGTAACCTGGTACGTACGGTCGCTTCCTTGGGGTATAGTCTGGTATGTTCGGTCGCTCAAAGTGTACCTCTCGGAATGCAACTAGGTACTGAGGTCAGCAGTAGCGCGTACGGTCAACAACCGCGCTTTATACAGTCACTGCCAGGGTGCGGTCAGTAGCCGTGTTATGTGCAGTGGATACCCGCGTTACATCTGCCTCTAGGTAGTCAGTGGTGTTCGTTTCGTACTACGACAAGTTGACATGGAGATACAAGCCACTTCAGTGCACAGAAATCACTCTTCAGTGACCCTCTTCCCTCCGATCCTCCTCCTCCTCCTCCTCCTCCTCCTCCTCCTCCTCCTCCTCCTCCTCCTCCTCCTCCTCCTCCTCCTCCTCCTCCTCCTCCTCCTCCTCCTCCTCCTCCTCCTCCTCCTCCTCCTCCTCCTCCTCCTCCTCCTCCTCCTCCTCCTCCTCCTGCTGCTGCTGCTGCTGCTGCTGCTGCTGCTGCTGCTGCTGCTGCTGCTGCTGCTGCTGCTGCTGCTGCTGCTGCTGCTGCTGTTGTCGCTTGTTGTGCCCAGCCTCCAGTCTATCCCCGCAGACCGAAGCTAGAGGACGAGCTCGGCCTGCCGTCGTCCAATGCCATCATGACACCTGGCGGCGCCACAAGGCCGCTCCTGCACGAGCTGATCGACGCCTACTTCACGCTCAAGGTGCGTCCAGGACGGATCGGGACTAGTCGCGTCTGAGCCTGAGCGCGAGGGAGGATGGAAGGTCAAGATTCGCTTACGCCTATGCACAAGGGTCGAGGGTGCCTATTCTCGCATTCATTCGCACAAATCGTACTTGTTACCATCCAGAAGCTGTACAACGACCTTGGGGAATGCTCTCAAGCGTGGTGTGCATCCGTGTGTGCGCATATGAACATGTGCAAATGTGTGTGCTTTGCGCTTGTGTGTGCGTGTGTATGTGTTGTGTGTGTGTGTGTGTGTGTGTGTGTGTGTGTGTGTGTGTGTGTGTGTGTGTGTGTGTGTGTGTGTGTGGACACCTCAGGCGCAGGTCAAGTCAGGCGCCACAGGCACATCATCATCAGGGGGAGGTCTGCTGTCGCGCGCCACTGCTCGCAGCTCCAGCCCCTCAGGTAGGTCCCTCTCACACATGCCATTTCATGATGCGCCAAGCATGATACATGACACCATGCCATATTCATGGTCATCGGCAGCTCCCCCCCTCCGTCCGTCCTCCCGCTTCCTCCGCTGATCTCCTGGCTACCCTCCCTCTGCTCCTCTGGCCCCCTCCAGTGCTCCCCTTTCTCCCCTCTCACCAGCCGGCCAAAGGACCCCTCGCAGCACTTCTCCTCTCACCCGTGGCTTCAGCAGTGCGTTCGGCCTTTGACACCTCTCAAAGAGCCCCTTACACTTTCCCCTCTGAGATCCCCTCCCTCTCATCTCTCCCCACCAGCCGGCCAGAGGCCCCCCAGGAGCACCTCCCCGCTCACCCGTGGCTTCAACAGTGCGTTCGGCGTTTCAAACCTCTGAAAGAACCCCTTACACTTTCCCCCCTGTGCTCCCCTCCAACGCCTCTCTCCCCTCCAGCCGGCCAGAGGTCCCCCAGGAGCACCTCCCCGCTCACCCGTGGCTTCAGCAGTGCGTTCGGCCGCAGCAGCAGCGGCGGGGGCGAACGCGAGCGGTCGTCATCAGGCAGCCGGCGCAGCAGCAGCGGGGGCCGGGCAGCGGTGCCAGAGCCTGCTTCGAGAGGGGAGAGCGACACAGAGAGAGGCGGTGGGGGCGCGTTCTCGAAGCTCCCTATCTCTTTGTTACGCGACATTCCGTCGTCTAGGGATAGATATTAGCTTTTGGGGGATGGGAACCTGGGTTAGGGTGGCTCGTGTGCTTTTGAAGGCACTAAAATGGGTCAGGGTTGTCGATATGGCAGAGGGCTTTCCGTTACGGATGGTGTAGGAACGATGCGGCTTTTATATGCAGACTCAGCAGTCGTTGGCTTGGAGCACGTGGGCCAGGAGCAGCAGTCAGGGTGGGGAAGTAGTGTCAGGTCTTGCAGGGGGTAGAAAAAAAGCTGGGTCCTCCTAACGTAAGGTGCTGCAAGAGTGGTCCTGTGGAGTAGAGGCTCAGCAAGATGAGCCTGTTGCAAGAAAGAAAGGATCTCTAAAATAAGTTTTACTGTTTATACTGAAGCTCTCTTCATATTGAAGGCTTCACTTAGCAGGGGTAGCATGTACAGTTACAGTATTGGCTTTAATTGAACAAGCTCATACCACGCTCAGGCGGGAGGAAGCAATCGGAATTAGACTCGTGCAGTACAGAGCAGTGCAAGTGTCAAGATACACAATCCAGTGCGGTTCTGTTCGGCAATGCACATATCTGACCCTGACTCTGATGCTATATCATAAAACGCCATATTGAGGAGTAAATTGGCCAGAAGCCTGCATTTATATACCCCTAAAGTCAAAACTTGGGCAGTCCTCATGCCTACATGAAACATTTCATCCTGAAGCATTTTCTTACATCGCACTCTTTTGCAGGTGCACACATTGTCTCAAGCAACATCAGAGTCGCTCTGAGCATTCACCAGCCGCAGAATCAGCTCCTGCTGCAGCAGCAGCTGCCGGTGCAGTGCGCTCTCCTGGTCGATCGCCCGCATATCCCACTCCGCCACCTGGCGGTGCAACCTCCTTACTGCCCGCCGCTGCAGCTGCACCTCACCCTTCAACTCCTCTAGCCCTTCTGCTGTCATCGCAGCGCTTCTAGAAACCCTAGCAAGGGTTTCTTTCAGCTTGCGCGTTTCCTCCTCCTGCCGCTGCTCCTCCTCCCTGCTTGGTGCTGCCGGCGCTGCCATCCCGTCTAGCACCTCCCCAAACTGGGCCAGGACCACGTCAGCTATGGGCCGAGCCTCGATGGTTGGCTCGGGGTTGGGCTGACGGGGGAAGGGAGGGGGGGATGGTGGGGAAAAGAGAGTGTGGAGGAGGCAGTGGGGAGGAGACAGTGGCATGAGAAAGAGGACCTGGTTGGTTACCATTCCAATAAGGTTACCACAACTTGGTGGGGATTCTCAAGCGACCATTCATGGTGGAATGAGCTCAGTTTTCGGCTCACCTGGCATCTCAGCCTGCCAAGTGACCCCCCTGGGCGAATGAGTCACTCCCAGCGGGCTTGCTGGCGGCGCAGCGCTGGATCACAGCAAGGAGGGCGTCGGCGTTCAAGCACCGCTTGACCACTTCCCACCCGCAGCGCCGCTTGACCACTTCCCACCCGCAGCACCGCTTGATCACTTCCCACCTGCAGCACCGCTTGACCACTTCCCACCCGCAGCACCGCTTGTGCTCCTTAACTCAAACTAACCTTGCCTGCCCTGTCATCCCAAGGCTGATTCACCCCAAGGCCGATTCACCCCAAGGCCGATTCACCCCAAGGCCGATTCACCCTAAGGCCGATTCACCCCAAAGCTGATTCACCCCCACCAGCCCCCCTCACCACCGTGCCTCCCACCTGTCGTCTCAGCAGGAAGCCCCCTCGAGTGGAGTCACTCCCAGCGGGCTTGCTGGCGGTGCAGCGCTCGATGACGGCGATGAGGGAGTCTGCATTCAGGCACCGCTTGCCCACCCGCAGCACCTTGCGGGGGCGCGGCTTGGGCCGCCTGACCCCGCCCCCGCAGCACCGGTTGACCCGCCTGAAGCTGCCCTTGAGGGCGGCTACTGACTTGGCCACAATGGAGTCCTCCAGCTGCGGTTGGGGTGGGGTCAGCAGAGGGAGGGAGGGAGGGAGGGAGGGAAATTGCACCGGTTGACCTGCTTGAAGCTGCCCTTGAGGGCGGCCACTGACTTGGCCACTATGGAGTCCTCCAGCTGCGGTTGGGGTGGGTGGCAGGTGGGTGGGAAACAGGGGAGGAGGGAGGTTAGAGAAGGCAAGAAGATCCACTAGCGGAGCTCCCTTACGCCGTAGCCCGCTGATACTTGCGTGACTGTACTCACTGTGCACGCCTAGACTGTACTCGGGTTCTAGCAATGCAAGACCGCTTGAGAGAGGGAGGAGAGGCCGGCTGGCACTGACCTGCTGCCAGTTGAGAATTCATGGGGTCACAATGAGCTCACTTAAGAGAGAACTTCCTGCAACCAGCACCAATGACGCATCTGAGAGAACTGTCCCACTCACCCTCACATTATCGTCTTCTGCCCCCATCGCAAGCAGGTGGCACGGCAGCCGGCATGCGGTGACCACTATATGCTCAACTGCTACACAGAACACGCATCACACTGTTTTACACGGCACCACACTGCATCACACTGCAGCACGCTGCACCATCTTACCGTCACATTGTCGTCTTCAGCCCCCATGGCAAGCAGGTGGCGCTGCAGCCTCCCCGGCTTCCAGTAGTCCGTTGACAGCCGCAGCACCACGTTCCGAAGCACGTACCACATGTCGACTGGGAATGCTGGCGACTCCTCCGTGGATTTCTGAAAGAGAGGGAGGGGATGGGGAGGCCCTAAGGGATGAGCAAAGGGAGGGGGCTCGTTGGTGGCAGCAGCACATTGTGCTGCAGGACCGTGTCAACCACAATGGCAATGAGCACATTGAGCATCACACACACCACGGCGGTGATGCATGCGATCCAGAAGGCTACTTTTGAGGCGCCTCAAAAGCACACACCACGGCGGTGATGTATGTGATCCCGAAGGTGATGTGAGGAGCCTGAAAACACATAACCTTAGGTTTGGTGCACCTCAAGCAGCGTACCCTGACTTGTAAGAAGGCGTCGACGACGATGGCAATGAGCACGTTCAGCATGACGAAGACCATGACGGTGATGTCTGCGATCCAGAAGGTGATGGCGGCTGTGAGGTTCCAGTCAAGTCAAGGCACGCACCATATGTCCCTGACAGCACGTACTTACCCTGTGATCCTACATCCTTCAAAACACTTACCCTGACTTCGAGGAAAGCGTCGACCACAATAGCTATCAGCACATTCAGCATGACGAAGACCATGACGGTGATGTAAGCGATCCAGAAGATGATCGCTGCTGTGAGGTTCCACCCCTCGAGCTGGATGAAGAAGTAGCCCGTGCTGTTGTCGTTGATGAGGATGAGGAAGCACGACACCATCGACATAGCGACCGTGCTGAACTGTGGTTGCAGGAGTGGAGTGAAGGGGGAATGAATGGGCCCGCATAGGAGGGACAGGGAAGGATGAAGCAGTAGCCAGTGCTGTTGTGGTTGATGAGGATCAGGAAGCACGACACCATCGACATAGCGACCGTGCTGAACTGCAAAGAGGAAAGGGGAGAAAGGGGGAATGGGGTAAAGGGGTAAAGGGGGAAAGGGGGAAAGGGGGAAAGGGGAGAAAGGGGAAAGGGGGAAAGGGGGAAATGGGAGAAAGGGCGAAAAGGGGAAAGGGGAGAAAGGGGGAAAGGGGGAAAGGGGGGAAAGGGGGAAAGGGGAGAAGGGGAGAAAGGGGGAAAGGTGGAAATGGGGAACGGGGGAAAGGGGGAAAGGGGGAAAGGGGAGAAAGGGAGAAAGGGAGAAAGGGAGAGGGGGAGGAAGGGGGAAAGGGGGGGAAGGGGAGGAAGAGGGAAAGGGGGATAAGACAAGCACACACTTGGGTGTGGGGTTCCTTCCACCCCTCGGGCTGGATGTAGTAGTAGCCGGTGCTGATGTCCTTGATGGGGATCAGGGCGCACGAAACCATCCACATCGCCACCGTGCTGAACTGTTAGTCAGGGGAGAGGGGGGGGAGGGGTGGTGGTGGATGGTGGTGGTGTGGTGGTGTGGTGGTGCGGTGGTGCGGTGGTGTGGTGGTGTGGTGGTGCGGTGGTGCGGTGGTGTGGTGGTGTGATGGTGTGGTGTGTGGTGTGTGGTGGTGTGGTGGTGTGGTGGTGTGGTGGTGTGGTGGTGTGGTGTGTGGTCGTGTGGTCGTGTGGTGTGTGGTGGTGTGGTGTGTGGTGGTGTGGTGGTGTGGTGGTGTGGTGGTGTGGTGGTGTGGTGGTGTGGTGGTGTGGTGTGTGGTGGTGTGGTGGTGTGGTGGTGTGGTGGTGTGGTGGTGTGGTGGTGTGGTGGTGGTGGTGGTGTGTGGTGTGTGGTGTGTGGTGTGTGGTGGTGTGGTGTGTGGTGGTGTGGTGTGTGGTGTGTGGTGGTGTGGTGGTGTGGTGGTGTGGTGTGTGGTGGTGTGGTGGTGTGGTGGTGTGGTGGTGTGGTGGTGTGGTGGTGTGGTGGTGTGGTGGTGTGGGGTGTGGTGGTGTGGTGGTGTGGTGGTGTGGTGGTGTGGTGTGTGGTGGTGTGGTGGTGTGGTGGTGTGGTGGTGTGGTGGTGTGGTGTGGTGGTGTGGTGGTGTGGTGGTGTGGTGGTGTGGTGGTGTGGTGTGTGGTGTGTGGTGTGTGGTGGTGTGGTGTGTGGTGTGTGGTGGTGTGGTGGTGTGGTGGTGTGGTGTGTGGTGGTGTGGTGTGTGGTGTGTGGTGGTGTGGTGGTGTGGTGGTGTGGTGTGTGGTGGTGCGGTGTGTGGTGGTGTGGTGGTGTGGTGGTGTGGGGTGTGGTGGTGTGGTGGTGTGGTGGTGTGGTGTGTGGTGTGTGGTGGTGTGGTGGTGTGGTGGTGTGGTGTGTGGTGGTGCGGTGGTGTGGTGGTGTGGTGTGTGGTGGTGTGGTGTGTGGTGGAGAGAGCTGCGACCATGAATGGGGTGGTTGTAGACAGACACGTGGGGTACCAGGGATGACGTAGTAGCACCATACCGGCTCGAGCATACCTGTTCAAGTGTGCAGCCAAACACCACGTAGGCATACAGCAAGTGGCTGCCGAACATGATGGACCAAAGCGGGAAGAAGTGCATGAGTGCGGGGGAGGTTGCATACCTGCATGCCTGTTGCTACATAATGCAGTCTGTACCTGCTCGAGAGTGCGTCCCAACACCACGTAAGCATAGAGCAAGAACCCCACAAACATGATCGCCCAGAGAAGAAAGAAGTGCACGAGGCCGAGGGCGGGGACCGCAGGGCCTGGCTGGCATGGCACCGCTTGCTAGAATACCTGTTTTGAGGCGCCTCAAAACCGCGGATAAAGAGACGACTTTTGAGGCGCCTCAAAAGCCTGGCTAGCATGGCACCGCTTGCTAGAATACCTGTTCCAAGGTGCGGCCAAACACCACGTAGGCGTATAAGGAGAAGCCGATGAACATGATGGCCCAGAGCAGGAAGAAGTGCACGAGGGCGGGGAATGCGGCCGCCATGGTGCGAGTGAGGATGGCGATGCGCGGCTGAAAGTCCATCAGCTTGAGCAGGCGCAGCAGGAAGAGGAAGACGCTGGGAGGAGGGAGGGGTGAAAGGGTGGGGGATCGAAGGTGCGGGGATGGGAGAGCAAGGGCAAGGCAGCAGCCATGATGCGATGAGGATGGTGATGGGGGGATGGTGGTGATGGGGGATGGTGGTGATGGGGGATGGTGGTGATGGGGATGGTGGTGATGGGGATGGGCGGGGAAGGACAGGCAAAACGTCAGAGGATGGCAATGCGAAGCCGGACGAGGAAAGTGCTGGAAAGGGGGAAGGAGAGTCGCAGAAAGGGAGGGTAAGATAGGCGACTTTGAGTCGCAGAAACATGCGCAGGATCGATGGAGATCTCTTGTTTCCCTTGCAGCGGCACTCACTTGATCCCTTGCAGCGGCACTCACTTGATCCCTTGCAGCGGCACTCACTTGATCCCTTGCAATGAGACTAGAATGGAGCGCCACTGCACCAAGTTACGCACCGAGCTGTACACCGCCTGCGCCTCGTCGTACCCCACCGGGGGGTAATGCAGCTGCAAGAAGGAGATGGAAGACGAGAGAGAGACAGAGTCGAGGGGTCGGGGGGAGGGGAGGAAGCGAAAGCAGTTGCAACTGTTAGAATATTCCCCTATTCTATATTAGCCTACATCGTTTATAAGGCTTAGGTCATTGTAAGCAACCTATCTCTACTAGGGTGTAGTAACCCTAGGTTGGGGGTTGGCTTCCCACCTTGTTTGGGTTCCAACCTTGGCCATTATTGGCCCCCCCAATGGGCTTGACCTCCCAATTATTGGAGACCCCAATAATCCTACCAAGATTATTGGACCCTCCAATAATCTTGGTTGGGATCATTGGACCCCCCAATAATTCCCAACTCCATTATTGGTGGGGACCAATAATCTTGGCCAAGGTCCCAACCAACCCCCCCCCCTTTCTTACCCTCACACCTATGTATACCCTCATTTCTTCAATAACATCATCAACTTCTCTTCTCACATGGTATTCAGAGCCTATGGCTCACACCACCTCCTAGAGCGATCCTGAAAGCGTGTTCCTTCCCACGCCCTCCCTCCGCGCACTCTGCGCCTTGCTCCCGCGCATTCCGCGCTGCCCCCCCCTAGCGCACCCCGTGCCCTCTCCGCGCGCATTTCCGCGCCGCTGCCGCATTTCGCGGCTCTCCCGTCGTCGCTCGTCGCGACCGTTCATCTCCGCACTTCGCGGCTCTCCCGTCGCCGGCCGTTGCGACCGTTTGTCGCCGCATTTCGCGGCTCTCCCGTTGTCGCTCGTCGCGACCGTTCGTCGCTGCATTTCGCGGCTCTCCCGTCGCCGCATTTCGCAGCTCTCCCGTCGCCGCATTTCGCGGCTCTCCCGTCGTCGCATTTCGTGGCTCTCTCATCGCCGCTTGTCGCGACCGCTCGTCGCGGCACTTCGCGGCCCTCCCGTCGCCGCACTTCGCGGCCCTCCCGTCGCCGCACTTCGCGGCCCTCTCGTCGCCGCATTTATCGGCCTTTCCGTCACTCCATTTCGCGGTTGCTCGTCGCCGCATTTCGCGACCCTCCCGTCGTCACCGCTCGTCGCGCGCAGCACGCACTAGCACGCGACGCAATCTCGCCATCCGTGCCGCTCGACGAACCTTTTCTCCTTCCTCTCTCCTCCTCCCCCTCCCCCCACGTCGCTGGAAGCCGGTCCCTGGTCGCTGGTAGCTGGCTGCAGGTAGCTGATTCCCACCCGCCATGGCAACGGACTCGCTCGCGGTTGACATCAGCACCATCGATGCACTTGAACTCGCCGATGGCGTGGTTCCTATCAATTGGAACTCGTTCGCGCAAAGCATCACCACAGTTCTCGGCTCCACCATCATCAACGACTTCTGCCTCCTCGACATCCTCGAGGACACTGAGGCAGGAAAGCCCCCCTCCCCCCCTGCCAAGCTTGGCCCCCGCCCTCCCCCCCACCCCTGATCCCCCCTCAGGACCTGAGCCCATCAAGCCCACTCACCCCGAGTACAACACTGATCCTGACCGCTGGGCTCGCCTCCGCACTAAGTACGACAAAGACTTCGCCGGCTACACTCTTCTCCAACACACCTACTCCGAGAAGCAGAACGCCCACGACGAGGCCAAAGCACTCATCTCCAAGTATGACGAGGACGTTGCTAAGCATGCCGCAGACTCTCGTGAGTTTCGCACTCGCTATGCTGCTTGGGTTCAAGCTGACCGCAAATGCCTCTCCATCCTCATTGCTTGCGTCCCTTCCTCCCTTAAACGCGAGATCAATCCCTCCTCCTCTGCCTCTTTCTGGAAGGAGCTTTGTGCCACCTATGACCTGCAGGACACAAACTCCCTCCTCGCACTCCATCGTGCATTCCTCGAGATCACACTCGATAGCTGCCCCAACACGCTTGCTTTCACCCGGCGCCTCACCTCCACTGCCAGCCGCCTCGCTACTCGCGGCTCAGCTCTTCCCGATTCCCTCCTTGTGTGCTGCCTCCTCGACGGCCTCTCGCCGATGTTTGACACGCGCAAGGTGGCCTTCGATGAAGTCCATGCCCGCTACCCGCCTGACTCCACCGAGGTCGTCACGTGGATCCTAAAGACTGAGGCGGAACTCCTCCACCAGTCTCCCCCAACCGTGAATGCCGTACAGGCACGTGGTGGACGTGCTGGCGGACGTGGTGGCAGCACGGCGGGGCGCTCTGGAGGAGGTCGCGGGGGCGGACGCAGTGGTGGACGAGGCGGTGGCAGCGGCCGAGGCACCGGTAACTACCCTCCATGTCAGTATCTCATTCGTTACGGCACCAACAAAGGTCAGCGCTGCCTCCAAACTACTCATCCCACAACCACCTGCTTCAAGGCACTTACGGATGAATGGTTTGACCGCGGGAACACTGGTATCCCACCTCGCTGGTCGTCCATGACTCCGCCCCCCACTGCTCTTGATGTTCGCACTTCTCCCGCCTATCAGCTGCCCTCCCTTGGCCAGATCCTGGCACATCACATGTCCCCCCAAGTCCTCCGGCAGGTTCAATCCCTTCTCCCTCCGCAGCAGCAGCAGCAGTACACCCAGCAGCAGCAGCAGTACCCCCAGCAGCAACAGCCGTCTCAGCAGCAGTACCAGCAGCAGTACCAACAGCAGTACCAGCAGCAGCAGCAGCAACAGCCGCAACAGCAGCAGCAGCAGCCGACTCCTCCTCCCCCATCTCAGCAATCCTCCGCTTCGAGTGCTATACCGGCCACAACTGCCCAGACTCCCTCTGGTCCTCCCGGTTTCACTCCCTTCCCCTCTGCTGGTTTCTTAGGTCATGTTACTCAGCCCGATCCCACTATTCTGTATCCCGAATCTATTAATGAAGCTTCTTTCCAGTATTCCCGGACCCACTCCTCCCCTCCCCTTGAGTTCGTAATTGACAGTGGAGCAAGCGCCACGGTCCTCCGTGACGCCGGTCATCTTGCTCCCCTCACCTCCCCCTCCACCATCCTTGGGGCAGATTCCAGTTTCTCCATCACCACCACTCACACCTCCACCCTCCCCTGTCCCCTTTTTCCCTCTGGCTCCGTCACAGGTTTTCACATCCCCTCACTTCGTACTAACCTTGTCTCCCAAGGTGCCCTCCAACGTGCCGGGGTGACTACGATCTACCCCGGCCACGCTTCCCACTGTGACTTGTATCACTCCACCTCTGGTCGATTCATCACCCGTGTCCCCTTATGTCCTACCTCTTGTATGTACACCCTTCGCACTCCTCGTCCCGCCCTGTGTCAGGCTGCCTCTCTTACCCCCTCCGGTCCCCCTACACTTTTTCCTCTTCAACTTCTCTCCTCCAGCACCCCCCCCATCCCAATGCCACTGCCGGGATCTCTCCCATCCCGCCCTACTCCTCCACCACCGCCTTGGGCATCCCAATTTTGCCACCCTCCAACGCACTGTTGCCACTGGCCTTCTCAAAGGCCTTCCACTCACCGTTCCCCCTCTCCCTCCCTCTCCTGCCCCTCCCTGCACCATTTGTGTTCAGGCTAAGCTGAAACAACTCCCTCATAAAAGCCACCCCTCATATGCCCCTGAGCTCCTGGACATTGTCCATATGGATCTCTGGGGACCCAACCCCTCCCCTACCCGCCAGGGTCACCGCTACCTTCTTGTCCTCGTCGACGATCACTCCCGGTATACCTCGGTCTCTCTCCTTCGAACGAAGGCCGAGGCTCCGGCTGCGATCATCGCTTGGGCAGAGCAGGCCCGTACACACTTTAAACGCCCCGTTCGTCGCTTCCACTCCGATGGAGGCGGCGAATTCCTAAACCAGCAGTTTTCCTCATACTGCATTTCCCATGGCATTCGCCATACCCATACCCTTCCGCACTCCCCAGAGCAGAATGGTCTGGCCGAGGCTCGGATTCGAGAGATCACTAAAACTGCTCGGTGTCTCCTAGTCCATGCCTCGTGCCCGCCCTCTCTTTGGGGCTATGCCCTCCTCCACGCGACCCTCCTAACTAACCTCTACCCCCACCCCCTCCGTCCTTCCACTACCCCTACCGAGCTTTGGACGTCCTCCAAGCCCGATATTTCTCCCCTTCGCGTCTGGGGCTCAAAGGCTCATGTCCTCATACACCCCGCCGACCGCTCTCGCACAGCAGGGAAGCTTGCCTCCAAGGCCCTTCCCTGCATCTTCCTTGGGCACAACCCTTCTTCCCCTGATTACCTTTTCCTCCATCCCCCCTCAGGTCGTCTCATACGTAGTCGGGACGTCGTCTTCGACGAATCCACCCCGTACTACTCTTCCCCCCCCACAAGTGACCCTCTTACTGTCACCCCTCGCCCTCTCACTGTGTCCGACACGATCTCCCTGCCTCTTCTCCCCCCTCCCCCCCTTGTCCCCCCACCTCCCCCTCCCCCACTTCCCCTGTCCTCTGGTCAATCTGACGACGCCTCTGATTTGGTAATCCCCCCCTCTCCCTCCCCCTCCGCTTCCGCCCCTCCTCCTGCCCCTACTCCCGCTTCCACC
The DNA here is from genome assembly GCA_027943415.1 of Closterium sp. NIES-67. Lineage (NCBI taxonomy): Eukaryota > Viridiplantae > Streptophyta > Zygnematophyceae > Desmidiales > Closteriaceae > Closterium > Closterium sp. NIES-67. Next base: position 60,104 of record BQMB01000674.1, on the reverse strand, counting down.
TCCGCCTCTGATCCCGCCCCAGCCGCCACCTATCCTGCCCCTCCTGCCCCTGGCCCCGCTCCTGCCCCCCCCTCCTGCCCCCGCTCCTGCCCCCGCTCCTGCCCAGGATCAACCTCCTCTTGTTCTTCGACATCGCCCGCATACACGGTGCATGGATCCCATTTTTGGTCCTCCCATCCCTGCCCCCACCTCCCGACCTCAGTCCCCTCACCCTCCCTCCATCTAGATACCATCTGACAGCACCCCCTCCGCCCCTCCTTCTGCAGCACCACCCCCGCCGTGCAGCAGCGCAGCAGTCCACCTGTACAACAGCCCTCCAACTCCGTCATGCAACAACGCAACCATCCCGCCGTGCAGCAGTGCACCAGTCCAGCATTGCAACAGCAACGTGCAGCCGTGTGGCCGAGTCGCCATCTCGCCACCACCCCTACCTCCGCCTCTCTCTCCTCTCCTTATTGAGGACTCCCATGGCGAGTTCCTCCGCCTCCACCTTTTTTCCTCCTCCTGCGCCGTCGCCTTCAACGTCGCCGAGGCGCCAGTCTTGGTCTTCGAAGGCGCGCCCATCATCTTCGAGCTCGGAGACTATGATGAAGCCATGACCTGCCCTGACAGTCCTCATTGGGGAAAGGCCGTCCTCAAGGAGAACGAAGCCTTCGTACGCAATGGCACCTTTGTCGACGTCCCTCGCCCCCCCAACACCAACGTGGTCAAGGGCAAGTGGGTCTTTCGTGTGAAGCTCCTTCCCGGCGATGACCCAATCTACAAAGCTCGTTACTGCGCTAAAGGTTTTACGCAGCGGTATGGTCACGACTTCTTCGAGACATACTCACCGACCGCGACACCGCCAGTTGTGCGCGTCTTCCTCGACTTTGTCGATCGACGTGGCATGATCCTTCACTCCATGGATGTCACTATGGCATTCCTGCAAGGCGAGCTTCATGAACGCATCTTCATGGAGCGCCCCAAGGGCTGGCATCTCCCCTTTGACCCTAATACTGTCTGGGAGCTCCGCCGCCCTGTGTACGGCCTCAAGCAGGCTCCTCGGGAGTGGCACGCCAAGCTCTCCAGCACCCTTCGAGACCTTGGTTTTCGCCCCTCCGCGGCTGCCATCAGCCTCTTCCTCCGCACCTCTCCCTCCCCCTTCTACATTCTCGTCTATGTCGACGATATGTTACTCGCCGCCGACAATGACGCTGAAATGCAGCAAGTCAAGGACGAGCTTCAGAGGCGCCTTGCCTGCAAGGACCTGGGAGAAGTCCGCAACTACCTCGGCATGGAGATCACCCGTGACCGCGCGGCGAAAACCATCTCTCTCTCTCAAGCCTTCTACGTCCAAAAGGTCCTTGAGCGGTTCGAGATGGCCACAGCCAAACCCATCTCCACGCCGCTTCCCGTCGGACACCAGCTCTCCCCCGCCGCCACCCCCTCCTCCTCCACTCAACCATACGCCGAGCTCGTTGGGTCCTTGATGTACGCAATGATGTGCACACGTCCTGACCTCGCCTACCCCATCAGCGTCCTGGCACGCTTTGTCGGTGCTGGCAAGCACACTCTCGAGCATTGGCAGACGGCCAAGCGTGTTCTACGCTACCTACGAGGCACCAAGGACTATGTCCTCACCCTTGGAGGACCCTCCCTTCCTGCGCTCATTGGCTACAGTGACTCGTCCTGGGCCGACTCCCAACCTGACCGCCGCAGTTCTCAAGGGTATGGCTTCTCCCTTGGCAGCGGTCTCATCTCATGGCGCTCCACCCGCTCGTCCTCCATAGCTCTCTCCTCCTGCGAAGCCGAACTTTACGCCGTCACCATGGCGGCCCAGGAGGCACGGTGGCTTAGCTACCTCCTCGCTGAGCTGGATGCCCCCCAGCCCTGTCCCATCATTTGGTGCGACAATGCCAGCACCATTCACCTTACCAAGGAAGCCGTCTTCCACGGCCGCTCCAAGCACATCGAGTTGCGCCACTACTTCGTCCGCGAGCTTGTCCAGGCCGGGCACCTGGCCGTCCGCAAGATTGACTCCTCCGCCAACCTTGCAGATATTTTCACCAAAGCTCTCTCTCGGCCCGCTCATGCTACTCTTCTCCGGCTAACTGGCCTCGCTCCTCCCTCCTCTCGCGGGAGCACCTAATTCAGGGGTTGCTCTTTCAAGCGCCTCCGCCTTCTAGCCCTATGTAGGCTAAGGGGTTGTGTTAGAATATTCCCCTATTCTATATTAGCCTACATCGTTTATAAGGCTTAGGTCATTGTAAGCAACCTATCTCTATTAGGGTGTAGTAACCCTAGGTTGGGGGTTGGCTTCCCACCTTGTTTGGGTTCCAACCTTGGCCATTATTGGCCCCCCCAATGGGCTTGACCTCCCAATTATTGGAGACCCCAATAATCCTACCAAGATTATTGGACCCTCCAATAATCTTGGTTGGGATCATTGGACCCCCCAATAATTCCCAACTCCATTATTGGTGGGGACCAATAATCTTGGCCAAGGTCCCAACCAACCCCCCCCCCCTTCTTACCCTCACACCTATGTATACCCTCATTTCTTCAATAACATCATCAACTTCTCTTCTCACAGCAACTGTTAGATTGCTACAGCCTACAGCCACGCACATGCATACGTAGGTGACTTTTGAGTCGACTCAAAAGTCACATGCATACGTAGGTGAAGGAATGAACTCTGCACTAAAGCACGTGGAAATTTTGAGTCGACTCAAAATACACTAAAGCACGTGGAAATCTGACTTGCGTACATCACTGCCACATGTGCGAGAGGGCTTACCTGCCAGACGAACGGGGAATCGCCGGTTACGTAGATGTTGTAACGCGGCTGCACTTGGAAGGAGCCCGCCAGCTGCACTGATATGATGAACCTGACGGGTGGAATGAGGTGGAGGACGGTCAAGGGGGACAGGTTGGACCAAGATGATGGGAAGAGGAACAAGGGGAGAGAGGGCTCAGAGGGGATGGGGCGAGATGGGAAGGGGTGAGATGGGATGGGGCGAGATGGGATGGGGTGAGATGGGAAGGGGTGAGATGGGATGGGGCGAGTTGGGATGGGGTGAGATGGGATGGGGTGAGATGGGATGGGGTGGGATGAGATGGGAAGGGGTGGGATGAGATGGGAGGGGGTGAAAAACAAGCCCATATTGCAACTGACCGCATGATGATGCGCTGCTCACCACATGATGATGCGCTACTCACCACATGATGATGCGCTGCTCACCACATGATGATGCCTATGAATTGGATGGTGAGCGAGAGCACATCCAGCCAGTTCCACAGCGTGCGAAAGTACGATGTGATCTGAGGGGCAGAGGGGGGAAGGAAAGCACGAGGCGATCAGAGGGGGGTCAATGCGTGATGCGCTTCATGCCATGCAGTGCCATCCCATGTGGCATGCTATCCCATGTGGCATGCTGCAGGGTCAATGAGGCTGGGAAAGGAAGGAGACCCCTCAAGGCTATTGACAAAAAGGCGCTCAAGGTGAAGAAAGGGAAGGGCAGAAAGCAAGAGAAGAGCACAACAGGTGCCGCAAAACCCCAACCCGAAAGACAAGCACCACTCACCCTCCCAGTCTCAAGCCAGCACTGGAAGGCCTTGACGAGCTCCTAGATGAGGTTCCTCGCCAGCACATGCCTTGGCACGCCACGGTCAGCTGCTCCCACTCAGTGCTGCACAGCCCGAACCAGCTTTGAGGCTCCTTAAAACTAAATGTGAAGAGCGGCTTGGCCACCACTCACCCTGCCCGTCTCGAGCCAGCACTGGAAGGCCTCGACGAGCTCCTCAATGAGGTTCCACACCACGGCGCACACGTACAGCAGCGTCACCGTCAGCCGCGCCCAGTCGTCCCTGCACAGCCTTCACTAATACTGCACAAAGGCAACCAAAGGGCAGCCACCACTCACCCTGCCCGTCTCGAGCCAGCACTGGAAGGCCTCGACGAGCTCCTCAATAAGGTTCCACACCACGGCGCACACGTACAGCAGCGTCACTGTCAGCCGCGCCCAGTCCGCCGCAGACGAGTACAGCTCCACATCCACGGGGTCCACGTTGTACGTCACCGCGATCTTGCCCCCGATCTGATGGGGGGGGGAATAGTGGGGAACGAGCAGGGAGACAGTGGGGAGAGAGTGGGGAGAGAGTGGGGAGAGAGTGGGGAGAGAGTGGGGAGAGGGTGGGGAGAGGGTGGGGAGAGAGTGGGGAGAGAGTGGGGAGAGAGTGGGGAGAGAGTGGGGAGAGAGTGGGGAGAGAGTGGGGAGAGAGTGGGGAGAGAGTGGGGAGAGAGTGGGGAGAGAGTGGGGAGAGAGTGGGGAGAGAGTGGGGAGAGAGTGGGGAGAGAGTGGGGAGAGAGTGGGGAGAGAGTGGGGAGAGAGTGGGGAGAGAGTGGGGAGAGAGTGGGGAGAGAGTGGGGAGAGGGTGGGGAGAGGGTGGGGAGAGGGTGGGGAGAGGGTGGGGAGAGAGTGGGGAGAGAGTGGGGAGAGAGTGGGGAGAGAGTGGGGAGAGAGTGGGGAGAGAGTGGGGAGAGAGTGGGGAGAGAGTGGGGAGAGAGTGGGGAGAGAGTGGGGAGAGAGTGGGGAGAGAGTGGGGAGAGAGTGGGGAGAGAGTGGGGAGAGAGTGGGGAGAGAGTGGGGAGAGAGTGGGGAGAGAGTGGGGAGAGAGTGGGGAGAGAGTGGGGAGAGAGTGGGGAGAGAGTGGGGAGAGAGTGGGGAGAGAGTGGGGAGAGAGTGGGGAGAGAGTGGGGAGAGAGTGGGGAGAGAGTGGGGAGAGAGTGGGGAGAGAGTGGGGAGAGAGTGGGGAGAGAGTGGGGAGAGAGTGGGGAGAGAGTGGGGAGAGAGTGGGGAGAGAGTGGGGAGAGAGTGGGGAGAGAGTGGGGAGAGAGTGGGGAGAGAGTGGGGAGAGAGTGGGGAGAGAGTGGGGAGAGAGTGGGGAGAGAGTGGGGAGAGAGTGGGGAGAGAGTGGGGAGAGAGTGGGGAGAGAGTGGGGAGAGAGTGGGGAGAGAGTGGGGAGAGAGTGGGGAGAGAGTGGGAATACATGGTACGTAAATCAATGGAACCCACATGTATTTTGAGTCGACTCAAAATACACCTCGTAAATTAATGAACCCACATGAGGGCTAACACCAATTTCCAATGATTGGCCATTAAGTTATGGCTAGTAGGAGACATCTGGTTTTGTTCTACGACTACAGTTGTGTACAGAACATATAGTTGAGTACCGAACCTATGGCTGCACCTGCCATGCATCACCACGCGAAATTATTGGTAATCATCACACGCGACAATTGGCACTAAGCGACAATGGCTCTTACATAAAACCTCAAAGCTGGCTACTGACCTCAAAGTTGAGTCGCACAGTGGTGTACACAAAAAGGCTGGAGTCACCTGTGGCACGGGTGAGACGGAACGAGAGCACCAGCATCGGGAAGGGGGGGAAGGGGGGGAGTTGGGCGGCAGAGGTAGGACACAAATACGAGGCGCAAGTTTACAAAAGGAGTGCCATCCATCACGCAACATGGCAAGTGAGCATGGCAGCACACACACACTCTGTTGTAGGTGAGTGAGGGCGACACGCCTTCCACGCACGCACCGTTGTAGGTGAGCATGGCGACGGAGATGGAGTGCATGACGTTGTTGATGAAGAAGCTGTCTGCCAGGTACTGCAGGCGATGGTGAAGCAGGTTACAGCTGCACACCTACCTACCCACCACGCACCTTTGCACGTGAGCATGGCATCAAGCACACACCGTTGTATGTGAGCATGGCAACGGAGATGGACTGCGTGGAGTTGTCGATGAAGAAGCTGTCTGCCAGGTACTGCAGGCGCCGCGTGGCCGCCTCGTTGTCCAAATTGATGTCGAATATCACCGGAAACATATTCTCGCCAGGCTGGCGGGGGGAATTGAGGGGGGGGGTGGTGGGGGGGTGATGGAAATGTGAGGACAGGATGTGAAGCATGCCATGAGTGTGTGCCTCCTTGTCAAGGTTGATGCCGAACATCACTGGAAGAAACATCTGCTCGCCAGGCTGGCACGAGAAAATGGGAGGGGGGAAGGGAAAGGGGAAGGGGGAGGGGAGAGGGGAGGGGGGAGGGGAGGGGGGAGGGGGTGGTGGTGATGGGGATTGACGCATGAGGAATTGACGCCAAAAATCATCGGGCACATGCTCTCGCCAGCCTAGAAATGCGCGGAAAAGGCGTCAAATATACGAAGAATGTGCTCTTGCCAGGCTGACACCGTGACATGACAACGGGCCAGAGGATGAGTCCGAGGAGCCAGAGGAGAGGCTTAGGAAGACGGGGAAGGGGCCAGGAAACTATTTTTGAGGCGCCACAAAAAAAGACTCCTCACGCATGAGTGAGGAGAGGCTTAGCTTTTGAGTCGACTCAAAAGCAGACTCAAAAGCTGAGTCGACTCAAAACCACAAAAATAGACTCCTCACACATGAGTGAGGAGACGCTTAGGAAGACGGGGAAGAGGCCAGGAAAGAGGGTGCGAGGCAGGCCGGGTGGAGCCCTAAACCTCAAGCCCGAAACCTCAAGCCCCAAACCTCAAGCCCGAAACCTCAAGCCCGAAACCTCAAGCCCGAAACCTCAAGCCCAAAACCTCAAGCCCAAAACCTCAAGCCCAAAACCTCAAGCCCGAAACCTCAAGCCCGAAACCTCAAGCCCGAAACCTCAAGCCCGAAACCTCAAGCCCAAAACCTCAAGCCCAAAACCTCAAGCCCAAAACCTCAAGCCCGAAACCTCAAGCCCGAAACCTCAAGCCCGAAACCTCAAGCCCGAAACCTCAAGCCCGAAACCTCAAGCCTGAAACCTCAAGCCCGAAACCTCAAGCCCGAAACCTTAAGCCCTGAACCTTAAGCCCTAAACCCAGAGAAGTGGCACTCACCTTGGCGACTTGGAAGCCGTAGGGGATCCCATCGTCCCGCACTGTGATAGGCTGCACGTTGTCCACGTCAGCACCGGGCAGCGAGTCGTTGAGCGCCACAAGGGCGGAGGGGTCGTAGAGCGAGGAGGAGGGCAGGAAGTACGGGTTCACGCCGAAGGGGTCCGTGGACGTGCCGTTGATGCAGTGAGGGAAGAGGGCCGAGAACCTGGGAGATATGGGCGCGTGCGCGTGTGTGCGCGGGGAGGGAGGGAGGAGAAGGGAGAAAGGAGAAGCAATGAGCCCGCAATGTGGGAGGGAGCAATGAGCAATGAGCAGTAAATGTGGGAGAAGTAAGTGTGGGAGGGGGAGAAACTAGAGAGAGCCTGATTGGTGGTGCGGCGGGGAAGGAAGGCGTGAGTGACTGATGTGTGATGGATGGATGGATGGATGGATGGATGGATGGATGGATGGATGGATGGATGGATGGATGGATGGATGGATGGATGGATGGATGGATGGATGGATGGATGGATGGATGGATGGATGGATGGATGGATGGATGGATGGATGGATGGATGGATGGATGGATGGATGGATGGATGGATGGATGGATGGATGGATGGATGGATGGATGGATGGATGGATGGATGGATGGATGGATGGATGGATGGATGGATGGATGGATGGGTGGGTGGGTGGGTGGGTGGGTGGGTGAGACGGAGGGGACGAAAGTGAAGCTGACCTGGATGGTTGACAGTCGATGCCGTCCCACCGGGTCTGCTCGATCTTCAACCCTATCAGCACCCTGCCATGCACCATGCACCATGCACCATGCACCATGCACCATGCACCATGCACCACGCAGCATGCAACATACACCATGCACCACGCACCATGCACCATGCACCATGCGACATGCATCATGCACCATGCACGCACCATGCACCATGCACCATGCAACATGCAACATGCACCATGCACCATGCAACATGCACCATGCAGCATGCACCATGTCTCATACACCACACCCAGTTCAATTTAATGTTGTTAAAATATCGAAAATCACTTGCTCTGATCGTACTTAATCTGCTCTGCTGTTCCCAGCCTACCCACTTCTACCCACCAGTTCTGTTGTACCCACCTGATCTGTTGCGCCCACATTCTCTGTTGTACCCACCTGATCTGTTGCGCCCACCTTCTCTGTTGTACCCACCTGTTCTGTTGCACCCACCTGTTCTGTTGCACCCACCTGTTCTGTTCCGCCACATAGCGTGACAGTGCCACCTCCTCTGTGTCATTCGCTGACGCATTGCCGCCCATGGGTGCTGACGTGGCATTGCTAGCATATGCTGACGTGGCGTTGGAGAACATGTCGAGGGTGAAGGAGAAGGAGAGACCTTCCCCTATGGCTGACGTCATGCAGCATGCTGGGAGGGCGGCATGGCAAAGGGAGGGTGGGAAGAGGGGTGGGGAGATGGAATCTGAGAGATGACGATGTGAGAAAGTGGGGCGGGAGGAGGGGGGTTGGAACTTGGGAGGGAAAGAAGGGATGGGATGGGCTACACATTATCTACCCAGTCATCCACCCCTGTGCTTACCTTCCCACCACACGACATCACCCATACCATTGATCACTCGCACATGCCATCACTCCAGCGCCCGTCACTCGCACATGTCATCGCCTTATCCCTCGCACGGACGCCCCTTATCCCTCACACACCCCTTGTCCCTCACACCCCTCACCATCACTCACATCCTTCGTCCGACCGAACCTGTCCCGGAGGACAGGGGCAGTGTTGTGGGCTGGCCACAAACCCCACCGGACCTATCCCCGAGCCTAGCGCCGAGCCAGACGGTGCAGGTACGGGAACAGATGTGGGCGGCAGAGAGCAGGCGCAATCTCCGCCGTCAAAAGCACATGCGTCGACATTGCAGGGAGGGTTGCAATTTCCGTCTGCTAGCGAGGAGAGAACGCAGCCCGGGGCGCACTCTATTGGCTTCCTGGACTGACCAGTGGCAGCATGGGAACGGGAGGAGGAGGAAGCGGAAGAAGAGGAGGAGGTGGAGGAGGAGGGGGAGGGGGAGGGAAGCACAGTGATGGAGCCGCGTGTGGGCTCCCCCACTCTGGCGCACTCGTAGACGAAGGTTCCGGGCACGGGGAACACGGTGGTGTAGGTGAATGGCGTGGGGGGAGAGGAGGTGGCGGTGGTCACCGTGGGACCTGCAGATTGATGGGAGGGGAGTGGAGGAAACGAGTGGAGTCAGTGGGTATGAGCGAGGGAGTGCGTGAGTGTTGCATGATGGGGGGGGGCGGAGGGGTAGAAAAGGAAGACATAGAGGGGGGGTTGGGGAGGAGAGGATATGGGTAGAAGGAAGAACGAAATAGCCCGGTATTGAGCGGCATGGGGCTGAGAGAAAGGAGGGGAAGCCACTCAGATGTGCACGGGTGCCTGTACATCGGTGCGCACGTGTACATCCGAGTGCGCACGTGTACATCGGTGCGCACGTGCACATCGGTGCGCACGTGTACATCGGTGCGCACGTGCACATCGGTGCGCACGTGCACATCGGTGCGCACGTGTACATCGTTGTGCACGTGTACATCGGTGCGCACGTGTACATCGGTGCGCACGTGTACATCGGTGCGCACGTGTACATCGGTGCGCACGTGTACATCGGTGCGCACGTGTACATCGGTGCGCACGTGTACATCGGTGCGCACGTGTACATCGGAGTGCGCACGTGTACATCGGTGCGCACGTGTACATCGGTGCGCACGTGTACATCGGTGCGCACGTGCACATCGGTGCGCACGTGCCCATCGGTGCGCACGTGCACATCGGTGCGCACGTGCACATCGGTGCGCACGTGCACATCGGTGCGCACGTGCACATCGGTGCGCACGTGTACATCGGTGCGCACGTGTACATCGGTGCGCACGTGTACATCGGTGCGCACGAGTACATCGGTGCGCACGTGTACATCGGTGCACACGTGTACATCTGTGCACGCGTGTGCATAGGTGCACATGTCTGCAGATGCACACGGGCCTCTCACATCCGCGCAGAGCATATGCGCATGTACCGCAACTCACTGAGGACGCATGGTGCAGGATCCGCATCGGCGGGTTGTGAGCCATTGATGGGCATCGCAGTGGGCCCCACATTGCCCGCGCCGCACACCATGTCAGCGCTGACCACCAGCCGTCCGCTGCCCATGCCGTAGAACGGGGTCGCCGCAGCGTCGCCGAAGCCCGCCACTGTTGCAGGAAAGCGGAAGGGAGAAGGCATGTGGAGAATCGGTTTTGAAGCGCCTCAATAGCGTGCCGTGTAAAGGCGTCGCCGCTGCGTCGCCGAAGCCCGCCACTGCGGGGGAAAGTGGAAGGGAAGAGGCGCGAGGAGAACGGGATTTGGGCGCCTCGGGAGCATGCCCTAGAAAGGCAAGGCAGCCACGTCCCCAAATCCCCCCACTGTGTGGGGGGGAGTGGACAGGAAGAGGCACCTGGAGAAAGCAGCCATTCGGGGAAATGTATGTAAATAGGATAAACGAAAGAGGGTTTGAGGAAAGGGGTGTGGGACGGAAAGGTGGAGATATGAGGGAGGGACAACGTGAGTAGACTGCTCACACCCACCATTGTCACAGGACAATTTGTGCACCCACCGTTGATGGCGTGAGGCTGGCCGTCCGCCCACACCCATGTGACGCGCTCCCCCACGCGCACCACCGTGCTCGGATGCTTACTCGCCCCCCACATCACTGTGGGGCCTATGGCTGGTGGGTGACAGTATGGAATGGCATGGCATGGCATGGCATGGCATGGCATGGTGCAGGAGAGAGAGGAGAACGGAAGAATGTGCTCTGATGCTTGCCCGCCCCCCACATGACTGTGGGCCCTCTGGCTAGTGGGGAGACGAAGAGAGGGGAGACAAGGAGAGGAGAGAGAAGAGAGGGGAGACGAGGAGAGGGGGAAGAAGCGAGGGGAGACAAGGAGAGGAGAGAGAAGAGAGGGGACACGAGGAGAGGGGGAAGAAGAGAGGGGAGACGAGGAGAGGAGGGAGGAGAGGGGGGAGACGAGGAGAGGGGGAAGAAGAGAGGGGAGACGAGGAGAGGAGGGAGAAGAGGGGGGACGAGGGGGATGTGGGAAAGCGAGAAGCTAATTTACTGCAAGGGACTTAAGGGGGAGACTGTCAGAGGAAAGAGGGCACAGAGCAGACGTGCAGTCTCGTCCCTTAACCCTCAACCTCACGTCCTCAACCCCCCCCGCTTTACCAAGTCCTCACCCCCCCTCTCCCCCATATCCCCCATCCTTACCCCAACCCCCCCGTCTCCCATTCTCCCCCCTTTCCCAATCTCGCCCCTGCCGGACCCATCCCCCATCTACCCCCCTCCGCTCCCCTCCCCCCCTCTCCTCCCCCTCTGGTTCTCACCCGTGGTGCCGCAGCCAGGCAGGGAGGGGTCCACGACAACAGGGTCAAAGGCGTGCAGCAAGCGGGCGGCATCTGCCACGTCATCATCCGGCAACAGGACGGCGGACTTGAGTGCTGCAGTGAGGAGAAGGATGAATCGCGCCGCCTGGTCTCGTGATAACTGGACCGTTTGATTGCTGGGTGGAATCATGGGAGAGGAGGGAGTTGGAAGAACGATGAAGATGGTCGATTTGCCATGTGGCAACACCATAAAAACATTGCAGCCCCCGCACCGCGTTGACCAGAGACCAGCATGCAACATAGCAGCCCCCGCACCGCGTTGACCAGAGACCAGCATGCAACATAGCAGCCCCCGCACCGCGTTGACCAGAGACCAGCATGCAACATAGCAGCCCCCGCACCGCGTTGACCAGAGACCAGCATGCAACATAGCAGCCCCCGCACCGCGTTGACCAGAGACCAGCATGCAACATAGCAGCCCCCGCACCGCGTTGACCAGAGACCAGCATGCAACATAGCAGCCCCCGCACCGCGTTGACCAGAGACCAGCATGCAACATAGCAGCCCCCGCACCGCGTTGACCAGAGACCAGCATGCAACATAGCAGCCCCCGCACCGCGTTGACCAGAGACCAGCATGCAACATAGCAGCCCCCGCACCGCGTTGACCAGATACCAGCATGCAACATAGCAGCCCCCGCACCGCGTTGACCAGAGACCAGCATGCAACATAGCAGCCCCCGCACCGCGTTGACCAGATACCAGCATGCAACATAGCAGCCCCCGCACCGCGTTGACCAGATACCAGCATGCAACATAGCAGCCCCCGCACCGCGTTGACCAGAGACCAGCATGCAACATTGCAGCCCCCGCACCGCGTTGACCAGAGACCAGCATGCAACATAGCAGCCCCCGCACCGCGTTGACCAGAGACCAGCATGCAACATAGCAGCCCCCGCACCGCAGCATGCTGCTTTGCATGGATTACAAAGCAGCGTGGATTACATGCTGCTATGTATGGAATACATGCACAGTAGTTGAACAGTAGTTGCACAGTAGTTGCGCAGTAGTTGTGCAGTAGTTGCGCAGTAGTTGTGCAGTAGTTGCGCAGTAGTTGTGCAGTAGTTGCACAGTAGTTGCGCAGTAGTTGCACAGTAGTTGCACAGTAGAGCACATCACATGCATAGTATTGTGTGACACATGCATTGAGCATGACACCATCCAAGCAATCATCATGTGTCAGTCACCAGCTTACACACCACATACATGCACTCAACATGCACTCACGTGGCAACAGTCCACGGCACGTCGCCTGCCAGCTCAGAAACAGACACCAGCTGCTGCCCCTCCCTTGATGACGCATACACGCACCCCGGCACCTTCTCAGCAGCTTCCGCACCCCCAAAGAGAGTGCAGAGGAATGCAGAGAGGCGGGATCGGGACATGGGGGAGAGGAGGACAGGTGGGAGGATGGACGGGGAGGAGCGGGTGGAGCGCCGAGACGGGGAGGGAGAGGAGGAGGAGGAGGGGGTGTTGGCACGGGGGGAGAAGAGGGGGGAGCCTACGAGGCAGTTGTCCTTGACAGCTGTGTATATGGCACGGGAGACTGCCACGCGGAGACTTGTTATTCGCTGGGCGTCCGTGGCGCCGAGGTGGGTCCAGATGCTGGTGTTGTTGGCTGGGAGGGGAGGGGGGAGAGTGGGGGGGGGGGGGGAGAGGAGTGGCCACGGGAAGAGAGGTGGGGAGATTGGGGAGACCAGATGGGATGGAAAAAAGGGGCCGGGAGGCAGGGAAGGGAGGCAGGAAGGGAGGCACGGAAGGGAGGCAGGGAAGGGAGGCAGCGAAGGGAGGCAGGGAAGGTAGGCAGGAAGGAAGGCACGGAAGGGAGGCAGGAAGGAAGGGTGAGGAAAAGCACTGATGGCAGGGGCAAAGGAGGGAGTAGGTGCGAGCTCCGATGGGAGAAAGAATCCGAAAGGGGGCAAACGGGTGAGAAGGAGAGGGGCGGGGAGCACGCATCGCCAGCATGCATGCAGCAGCGCTGCTGAGCGCTACCCACCAGACACAGTAGCAAGCTTTTGAGTCGACTCAAAAGGGCAAACGGGTGAGAAGGAGAGGGGCGGGGAGCAAGCATCGCCAGCATGCATGCAGCAGCGCTGCTGAGCGCTACCCACCAGACACAGTAGCAAGCTTTTGAGTCGACTCAAAAGGGCAAACGGGTGAGAAGGAGAGGGGCGGGGAGCAAGCATCGCCAGCATGCATGCAGCAGCGCTGCTGAGCGCTACCCACCAGACACAGTAGCAAGCTTTTGAGTCGACTCAAAAGGGCAAACGGGTGAGAAGGAGAGGGGCGGGGAGCAAGCATCGCCAGCATGCATGCAGCAGCGCTGCTGAGCGCTACCCACCAGACACAGTAGCAAGCTTTTGAGTCGACTCAAAAGGGCAAACGGGTGAGAAGGAGAGGGGCGGGGAACAAGCATCGCCAGCATGCATGCAGCAGCGCTGCTGAGTGCTACCCACCAGACACAGTAGCAAGCGCCGAGGCAGCAGCAGCTACTGCATTTTCCGCCAGCCGTTTCCGAGCCAGCTTCCGAGTCGCCTGCCGAGCCTGGTGCCATGAGGAGGTTCGGCTGACAGCCTGTGCTGCCCGCTCCCAGAGGCCCCGAGCCTTCCTCTGAGGTACGGGGAGGTGCAGAGAGGTGTGGACGGTGAATTGGCGAGAGGAATGGGGGACGTAAGGGATGAGGGGAGAGGGAGTGTGAAGATGCAGAGAGGGATGGTGGTGGAGGAGCATGGGTTTAAGATGCAGTGGAGGAGCATGGGTTTAAGATGCAGTGCAGGTGCATGGGTTTAAGATGCAGTGGAGGAGAGGAGCGGGAAGACAGAGGGAGGGAATCGAGGCAGGCGGAGACCCAAGGCACAGGGAGGTGAGGAGGAAAGGAAAGAGCTCGACGAAAGGGGCAAACAAGTGGGAATAGAGCAGGGGGTGATGGCAGGAGGAGTCTATTTCTGAGGCGCCTCAAAAATAGACTCAAAACGGCAGGTGAAAGCAAGGAGAGGGTTGTACTCCAGGACATAGAGGGGGGTGATCTGTGGTGCTAGACCAATGGACCCATATTTCTCAGGGTTAACCATGGTGGAAAAAGCCTTGCGAGGCAGCGGTTCTGAAAAAGCTCGAGCTGAAGGGATGTTCAGGAGGTTTTGATGGAAAACCAGTGATGAACTAGTTTCGGCTTATACAAGCCTTCATCAGCATCTACTGAACAACAGAGCATTCGAGCTGTCTAAATAGTGAGAGTGCGACCCGAGAAAAACTCGAGGGTCCACACCATCCCCGAGAAGGGGTCACTGTAGCCTAGCAAAAGTCCAGATAAGTGTAACAAATTTGGAACACTAATCTAGCATTTCCTTGCTGAGACTATAAAATCCTTTATCTTCTTTGGCAGCTTCCATGCAATCAATGCACGTCGGCCGGAGAATAAACCGTGTGTCAGCTTGTCCAGTTGTATTTTGAGTCGACTCAAAATTGGCCCGAGACCCGAGCGCTCCACAAGAGGATTGAGGAGGCACTTCAAGACCAAGGGGCCACGGTCGGGTTTGGTCCGCAGTTCAGCGGCACGTTGGAGAAGCTCGGTCCGGTCAGAAAATCTGACACGCTTGAAGATCTGTAAAAGGAAACGTTCCGGGTAACCCCGGGCGCGAAGACGGGCGAAGAAAAGCGCTCGAGCAGCGAAAAAGTCAGCTCGGTTCGTAGATCGAAGAAGTGTTCGCCGTAACTCGCTGGAAATGAAGCTGACTTTGCAGCTCCTGGTGTGGTACGACCGGTACGGAAGATACATGTACCGGTTCATAGGCTTCTGGAAGAGTTTCACATCCAGTGAACCTTCCTTCGAAAAACGACTCCCCTTGAAAAAGGTAATATCGAGGAAATCCACAGTCTCCTGAGAAACCGTCCAGGTCAACTTGATGGAAGGATGTAGCTTTCCAAACTGGAGCCGAAAATCCTCGAACGAAGAAGGGGGCCCATCCCAGAGGACCAGGCCATCGTCAATATAACGAAGGTGAAGCGCTGGAGGCTGACTGACGACGCGACTGAGTTTCAGATCTAGATAGCTCAGAAACAAGACGGCGAAACATACTGCTGCGGAAGTTCCCATAGCAGTCCCTTGAATTTGACGAAAAAATCTGCCGTCGAAAGCCACGTAGCTGTTAAACATTACCCAGCGGAGCAGGCGGACAACAAGAGGGGCAAGTGGGTGCCTGACACGCAGTAAGAAAAAATCAACTGCGTCAATCCCGTCCCAAAGCGGGATCGAAGGATACAAGGCTTCCACATCGTATGAAGCCAGCAGAAGAATAGGTGGTAGTCCCTTAGCCTCCAGCACTAGGAGTAAACTTTGCGAATCCTTCAGGTACGTCGGCTGGCTGGTAACCAGAGGTCGTAAAACAGCGTCAAGCCAACGGGAAACATTAGAAGTGACCCAAGAGTGGGAAGCCGCAATCGGTCTTCCCGCAAGGACCTTCTTGTGCACCTTCGGGATAGTGTAAAAAGCCGGGACTTTCCAGCCTCCAGCCGGCGGTGCAAGAAAGGATTTCCAGATTCTCGCCTTAAGCAGAGGTTGGAAATCTGCTTGAATGCCATAGAAGTCTTTCACAATTTCAGCGACCGGGACTTCCTGGTATTCGCGATAAACTTGCCTGTCCAGGAGATGTTTAAAACACATGTCCTTGTAAAAATCCCTGTCCATGACAGCCAAACCCAGGTTCTTGTCGGCGGGTTTAAAAACCAAATTCTGGTTGGAAGCCAGTCGTCGAAGTGCTGGTAGCAGTTTAGAAGTTCTCCTGGAAAACTGTTGTTCTGAAACTGCTTTCATGGCTGCGTGCTTGGAGAGTGAAAGTGCTGTTTCCACCTCAGCAGATGCGAGGGGAGGATTCCAGTTCAGCCGTTTGGGAAGCTTGTAACCAGGAAACTCAGATTTCATTGCAGCACCGTTGAACAAAATAGTCGTACGAACGTCTTTAACGAGACATTCTAACTCTTCAGCGAAAGAATTGATACGACGAGCAGCTGGAACAGGGATAAAGCTGAGACCCATGCCGAGGATTTCTGCTTCAGGAGGAGAGAAATGAAAACGGGAGAAATTGTGGTAGTCCTTGTTGCTCACACGACACCGCACTTGACTCTCGGTCTTTCGACCAAAAAGAATCAAGGCGTAGTGGTGGACATCTGCGACTAAAGTTTCTTCCCCTTTCCGCGGCCGCTTCCGCCGTTTTTTGACTGGTGATTCTGCTTCGGCTTGTGCATCAGCTTCTGGTCCTGCCTCTGCTTCGGATAATTATTCCTGCCAGTAGAAGAGTTAGAAGCCTTGGAAGACGGAGCAACATAAGGATTCTTGGAAGAAGATGCAATATTAGAACCTCCGAAGGAGTTTTCCTGTATCGGCTTCTTCCCCTTGTCAAGCGGACGGTTGGGCCTGTTAGTGGGTCCTTTAGCAGGACGTTTGTTTGAAGTCACCGAAGAGTCGCCAGTCTTCTTAGAAGTCTGGGACTTATTCTTCAGAATCTGCTGCTTCTGATTCTTCTGCTTCTGCTTCTGCTGTGGGTTGAACTTCTTGTTGAGGATCTTATCAGCTTCCTGCTTGACGATCTCACGGATCGAAGTGTCAACTGGTAAAGTTTCGGCTTCCGCAGCAGCCGCCTTCTTCTTTGCGTCAACCTCCTTGGCTTTTTCTGTCTGGTGGACTTCTGCCATAAGAGCGTCAGCAAGGTACAGTGACATCGAATTTTCGAACTCGGCCAAAATCTTATCCTTGAAGAAGGCGAGATTATCGATGAGTTTCGGGTGCTTGTCTCCGAAAGCACTGGCCTTGGTCAGATCGATGTAATTATTCAGCTTATCTTGGAGCCATTGATGAACCCCGTTGGCGTCACAGAGAGCCTTTTCGGCGGCCTTCTTCTTCATTTTTATCATGATCCCTTGAACGTTGCTAAGATAAGCCTTGCAAGCAGCATGAAGCTCATGGTTGGCTTCGATCTTGATATCTTCGTAGGGACAGATGAAGTCGAAGGCTTTAATCCGAATGCTGTGCGGAACGTCCCCGGATTTAGCTTGCGAATCCATAATAAGGTACTGCTGAGATAAACTTTGGTGCTTCGCGGAATTTTTCTTGAAATCTGCGATAGCTTGATTCTTAAAATCGTTGAAGCACGGAGGAACCGGGTGCTTGTCGAGAATAGATTGATGAACGTCTCCAAGGAAGGAGAAAGAATCCGTCATGACGACATCCTCTAGAGAGGAATCCTTAGGATTTGAACCCTTGGGTGCGTCATTAAGCGGCACGGTGGCCGTTCCAGCAGGAGCTTGCTCTGTAGGACAGGCGCGCTTCTTGTTGGGTTGGACGGTATTCGTCGAGTCATCTTCACCAAATACAATCTGCTCAATGTTAGCTGGAAGTTCGGGCAGTTGCCCTGATGGTCCAGGGAGAGCAGGTACTTGGTTAAGAGTTGGAGTTGGAGTAGTTGAACCGGCCAGCGCAGCGGCGATGTAAGGAGCGAGACCAATGGACCCATATTTCTCAGGGTTAACCATGGTGGAAAAAGCCTTGCGAGGCAGCGGTTCTGAAAAAGCTCGAGCTGAAGGGATGTTCAGGAGGTTTTGATGGAAAACCAGTGATGAACTAGTTTCGGCTTATACAAGCCTTCATCAGCATCTACTAAACAACAGAGCATTCGAGCTGTCTAAATAGTGAGAGTGCGACCCGAGAAAAACTTGAGGGTCCACACTATCCCCGAGAAGGGGTCACTGTAGCCTAGCAAAAGTCCAGATAAGTGTAACAAATTTGGAACACTAATCTAGCATTTCCTTGCTGAGACTATAAAATCCTTTATCTTCTTTGGCAGCTTCCATGCAATCAATGCACGTCAGCCGGAGAATAAACCGTGTGTCAGCTTGTACAGTTGTATTTTGAGTCGACTCAAAATACAGAAGGGGGTGATGGCAGCAGGAGTCTATTTCTGAGGCGCCTCAAAAATAGACTCAAAACGGCAGGTGAAGGCAAGGAGAGGGTTGTACTCCAGGACGTAGAGGGGGGTGATCTGTGGTGCTTACCCCTGTGGTGAGGGTCGAGTTGGTTGGATCTGAAAGGGCGATGATGAGGGACAGGAAAAGAGGAGAGGAGAGGCGAGGAGTGACAAGAAGAAGAGCTTTCATGCATCATGCACTTTTGAACTGCCATTGAACACTCATACATTGGCAGCACACTCACATAAGCATACGAGAACAATCGAGCAAGCATGAGAGAGGTTGAGAGGCAGTGAGACGCAGTGAGAGGCAGAGAGACGCAGTGAGAGGCAGTGAGAGGCAGAGAGACGCAGTGAGAGGCAGAGAGAGGCAGAGACGCAGAGAGACGCAGAGAGACGCAGTGAGACGCAGTGAGAGCAGGAGAAGCCATGGGGTCTCACAGGAGCACTGGAAGCCTGCAAGGCCGTCTGCAGTGGCGTTGATGATCTGCACGGCGAGAGGGGTGGAGGGGCATGGGGGCATGGGACATAATAGGGGGGGCATGCACACAAAGAGTGAGTGAGTGAGTAAATGAGCGTGTGTGAATGAGTGAGTGAAGGGCAGGGAGAGCAAGGAAGGGCAGGGAAGGGCAGGAAGGGCAGGGAAGGGCAGAAAGGACTTATGGTTTGCTGCAGGCGCTGCACAGATGGCAAAGCAGGAGGAGAGAGACGCAGTACATACAAACCATTGCAATGCAGCTGACCTCGGGGCAAGTGAAGCCCGGAAATGGCAGGAAGGGCAGGGAGGATTTGTCGTTGCAGGCAGAGGCGCAGGTGACAAAGAGGGAGGAGAGAGATGCAGGCGAACAGTCATCCTACCCACACTACAGAACATTGTAATGCAGCTGACCTCGGGGCATGTGAAGTCTGGGAAGGGCAGGAAGGGCAGAGATGAGTTGTCATTGCAGGCAGAGGCGCAGGTGACAAAGAGGGAGGAGAGGGCCGGCGGGGAGTAGCCGCTGGCACCACAGTAGTCCGCCAGGCAGCCGGAAAAACGCGAGCATGCCTGCAGGCACCGAGGAGGAGGGCGAGGAGAGCAACAAGGAGAGGGCGAGGGGGGAGTCTGAAAGCGTTGAGGCGTTTAGGCACAAAAAGCGGATGAAAGGAGGGAAGCAGGAGCGAAGAGAGGGGGAGAGGGGAGAGGAAAGGGGAGGTGAGGAAGAAAGAAGAAAAGATAGAACTGGAGGCAAGGCCCTCACTGTCCCTCTCACTGCATCTAATCGAACACCCGTTACTTGTGAGAGCTCTAATCGCCTCACCGATCTGCATTCGGACAAGGGAGTGATGTCTGACGTTTGGCACCCCCCCCACTCCAAGAGCACCCTCCCAAGACCCCCAACACTGTTGCTGCCACTGCTGCTGCTGCTGCCGCTGCTGCTGGCATTGGTACCAGCAGCAGCAGCAGCAGCAGCAGCAGCAGCAACAGGAGAAGTTGGACTGGCTGCGAGCCTGACGGTGCCCGCCACCCCTCCCCCCGGCGCATTGACCACCACGGACCACACGCCGTCTGGCAGAGCGAGCGTCACAGTGGAGTCAGACGCTAGGTCTGAGAACGGCTGGTCCTCGGGGTACCTGGGGAGGGGGGAGCAGCAGAGGGTGAGAACATACAGGAAGAGGAGGAAGGGACGGCCAGGTGCTGTCAGGCAGAGCGAGCGTCACAGTGGAGTCAGACGCTAGGTCGGAGAACGGCTGGTCCTCGGGGTACCTGGGGAGAGAGGGAGGGGGGGGGGAGGGGAGGGTAAGGAAGAGAATACCAGGTGTGCCGGCAAGAGAGCAAGCATAACTTGCGCGTCAGACACAAGAACTGAGACCTGCTGGTTACTAGGGTACCTGGGGAGAGGAGGGGAGAGGAGGGGGGGGAAGGACTGAGACTTGGGTGGTAGCTTGTGTGTCAGACGCAAGGACTTGGACCTGCGGTTCTCGCGGGGTACCTGGGGAGAGGAGGGGGGACCGCAGAGGAGAGCAGGCAGCCGTGACGCTCGTTTCGGCCAGCAGAGAGGGGAGGGCGGGCGCGTACCAGCAGAGGGGGGAGGGCGCGTCGAGGCAGAGGTTCCAGGAGGATGCAGCGGCGTCGGCCTGCGAGTGGAAGTCCGTGGCCACGTGCACCGTCACGTTGCTCACTGCGCCCAGGTCCCCGCAGTCAGCGGAGCAGCCGAAGCGGCCAAACGCCTCAAACTCCAAGGGGCGCTCGCAGATGCCGTTGCCACAGATGGGGTCCTTCCACACCACCTGGGGGGTGCAGGCACAGTGGGCGGGCAGAGTGGGCGGGCAGAGTGGGCGAGTAGAGTGGGCGGGCAGAGTGGGCGGGCAGAGTGGGCGGGCAGAGTGGGCGGGCAGAGTGGGCGGGCAGAGTGGGCGAGTAGAGTGGGCGGGCAGAGTGGGCGGGCAGAGTGGGCGGGCAGAGTGGGCGGGCAGAGTGGGCGGGCAGAGTGGGCGGGCAGAGTGGGCGGGCAGAGTGGGCGGGCAGAGTGGGCGGGCAGAGTGGGTGGTGTTAGTGGGTTGTTGCAAACATGGTTGTTGCACCCAAAACGTGTTGGTTCTCGCACGTTGCCAGGGTGTTTTTCAGGAGATTTTGCACGGCCAGTAAAGCCCTGTTCTTAACGATGTGGTTGGTCGCACCTGGATGATGCTATCGTTGATCCAAGTGTAGAAGTCGTCTGGGCTGCTCATGGTCATGGCAGCCGCAGCTGTGTAGTCCTGGGAGTGACGGGAGGAGGGAGAGAGAGGAGGGAGAGAGAGGAGGGAGAGAGAGGAGGGAGAGAGGGTGTAAGGTCAAACACTAGATTCTCGATAACGAGTCAAGGTAGGAAGCACGTGGGACAGAGGAGAATCAATTGGGGCCGACGAAGCAACAAAAGCCGCAGCATGTAATGATACGAACAAACTCGCATGCACGCGCACGCGCACACACGCACACACACATCCCCCCTCCCCCCCACCCCCCACACACACACACAACCACACCCGCACCCGCACGCACGGGCGGCAGCAGCACGTTGTGCGCGGTGGCGACTTGGTAGCAGAGGGAGGCGTCGGCTTGCAGGTAGAGCACGGCGAGGTAGAGGCAAGTGTAGCAGAGGAAGAAGAAGAGGTTCTTGAAGTTGTCCGTCAGCTCCCCCATGTGCTTCATGCGCTCGTACATCGCTGGGGAAGGGGGGTGGGAAAGGGGGGAGATAGGAGGAGTGAAAGGGCAACAGATGTTCTTGAAGTTGTCTGTCAGCTCGCCCATGTGCTTCACGCGCTCGTACGTTGCTGGGGAAGGGGGGTGGGGGGGTGGGAAAGGGGGGAGATAGGAGGAGTGAAAGGGCAACAGAGGTTCTTGAAGTTGTCTGTCAGCTCGCCCATGTGCTTCACGCGCTCGTACATTGCTGGGGAAGGGGTGTGGGGGGGTGGGAAAGGGGGGAGATAGGAGGAGTGAAAGGGCAACAGAGGTTCTTGAAGTTGTCTGTCAGCTCGCCCATGTGCTTCACGCGCTCGTACGTTGCTGGGGAAGGGGGGTGGGGGGGTGGGAAAGGGGGGAGATAGGAGGAGTGAAAGGGCAACAGAGGTTCTTGAAGTTGTCTGTCAGCTCGCCCATGTGCTTCACGCGCTCGTACGTTGCTGGGAAAGGGGGGTGGGGGGGTGGGAAAGGGGGGAGATAGGAGGAGTGAAAGGGCAACAGAGGTTCTTGAAGTTGTCTGTCAGCTCGCCCATGTGCTTCACGCGCTCGTACGTTGCTGGGGAAGGGGGGTGGGGGGGTGGGAAAGGGGGGAGATAGGAGGAGTGAAAGGGCAACAGAGGTTCTTGAAGTTGTCTGTCAGTTCGCCCATGTGCTTCACGCGCTCGTACGTTGCTGGGGAAGGGGGGTGGGGGGGTGGGAAAGGGGGGAGATAGGAGGAGTGAAAGGGCAACAGAGGTTCTTGAAGTTGTCTGTCAGCTCGCCCATGTGCTTCACGCGCTCGTACATTGCTGGGGAAGGGGGGTGGGGGGGTGGGAAAGGGGGGAGATAGGAGGAGTGAAAGGGCAACAGAGGTTCTTGAAGTTGTCTGTCAGCTCGCCCATGTGCTTCACGCGCTCGTACATTGCTGGGGAAGGGGTGTGGGGGGGTGGGAAAGGGGGGAGATAGGAGGAGTGAAAGGGCAACAGAGGTTCTTGAAGTTGTCTGTCAGCTCGCCCATGTGCTTCACGCGCTCGTACGTTGCTGGGGAAGGGGGGTGGGGGGGTGGGAAAGGGGGGAGATAGGAGGAGTGAAAGGGCAACAGAGGTTCTTGAAGTTGTCTGTCAGCTCGCCCATGTGCTTCACGCGCTCGTACGTTGCTGGGAAAGGGGGGTGGGGGGGTGGGAAAGGGGGGAGATAGGAGGAGTGAAAGGGCAACAGAGGTTCTTGAAGTTGTCTGTCAGCTCGCCCATGTGCTTCACGCGCTCGTACGTTGCTGGGGAAGGGGGGTGGGGGGGTGGGAAAGGGGGGAGATAGGAGGAGTGAAAGGGCAACAGAGGTTCTTGAAGTTGTCTGTCAGTTCGCCCATGTGCTTCACGCGCTCGTACGTTGCTGGGGAAGGGGGGTGGGGGGGTGGGAAAGGGGGGAGATAGGAGGAGTGAAAGGGCAACAGAGGTTCTTGAAGTTGTCTGTCAGCTCGCCCATGTGCTTCACGCGCTCGTACATTGCTGGGGAAGGGGGGTGGGGGGGTGGGAAAGGGGGGAGATAGGAGGAGTGAAGGGGCAACAGATGTTCTTGAAGTTGTCTGTCAGCTCACCCATGTGCTTCACGCGCTCGTACATGGCTGGGGGGGGAAGGGGGGAGAAGGGGGAGGGGGAAGCCGCGGAAGGGCGATCGGGGCAGAGGAGCTGACTTAGCCGCCGCCCATGTGCGTCACGCGCTCATACATCGCTGGGGGGGAAGAGGAGAGGAGAGGGGGGAGAAGAGGGGAGAGGAGGGGAGAGGAGAGAGAGGAGAGAGAGCAGGGCGAGGTAGAGCCAGGTCAATGACGCGCAATGCGCATGGCACGTCACACCTGGAAAAACACCTGAGGCGGGCGGGCAGCACTGCACCCACCCTGAACAACCTCCTGGTCGAGCTTCTCCCGCTGCTCCACCTCCGCGTTGTACCCCTCATCGTCCTCCTCCTCCTCCTCCTCCTCGCTCGCCCCGTGCCGGCCTGCAAACGACACCATGCTTCGCCTGCTGCGAGACGCCTTCAGGCCCCTCATCGCTGCCAGATTCACATCCTCGTTATTGGCGTCCTCGCCTCCCTCCGTATCGTCCTGCTCCTCCTCCTCCTCCTCGTCGCCCTCCTGCGACTCCCTGTCACCGCCTCTAGGTGTGAACATGTCATCACCATCATCATCAAGTTCTAAGTCGTCCCCCTCATTGTCATCGTCATCGTCCTGAAATTCAACCACCAGCTTTCCGTTTAAACTGAGCCCGTTGGGTCTCGAACCCGCGTCTCTTGCTTCCCTGCCGCTATCCTGCTGGCCCTCGTCGGCATTCCCTAGGGCATCAAGTCCTCCAACCCGATTTCTGGAGGAAGAAGCATGCGCGGCGCTGCGAGTGGGGTCCCTCCCGCGCGAGCTCGCGCTAACAGCTCCTTCCGCGGCTAGTTCCGCGGATTCGCGCGGCCTCTCCGCTGCTCCAAGGGGGTGCCTGGCGGAGAAGAGAACGGCGGAACGGACAGCGGGTGGGCGGGCGAGGAGGATGGGGGGAAGCACAAATAGTTGGAGTCGGCGAAACGAGCCCCGTAAGTGCGCCTAGAGTGGGATTCTGAACGAGAGCTAACGTCTTGGCGCATGTACAGAGTAGAACGCGCTAGCCAAAAGCCGTTCGGGTTCATACCTAACCCTAGTAGACATCTGCACGTGTTGATGCTGCCGGCCCTGGCTCTCATTCTCGTGTTGCGTGAAACGGGTCGGGTGACTGAGGGATCCTGGCGAGCGAATGGCCGCGTTATTGTCACACGGTGTACGAGGGAATGACTGCGCGGAGCTGGTCCGTGGAACGTTCGGGTCAGGCGAGTGGTTGTCGCGATGCCACCTCACAACAGTCGCCTCCGCCATTGACTGGTTTCCAGAAAGAACTAAAAATTAAATGTAACAATAACAAAAAGCGGAGGCGTGCATGTCGAGAATCGCTGCACGTAAAGGGACTTTCGAACACAGCTTCAGACACCAGCGACGCCTTTTCCAGTAACTTTTCCTCTGGTGGAAATACGAGTAAATGCTACTTGTGCATTGTTTATCTGGTGTGCCCCTTGTGGATTGACGGAGCAACTGACGGAGGTGCAATACGCGCTCCGAACCAGCAGATGTTATCAGTGCTTTTCATTTCACAATTCCCGGGCAGGCGGAAACGGAACGGGGAAGGGAGGGACAGGTTGGACGAGGGGAGCAGGGGGAGGGAAAAGTGATGTGCGGGCGGGGGGAGAAAGCGGTGAGACGGGGGACACCGCGGCTGGGGAGAGATCGGCGGGGGAGAGGGGATCATCACTGACGCGCCAACGCGCACCCTTTGGCCAAGTGTGTGGCCTGGACGGTGTGGTGTGGATGTTACGGTAGGGCAGGACAAACTGAGGAATTCCGAGAGGACCTAACCAGCCAACGGTCCACGTTCATCCCCGCTCTAAGTTCCTTCACCTAAAAACAATCACGCATCACCCTATTGCTACAGTAACTTAATTACTCAAAAGCGAGATTCCATCACATTCTTCAATTTCTGTAACAAATGGATCACTATTTGTGCGGACCGATACCTACGCGCTCGATATCTTCAGCCCAGCGTTGCTTGTACTAATCTATGCTCTCAGCAAACAACCTTCCAGCCAGTAAATCCTCATCCCCGACCTTCAGCCCTGTGCAGACAGAGGTGCAATTGAAGCTATTCATTGTTTGGCACCTGCCACCTGCAGGACTTAGCGCCGTGAACGAGAGTTGGCGCTCGCTTGGCTGATCAGTCGCTCTAGCTGGACGAGGAGGACAATCAGCATGGCGCACAGGATCACGTGGGTGGGTTGAATCTTGGACAAGAACTTGTCAGCGTCACCTAGCGTCTGGTTGAGCACTTTCACCTGCGTCCAGGCAAAGGCAACGGAAGAGTAGCGGCAGTGAGAAATTAACACCGAGGCTGGTTGAAACGACGATGTTATGAAGGCGACTGACCATGTTCCTGTGATACGGCCTGACGTAACGCCATACGCCTTCGTTCGGACGGAGACCAATCCGAACGAAGAGGAGATACAGCTGCGAGAATTGGAACAAGGTGAAAACACCGGCGAACATCGCCAGCGGCGGAGCGAGGAGGATTAAGATCGGCCACATGGCGCTGTCCATCTCTGACAAACTACTGCAGCTCGACGAAGATCTCCAGCAAAACGGGAGGAGCACTACGTGCAGAGAACGAAGAAGAGGTGAACGCGAATTCCAGAGCAAGCTGCAGGGATAATACGGTATTTAGAATCTGGAGACTAGGGAGGGAGCGAACGGCGGGTTAGGCGTGAAACGCATGCACGCTGTCATGGTCGGGTCAGGGCTATCCGAGGTGTTGTCCGAGAGATCGGCGATGGCTGTTCACGACATGAGGTTGGGCCAAATCCAGTATACAAACACCCGATAACCTCTCATACCCTAGGTACATTTCAGTCAATATGATCGTAAATAAGATCATAGATAGGATTATTTTGAAATGTAAACTTTCGATATGGATGGTTAACTCGCCATAATGTACTATTTCACAAGTTAAAGCGAGTAATGGTTTGCTTTTTCGAGGTATCTCGTGTGTATTGAAAGGATGGAATCCACTAGTGAAGTAGAGGATGCGCCTATGGCGAACAGATTGTGCGGTTTGTGGAACCAGACAGCAGCTTCCACTGGCATGTTTTGACGAGCCGCCGCTGCTTGCTTCCTCCCCTCCCTCACTTCCTCTTCCCTCCCCTCCGCCTCCCGGATTCCCTTCATTCCTCCCGCGTCTCCCTCACTCTCTCGTCCATGCCTCCTCAGCCCAGTCTCAGGCACGCCGCCACGGCTCGCACCAGGGATCCGCCGCCTGTCCCGCCGCAGGTGAAGGCCCGGAAGCGGCGCAGCATGTGGGGCTTCGGGCGTCAGAGGTCCGGCGCGGCTCAGGTGCTCCACGTTGCAAAGCCTTTCGCGGCATACCCGTCGACCTGTTAGCATGTCGAGAGAAGGCGCGTTTGTTGACGAAATCGCCTTTCACCGCTTTCTTATTATATGCCCTAGTCTCGCTCTTAAAGCCCCAGGTCGCGTGCAAAGGTCTCTCGGTCCTTGACTTCAGAATCGCGAGTGAGTGTCTGATCAGTACGCGAGTGCGTCGCCGTCGCTGCCACCCCATTCGCGTCTAACGGCCTGTCGCGTTCCAATCTTCTTCCATCTTACACCACCGTGGATGCCACATCAGCCGTTTCGCCGCAACCGTTAACCACTCCCTTATTTCGCAGCATCGTTCTACACTCCATCCCGGCCAGTCGTCCCCGTGAGGTCCTCCGTTTTTTAGGCGCCTCAAAAATAGGCGCCTCAAAAATAGGCTCCTTTATTTCGCAGCATCGTTCTACACTCCATCCCGGCCAGTCATCCCCGTGAGGTCCTCCGTGAGCACCGCCAATCTTCCCATGCAGATTTCGCCGCCGTCGTGGTCCCGCCACTCCTCGCCCCCACCGTCTCCCTCTCGCATTCCCCTCACCCCTGCCCCTTCCCGTGCCCGCCCATTCCCTCCCCGTTCCTCCCCGCAGTCCCCGTGCACGGCGGCGCTCATCCCCTTCCTCGCCACGCTCTTCGTCGCGTCCACTCTCACCTTCTGGCTGTTCACGCACCCCGCGGGTCAGGCGCTCCTCCGCTCCCTCCTCGAACCCAACGCCACCCGGACGGGGGCGTTTGCGCCGGGGAACGTCGGGATTGGTGATTCAGACGAGGCGGCTTCCGAGCCTACTGCGAGTGACGCATTAGCAGGGGAGGAAAGGACGAGGTCGGACAGAGGGGGAGGGGCGGAAGGGGGGGAAGGAGACGGGAGGGCAGGGGAAGGAGAGAGGGTTGGCTCAGGGCAAGGTAGATCCAAGGCTGCAGCTACACCTGCATCCGCGTTTGGGAGTGATTCGTTTCTACGAGAGGGCAACGCGACTGTGCCTCGGATTCTGACCTTCGATCTGGTCAAGACTTACTCGCACGACAGCAGGGCCTTCACCCAGGCACGTTGGGCAGGGGTAGCCCCATTTGCATTGCTGCCTTTCGACCTTCTCAAGACTGCACCCGTTTATAATCTTCAAGGCCCAGTCAAGCCCATCCTGGCGCCCTGATCTAGCTTGCCCGCCTTGCTTCAAGTTCCCCGCTCCCCCTTGTTCCCCCTGCACCTCCCCCCCAGGGTCTGCTGTATGTGGACCACGAGGCGAGCGGAGGGAGAAGCAGCGGCGAGGGGGTGTTCTATGAGAGCACGGGGGAATACGGGCGGGTGCGTGGGGTGTGGGGGGGTATATTGTGGTGCGGGCAGGTGAGTGGGATATGGCCGGTGAGTGGGATATGGGCGGGTGAGTGGGATATGGGCGGGTGAGTGGGATATGGGCGGGTGAGTGGAGTATGGGTAGGTGAGGGTTGAAATTGGTTCTCCGTTTGTGTGTGCAACTGAATGCCGCTCCACTGGTGCTCATGCTCTTCATGTCTGCAACATCAGCACCGGCTTTTTCTTCGCCCGCCATGTCCTTCCCTCTCCCCTTGCCCCTCTCCCCCGTGTGTCCCCGTGCAGTCGACCGTGCGGGAAGTGGATGTGGCTACTGGGGAGGTATGCTGCAGTGCCATGGCACAGTATGGTGTTGCCACGGCATCCTGAGTTGCGATGCTGCTGTGGCGTCTTACCGTTTGCCGCACCAGGGCATGCTATGCTGGTCCTATGCGCATGCTATGTATGCCGCAGCATGGCCTTCTGCTATGCACATGCCCCTTTCGGTGCGGTCGCATGGCATCCTGTGACAGTCTGTAGAGAATCCCCAAAGATCAGCACGAATGATGACATAGCATCGCGGACACTGTGTCTCCAGCGTCCTCCCCATCCCTGTGCTCTCCCCCGCCCACCAGGTGCTCAACAGCGTGGCTCAGAGCGCAGACGTCTTTGGCGAGGGCCTGGCCCTGCACAGGGACAAGTAAGTGCCTCTTGCCTGTTCAAGCTGTCTCTCCGCCGTGTTTCCCTTCCTCCAACTGGATGGTTTACTGCCCCCTCGGTACCTCATTCATTCCGCTGACCCATTCTGTACCACCTGCCGTGACATGCCAGGACATGCATAGACGGGGTAACGCCTCTGAACCGCTCTCAGCCACTTCAATGCCCCCTTTCTGGGTCCCACAGGCTGATCCAGCTGGCATGGCGAGTGAGGAAAGGCCTGGTCTACGACAGGGACATGTCTCTGAAGCCTCAATGATCCGCTGTAGAACCTTCTGAAACCCATCATAGTTCCCCTGAACCCCTCTGCACCACTCTGAACCGCACAGGCTGTACCAGCTGGCTTGGCGAGTGAGGACAGGCCTGGTGTATGACAGAGAGACCCTGGAGCCACGGGGTGAGTGGGCGAGGGGGAGGGATGTGATGGGGATTGAGAGTGTTGTGCGTTCACATGCAACCACCACATGCAGCCATCACATGCAGCCACCACATGCAGCCATCACATGCAGCCGTCACATGCAGCCGTCACATGCAGCCGTCACATGCAGCCATCACATGCAGCCATCACATGCAGCCATCACACGCTGTGCACTCTGCTGAGGCATACCATGCCGTGATATGCCATGATATGCCATGATATGCCATGCCATGTCAATCCCCTCACATCCCTGCCATGCCTTCTCTCCTGCGCTTCCCGCTGCTTCCAGGCAGCTTCCAGCACGGCATGGCAGATGGGTGGGGGCTATCGGTGCTGAACGAGTCTGTGATGGTGGGCACCGACGGCTCCTCCACGCTCTTCCACCTCCACTCCTCCTCCTTCAAAGGTGAGTAGCCAAGGGTTCCTCCTCCTTCAAGGGTGAGTGGCAAGTGACTGCTGCTTCAAAGGCGAGTAGCACGGGACACATGGGCAACGAGTCTGTGATGCTAGGCACCGACGGCTCCTCCCCGCTCTTCCACCTCCACTCCTCCTCCTTCAAAGGTGATTGGCAGCCCCACTCTCTCCCCTCCAGCCGTGGCACGAGTGACGGTGAAGGACGGCAGGCGGCGCATCCCCAACCTGAAGGAGCTGGAGGTGGTGGGGGTCTCAACCGCCCCCTCTTTCTCCTTGCCCCGTCCCCCCCCCCCCCCCCCCCCATTCTCCCCCCAATTCTCCAGCCGTGGCGCGAGTGACAGTGAAGGACGGCGGGCGGCGAATCCCCAACCTGAACGAGCTGGAGGTGGTGGGGGGGCTCGTGTGGGCCAACGTGTGGCAGTCCAACTGCATCGCCGCCATTCACCCCGACTCCGGCCGAGTGCTCGCATGGCTGGACCTGTCTG
This sequence comes from Closterium sp. NIES-67, assembly GCA_027943415.1. Lineage (NCBI taxonomy): Eukaryota > Viridiplantae > Streptophyta > Zygnematophyceae > Desmidiales > Closteriaceae > Closterium > Closterium sp. NIES-67. The sequence goes on along the minus strand of BQMB01000674.1, from coordinate 30,319 downwards.
AGCTGCAGTGAGTTGGTGGTTGGGTCGACCCAGAAGGCATCAGCAGCTCTTGTCTGCTTCTTCTCACTGCTTGGCTCTCCGATCTGCCACCACCATTGGTGCACCTGGATGCCCAACTCTTATCCTCCATCCCATGGCATGTGCTCAATTCCTCTCGTGCTGTGCTGCTCCCTGCATGTGCGTGTCTCTTCCGTCCTTGGACCCATGCATGCAGGCGTCAAGCCTCTGAAAGATCAAACCAGCTCGGATCACCGGTAAGTGGCTGTGTTAGGTTTTCAAGAATTCTCAAAAACGTCAGTGGGAATTGTGGCGTCGTAGGACATGTTCGGCCATGGTTGTACCGGAGTGCATTATGGACCGTGGGAGCAACATGGGTACAGTAGGGGTGTACAAGAATGTGCGCAATAAGGTGTCATGGGTACCGTAGTGGCATCGGCGACTTGTGCTGATGTGGAACTGTATGGCTGCTGTGATGCGTGCGTCACTCAGGGATTCGACGTGCTCAACGGTATCGCATGGGACTCCAAACGCAACCGCCTTTTCGGTGAGAAGCCAACCCCTGTCATTTTCGATATTTTGTTGCCCCTTTCCTTCATTATAAGCCATTGGTTCGTCAGGAGTGTGTTTCTGTTGAGGTGCCCTTGTTTCGTTGACATCCACCCCACCCCACCCCACCACACCCTGCTCCACCCCTCTGCACCCTGTTGTGTGTTTTATGAAATTGCAGTAACAGGAAAATACTGGCCACTAATGTTCCATATCAACCCAAGAATGGCCCCTCTAAAAGCGACCCCACAGGAGCGACTTGCAGAGCTGAAGCTAGTTAGACAACGGTGTCAACCTGTAAGACAATTCTTCACGTAAGGTGGCTGTTAGGTACTACTAGTAAAAGTTGATCAGCCTCTGTAAACACTTGGTGAATATTTCCCCAGATATTGCGGATCTGTATTCTTGTTGTTACAAGTTGGCAGGGCAACAAGTCGTGGTTGTATCGAACCATTCCTCTCAACAGGCGCCCATATTCTCCTGCAGTCCACGATCCTCGCCGCGTTTTCAGGGAGTATAGTTAACCAGGCGGGAATCTACCGTAACCCTCGCTAGCGATCGCGTATCTCCTTCCCGCCACTTTGGAAGCTTCTCAGCGCTCCGACACCCGCGTTCCTCGCCAATCCTCCGCTGCTCCCTTAACCCTTCTGCGCGACCATGGCGGACCCGATGGACGTGGACGCCACGCAAGCCGGCTTGCGGAAGGCGCAGGACAAGGGGAAGCGGAAGCTGGACGACGGGGGATAGGGCAAGGGGAAGGCGGAAGACGCGGCGAACGGGTCGCGCGGCGCCGCGAGTGCCGCCGCGATGCCGTGGGTGGAGAAGTACCGGCCGAAGTCGCTTGCTGACGTGGCGGCGCATAAAGACATCGTGGATACAAGTTAGTGGGAGGGGCGGCATTGGGTCCATCCGCGCTGCCAACAAAGCCTTTAAGCTCTTGCTTTGTGCTTTTACCCTATGCTCCATAGCCCCCCTCACTTCCCTCACCAGCAGCACATGGGCAGTGCTGCTAGCGGCACCTTGGACTTACTGCCTTCTCTCTCCAAGCTCAAACTAAACCTTCTTTTGTTTCGCAAGCTGTACACTCCCTCCCCCCTCCTCCCCCCCCCTCTCCCCACCCTCAATTTCTGCCCTGCAGTCTCGCGCCTCACCTCCTCCAACCGTCTCCCCCAATTCGTGCTGTGCAGCTGGAGGAGATGGCGCCGGGTTTTGCTCTACGGCCCGCCCGGCGCGGGCAAGACCTCCACGGCCCGGGCGGTGTGCAGAACACAAAGTCAGCGCTTTTCCCCTCCCCCCCCCCTACTCCTCCCTCTGCTGCAATCAGCCGTCTGACCTCATCCAACCGCCTCCCCCATCTCCTCTTATACGGCCCGCCTGGCACGGGTAAGACCTCCAACGGTACAGGCGGTGGCGCGCCAGCTATACCGGGCGGACGGCGTGCGCAACACAATGTCAGCCGCTTTTTCCCCTCTCTCCCCCTCCCCACCCCCCATCCCCCCCTCTTCCTCAGTCAGTCGTCTCACCTCGTCCAACCGTCTCCCCCACCTGTTACTCTACGGGCCGCCCCGGACCGGCAAAACATCTACTGTGCTGGCGGTAGCGCGGCAACTGTACGGGGCGGGCGGCGTACGCAACATGTGTCTTGAGCTGAACGCCAGCAATGAACGCGGAATCGATATTCTCAGGCAGCAGGTGCAGGACTTTGCCTCCACGCAGTCCATCAGCTTCGGGTGAGTCGAGGCAAGTCAACGGAAGTCGATTAGCTTCGGCGTCCATCCTCTATGCTTCTTTCCTTCAAGCGTGTGGATTAATAATGCTCCCCTCTCCCCTCACTGCCCCACGTCCCCGTCACTGCCCCAGCCGGCCCCGTCGCCTAGCTGGTTCCGTAGCCTAGCCGGCCATGTAGCCTCGCCGCCCGCGGCCCCGTCTCCTAGCCGCCACGCGGCCCCGTCTTCCAGCCGCCACACGGCCCTGTCTCCTAGCCGCCACGCGACCCCGTCTCCTAGCCGCCGGGCGGCCCGGTCGCTTGCCCGCCACGCGGCCCTTGTTGACCAGCCGCCATGCGGCCTCGCCGCCCAGCCTCCTCGCGGCCCCATCCCTCAGCTGCCCCTATGGCTCCCACCTCGCTTCATCGACCCTTTCCACCGCACTGCACCGCCCTGCACTGCACTGCACCGCATTGCACCGCACCCTACCGTACTGCACCTCACTCTACCGCAGTCTACCGCACTGCACCGCAACGCACCGCACACTGTTGCTCAGTACAGCCCACTACCGCCTTTCTGCTGCTGCAGCGACCATGATGGCGGACTCGGTGTTGCGCTTTGACGCGGAGGGTCAGCCGGCTGAGTTCGACACGTGGCTCGTCGACCTCCGCCGTCACCTCACTAGTCAGCGGCAGGACGGCCACTCCCAGGCCGTCCACATAGATGGTACGCTCCCCTGCCCTGACTCCCCTGCAGCTCTACCCGCTAACTCTACGTCTGCTGACCAAGAGTCCACTGCCGCTACTGCCCTTGCTCGTGCTGTCTGGTTGTCACGTGACGCTATCACACACCAAGCGATTAGTCATGCCCTCCCCCTGTCTGAGCGCCCCCGCTTTAGGTCCGTCAGGACTGCGCAGGAGTTCCTCAAGGCTGTTGTCGCGCGCTATTTTACCCCGCCCTCTGCCTCCGTCGGTCGCCTGATCCTGCCCATGCTCTTTCCTGATCTCACGTCCTTCTCCACTGTCGCTGACCTGGACGCCCACTTGCGCACGCTAGATGCGACCTGACGTGCTTCCTGCACTGAGGCCCAGCTCCTTGTGCTCCAGCCCCCCATCTGCTCTACCCTCTACTTGCTTACCACCCGCCTCCCTGACTGTCATGCTACCGCCCGCAATCACTTCCTTAATCTCCACCCGGCTGACCTCACCCTCACTGACTTTGTCGACACCCTGTCTGCCATAGAGACGTGCCAGCGCTCTATCGCCCAGTCACCCGATCACTATTTTTCAGGGCTGTGCCCCCGCCCGGTGCACTTATTCTGACAGTTCTGCTGCTGTCGCTGAGATCGCCCCTGCTGCGGAGACAATCGCCGCGGCTATCGCAAAAAAAAATCGTCCAGGAAAGGGTCGTCACTTCAAGGCTGGGCGCGGCGGAGGTAGCGGAGGAGGGGGTGGAGGCGGAGGCGGAGGTGAAGGTGGTTTGCCCGCTGGTAGTACTGACGAGGGGGCTGGGGCTGGTGCCACGGAGCAGCAGCCCCAGCAGCAGGCGCCGCAGCTAGACTAGCAGCAGCAGCAGCCGTAGTAGCCGCAGTAGCGGGGGGGTCGGCCGTCTCCTGCCCATGTGGCCTGGCGACGGTGGTGGAGGTGGTCGCAGTGGCCGTGCGCGCAGCGTGACATCGGGTGGTGGTCCGAGTGACGGGCGCTGCCAGTACCAGCTCCAAAACGGTCCTCGCCGCGGCCTCGTGTGCAGTAAGATCGGCCATACCCCCACTCGTTGTTTCAATCGCCTAGACGACCTATTTCGTCTCCGCTTCGACCCGACGTCAGACCTCCCCGACTGGTACAATCTGCTCCGCCGTGGTGTTAGGATATTTGATGTGGACATGGACGAGATTAGCTCTACTTTGTATGTGCTGTATGTCGATGACTCTAGCGTGACTGGTTCCTATTACCCCTTGGTTGTGTAGTGAAGGTGTGCCTAGTTCAGGCTCCCCTGTTGCGTCAGGCGTAGGATCCCCTGCTCTGTTTAGCCTTGGTTCCACCCTCGCTCCTTCGATCCTTGCCGCCACTGCCACGCTCTCCTTCACACTTGACTCCTGCGTGTCCCGGTTTTTCTTTCGGGACTCCATTAAGCGTACGCCGCTTGCTGCTCCCGCCGCAGTTGCCCTTGCAGACCCTTCCTCAGGTCCTGTAAGCACCCGTAGCTCCACCACATTTCCCTTTCCAGCGATTCTTTCAGGCTCCCTTACAGGCCTACACATCCCCTCGTTCTCTAGAAACCTAGTTGGTATCGGCTGCCTCCAGGTCCTTGGTGTCACCACTACGTTCACTGGTCACAAGCGGTACGCTGTCTGTACCGAGGCCGCCACTGGTGCTCCCCTCACCACGTTCCCTTGGGACCCGGTGTCTGGCCTGTTCACGCTGGACACCGTGTTCCCCACAGCTGAGACATCTCCCTAGGTGTCTGCGTCTACCCAGCTTGTTGCGGCTTGCAGGTGTCGGTCGCTTACTCATCCGACGCTTCTATGGCACCACCGTCTAGGTCACCCTGCCCTCATATGTCTTCATCACATGTCTCAACACAGTCTTGTCTTAGGTCTCCTTGAGTCGTTCCCCGCGCTACCCTCCTCACCAGCGCTGCCGTGCACGCCCTGCATTGAGGGCCGGCTCCGCCGTGCCCCCCACTCCTCCTCGTTCCTCCCCACCGCCGCATCGCTGCAGGCCCTGCACATGGACGACTGGGGCCCCGCCCCCGTCCATGGGCGGCGTCGAGAGCGCTACTTCCTAGTGCTTTTCGCACGACTACACGTGCTACACCACGGTGTTTCCCCTGGAGCGGAAGGCCGACGTGCCTGACTTTCCTATCCCGTAGCTTGTCTCTGAGCATGTTCACCGCGGTCTCCTAGTGTTGCGTCTTCACTCCGACCGTGGTGGCGAGTTCGCCTTTGGCTGCCTTGGTCGCTTCTGTCGTGCGGAGGGCATCACCCAGACGTACACCCTGCTGGACTCCCCGCAGCAGAATGGGGTCGCTAAGCGACGCATCGGTTTGGTCATGGAGGTGGCTCATACCTCCATGATCCATGCTAGTGCACCCCATTTTCTGTGGCCGATCACTGTTTGCTACGCCGCTCACCTGCTTCACCTGTGGCCGCACCCTCAGCAGCGGCAGGTTTCGCCGACCCTCCTCTAGACCGAGTCCCCTGGTGACGCGTCTGTGTTCTACGTCTGGGGCTGCCTTGCTCACATTCGTGCCTCTGGCACGGACAAGCTCACAGCCCACTCTGTCCCCTGTGTCTTCCTAGGTTTCCCCCTTGACTCGTCTGACTGGCACTTCTACCACCCGCCGTCTCACCGCTTCTTTCACTCCCGCGACGTCACATTTGACGAGTCTGTCTTCTTTTACCACCGCTTTTCCCACCGTGGTCCCCCGGTTACCCCCCCCCCTATTCCTGGTTCCCCCTCCCCGGGTTGCCTCGCCCCCCCCCCCCCCCCCTCCCGTCCCTGCCCCGTCTGGTGTGTCTCACGTCACCCCTCACCCGTCGGGTGTCCCTGTCGAGGAGTCTGCTGACTCTCACGGCACTGCGGAGTCCCTCTCCCCGCCCCTCCGCGCCCCGGTCTCTCCTCCCCCGTCACCACTGTTGCTGTCCCCGCCGCACCCGCCTCCGCCACTTCCGTCACCACCGCGGCCGCAGCCGCCGTCGTCACCGCCACTGGGGTTCATGCATTGTGGGGGTGCTGGGAAGCGTGCTAGAGCGGGTGCTGGAGCGGGTTCCCGTTCTGGGGGTGCTGGCGTGGAGCTTCTCGGAGGGAGCCGTGTTGTCGCTGAAAGTTCTGGTCTTGGATTCGGACAGCAGTCGCAGCAGTCGCCACCGGTGTCCGCTCTTCGCCTCCTCGATCTTCCTTCCCTTGACCGTCTGCCGGTGCCTGCTCCGTCGCCGCCACCTCCTCCTCCTCCGGTCCACGACCCAGTGTTTCCTCCCCCGGACTCCTCTCCGGCACGTTTCTCTCCCCGTTCCTCCTCTTGTGTCTCCTCCCCTCTCTCCTGACCCGACTCCTCCGTCTCACGTCTGGTCTCGTCGTCCGTCAAGTGCTCGTCCTACCTCCCCTGTTCAATGGTCTCACCCTATGTTGCTTCGCTCCCACGCGTCTCGTGCTCCTCCGCTCCTCCCGTCTTCCCCTCCGTCGTCGCTTGCTGTGGCCCCGCCCCAGCTCTCTGACCTCCTCCGTGCTGTGCGTCCCGTTGTTCCTTTTGTCCTTGCCTCTCTTGTTACCGACTCGTCCGTTCCTGTCTCGAGTCTGTTGGCTCTTGTCGCAGCCGTCACTGACTTTGCCTCTACCCGCCGCCTTGACTACGCCACCGCTCTGCTCTCTGACCCTGCCTGCCCTCCGCCCGTCGGGGGTGTGGCTTCCCTTGGCAGTGACGTCCTAGAGGACAGACAGCACGAGCTTGCTTTCCTGTCAGAGGTCGCTCCCCATCTCTGTTCCATGCTGCCAGTCCCTGCGAGTGACCCAGACTCCCTTGACATCCCGACCACTTGCACCTACGCTGAGGCCACCTCGGGACCTTGGGCCTCTCAGTGGATAGCTGCCATGGAGCAGGAGATGGCATCTTGGAGATCCACAAGTACCTTCGTCGACGCAGTTCCTCTACATAGGGTGAACGTAGTCGATGGCCGATGGCTCTTCAAGGTGAAGCGCCCTCCTAGAGAACCGCCTGTCTTCAAAGCACGCTACGTTGCTCGAGGCTTCAATTAGTGTGAGGGGGTGGACTTCTTTCAGACCTTCGCCCCGACCCCGAAGATGACTACTCTTCGGGCACTACTACACGTAGCACCATAGCGTGACTACGAGCTGCACTCCCTTGACTTCTCCACAGATTTTCTCCATGGCAGTCTATAGGAGCAGGTTTACCTGCGCTGCCCCCAGAGCTTCTCCGGTACCTTTCGCTCTGGTACCAAGTGGCTCTTCCGGCGCCCCGTCTACGGCTTGCGACAGGCGCCCCGTGAGTGGCACGACACGCTATGTGCTACACTTGCTGACCTGCAGTTCTTCCCGTCTTCTGCTGACCCCTCGCTCTTCGTCCGTTCCGGCCAGACTCCGTTCTACATCCTTGTCTACGTAGTTGACATAGTCTTTGCTACTGCAGACAGAGACGCGCTGACCTCCGTGAAGGCCGAGCTGCTGAAGAGACACACCTGGATTGACCTAGGAGAGTTGCGCCGCTATCTTGGCTTGCAGATCTCCAAGGACAGAGTAGCGCGCACCATCACTCTCTCACAGTCACACTTGGTACGCCAGGTTCTTCAGAGGTTCGGCCTCCAGTTCTCTTCCGCACAGCCCACCCCTCTGCCAGTAGACCACAGACTCTGTGCTCCAGTCCCGGAGGAGGCTGTAGAGCCTAGTGGTCCGTACGCAGAGCTGGTGGGTTGCTTCATGTACATGATGACTTGCACTCGTCCAGATCTCGCATACTCTCTGAGCATCCTAGCTTGCTTTGTGGCCACATGGAGACACCGACCACAACACTGGTCGGCAGTTAAGAGGGTTTTGCGTTATCTAGCAAGTACATCAGGCATGGGGCTAGTGCCAGGAGGACGCAGACAAGTGGTCCTTACTGGGCACACAGACGCTTCCTGGGCCAACGACTCCGATACTCTCAGGTCCTCCCAGGGCTACTGTTTTAGCCTTGGTTCAGGTGCCATCTCGTCGAGGTCCACTCGCTCCTCATCTGTTGCCAACTCTAGGTGTGAGGCTGAGATCTACGCCGGTGCCATGGCGGCACAGGAGCTTTGCTAGCTGACGTTCTTGCTCACCAACTTAGGTGAGCGGCCTAGCTCTGCCCCGGTTCTGTATGTTGACAACATGGCCATGATCCTCCTGTGTCAAGAGCCTAGATTCGAGGGCAGGGCGAAGCACATCCAATTGCGGTACTTCCTTCTGCGTGAGCTACAGCAGTGTCGTCAGGCCCGCGTAGTACACTTGGCCCCCGGTGCCAATACAGCTGATATCTTTACGAAGGCGCTTGCGGCTAAAGATCATCAGCGGCACTATGTACAGCTAGGTCTCGTTCCTATAGTCTCTCATTTGCTAGGACCTTGATTGTGTACGGACCTTTATATATATTACCATGACTGGACCTGTGGCCTCTACCCAATGGCTAGTAGTGCCGCCCTGGTCGTGCTCTTGCCTTGTTTATACTCATTTGACTGGTCTTATAGACCCTTGCCTCAGAGGCTGGACTAGTAGTGCCACCCTGAGCTGCTTGTCTTTCACCAGGCACTGCCCCTATCCAGTCTAGGGGGTGTGTCAAACATATCCTTGTATATTATTATAGACTAATCAGGGTTGTGCCTTAGAGAGTACAACCCATGAGGTTATATTCCCTTGTATGCCATGGTTCTACTCATTTGTTAACTTTGATACCCACGTCTCTTGCCCACTTCCACCCGCGTCCCGTATGCCCATTTGGCAACCTCAAACAGCAACTCGACCTTCAAGCCCTCTGAAATCTCGCAAACCTTCTCCTCTCCCCCAATCCTACCGCCTGGCGTTTGGCACGAGTGAGAAGGTGCAGCTGGGGGCGCTGGTGGGGGCGTTTACTAATGCACGGGCCAAGTTGGTGGAGGGGGCGAAATAGCCCTGGGCATTGAAACGCATGCCTGCATGCATATGCAAGAAGGTGCACAAGTTGCAGCTGGGGGTGCTGGTGGGGGCGTTCACTCATGCCCAGGCGTAACCGGTGGAGGGGGCCAGGTGACTTGCCCTAACTTGCATTGACTCGAGCTGACTGGATGCGCACACGCAGCTGGGGGCGCTGGGGGGGGCGTTCACGCATGGCGGGGCCAACCAGTTGGAGAAGGCCAGTTGGTCTTATGTGGTGCGGGGACTTTGCTGTGGCGAGAGATGCATACGTACATGCATGCGTGCATACGTGCATGATGCACGGCCATGCACAGGGGAGAAGGCTGCTATGAGCTCTAGTGGGTACCTTCACTCATGCTGGGCTGAAGCTGGTGGAGGGGGGGAGACCAAGTGCAGGAAGGGATTAGCAGCGGGGACGTGGGGAGGACGAGACAGTAGGGTAGGGTATCACTGTGGGCATGGGTTGAAGCACTGCCTGTTCAGGCTTCTCCCTGGAACTGGCTGTGCTCCTCTGCTTGTATGACAAGATTTCGCTCCTGTCCATTGGCAAGTTGTTCCACCTCACCTCAAGACTGGCTCACTTACTCTGCACCCATTTGGACCGCATTGAACCGTGCAAGCAGAAATGTGTCTTGGGCAGACTGTTCTACCCATGTGTCTCCAGGTGCACATGTACACGCACTTAGCTTGTCGGTCCCCATGTGTCTCGCCATTGGGCCCATGGCTGATTTTATCATACTATTTTAGTCTGATTGTCTGAAATTTCAGACCTATTTTTTTGCCGATCCTGATTTTTCAGACTTGCCATTTTCTGAATGCTGAACCCTTCAGACTTATATGTTTTTAAATCCTGAGAATCTCAGACTTCGCAGTTTGCGGATACTGAGTTTTCAGAGCGCAGCGCGTACGGACCCTGAGACACACATACTAGTACTGCACCTCCCTGCCCTCACCCAAAAATTTCGTCTAAGTCCCCAAGGGCCAGAGTCAAGTCCTTTCACACACACCCCGCCCCGCAACCTAAAAAATCCGGCTAAGTCCTAGCAGCCAGAGATAGTTCCCCCCAGCACATTTCTCCCCTACTCGCCTCGCAGCCCCAGAAATTCGACCAAGTCCCCACAGACAGACACATCCCTCCCACACCTCTTGCGACCCTGAAATTTCGGCTAAGTCCCCACAGCAAGAAATATCCCTCCCTCAGCTCCCGCAACCCGGAAAAATCGTCGAAGTCCCTTGCAGCCATAAAAAAAATCCTCCCACAAACCCCCGCAACCCGCAATCCTGCTTATTACCCGACTTTTGTGAAGTTCCTAAAAGGGGTAACAAGAAAATCATTCATCTGGCTGGCGATTTTTTTTAATTTTTTTTTTCTGATTTCTCAGACGATGTGAAACTAACTCTAAAAAATCACACTGTCCACGGCTCAATTGAGGGAGTGTTGTTTTCCAACACGACACTTTCAGGCAACTTCGTGTCATTGCTGATTTTGCAGTCAAATTTGCCAGTCAATTAGAATTTTGATACAAAGTGTCGTGACGGTGTATCGTGTACGAACAGGCCCTGAGGGGGAGAATTCGAAAAGGAGGGGAGGGGGAATCGAGTTCGAGGGGGAAAGGGGGAGGGAATCAAATTCGAGGGAAGGGGTGAAGCGAAATGGAGGGGAGGGGGTGGGGGGAAGGGAGGGGGGAACGAAACGGACGGGAGGGGGGTGGGGGTTCGAAACGGAGGGGAGGCAAGGAAGCGAAACGGAGGGGAGGGGGGAAGCGAAACGGAGGGGGAGGGGAGGGGGGAAGCGAAACGGAAGGGGAGGGGGAGGGGGGGGGGTGGGGGGGGGGGTGGGTTCGAAAATTGAGGGGGAGGGGAGAGGATCGCGCCCCGGTTGATCGATCTTGGACGTTTATCACTTGCAACCATCGAATTGTTAAAAAACGTCGAAACAATCGCAATCGATCGTGACCGTCACATTTCTATAGAATTTCAGTTGACCAAACGGGTGTCAAACATCTGCATTTGTCATGTTTGTATAGACTGTATAGGGTTACCTCTTAGAGGGTACAATACTTACGTATACTTGTGTGTACTCTCACTTTACAATCTATTCAATTCTCATTTCTGATATGGTATCACGCGTAGGTAGGATCCCCCCCACCTACCGCTTCCGCTCATGCCCCCTAGCGCCCCTCCTGGGCCCCGTCGCGCTCCTCTCAGGCCCCCTAGCGCCCCTCCCAGGCCCCGTCGCGCTCCTCCCAGGCACCGTAGCGCCCCGTCGCGCCCCTCCTGGGCCCCGTAGCGCCCCTCCTGGGCCTCGTCGCGCCCCTCCTGGGCTTCGTAGCGCCCCTCCTGGGCCCTGTAACGCCCCTCCCAGGCCCCGTCGCGCCCCTCCCAGGCCCCGTCGCGCTCCTCCCAGGCCCCCTGGCGTCCGCTCCTCGGTCGCGCTCCCCAGCCCCGCCCCGTCGCGCCCCTCCTGGGCCCCGTAGCGCTACTAAGATGCTGTGATCAAGCGTTATTCCACACCTCCGGCTGCCTCGGTGGGTCGCCTGATCCTTCCGATGCTCTTTCCTGACCTTGCATCTTTCCCCACTGTCTCTGACCTCGCTGCCCACCTGCGCTCGATAGATGAGACCTGGCGCGCTGCCTGCACTGACGCCCAGCTTAGAGCCCACCAGCCGCCCATTACCTCTACCCTCTACCTGCTTGCCACCCGCCTCCCTGACCGCCTTGCTGTCGCCCGCGACCGCTTTCTTAGCGTTCACCCCGCAGACCTCACCCTCACTGACTTTGTAGACACCCTGACTGTGATAGAGACCCGTCACCGCTCCATTGCCCAGGCGAGCGGTGTCGTGCCGGTCCCTATCTTTCAGGGTTGTGCCCCCGCTCAGTGCACCTTCTCCGACGGCTCTGCCGCAGTGGCTGAGATTGCTGCTGCAGCGCAGGTCCGTTCGGGGAAGGGTCGCCGCCCCAAGGCTGGGCGCGGCGGAGGAGGCGGCGGGGGTGCGGGCGGGGGTAGTGGTGGGGTCGGGTCGCCTGGTGCTGGAGTGGACGAGGGGACCCTGCCCAGTTCAGCTGAGTCGCCGCCCCTGCAGGTGCAGCAGCCGCAGCAGCCGCCGCAGTCGCAGCCTTCGCAGCAGCCGTCGCAGACGCGGCAGACGAGTGTCCTCCCGCCAGGGTGGCCCGGCGCTGGCGGTGGCCGGGCGCGTGGTGGTGTGCCGCGTGGTGGCTCTGGCGGCGGGCGTTGCCAGTACCAGATCCAGACCGGTCCTCGCCGCGGCTTCGTTTGCGGTAAGCTCGGTCACTCCACTCCCCGCTGTTTTCGTCGCCTGGACGACCTCTTTCGTCAGCGCTTCGGCCCGTCGCCAGACCTCCCGGACTGGCACAGTTTGCTTAGTCGTCAGATTCAGATTTTTGATATGGACATGGATGCCATTGTTTCTGCTCTGCATGTGATGTATGCTGATGACTCTAGTGTGCTTCCCGCTTATTACTCACTGTTGCCTAGTGTATGTGTGCCTAGCTTAGCCTCCCCTGCTGCGTCAGGCGTAGGATCCCCTGCTTTGTGTAGTCTTGGTGCTTCCGTCGTCGTTCCGTCGCCAGACCCCTCGGCTTCGCTTTCCTTCACTTTGGACTCTGGCGCCTCTCGGTGTTTCTTCCGCGACTCCACCACCCTGACGCCGCTTCCTGTTCCTGCTGCCGTTTCTCTTGCTCACCCATCCGGCGGTCCGGTAGTCGCCCGCAGTTCCACCACCCTTCCCTGTCCGGCGGTTCCTTCGGGTTCTCTTACAGGTCTGCATATCCCCTCGTTCTCCAGGAACCTAGTTGGTGTCGGCTGCCTCCAGGACCTTGGCGTCACCACTACGTTCCCTGGTCACGAGCGGTATGCTGTCTGTACCGAGGCCGCCACTGGTGCCCCCCTGTCCACGTTCCCCTGGGACCCGGTGTCCGGCCTGTTCACTCTGGACACCGTGACCCCCCCTCAGGTGGCTGCGTCTACCCAGGTTGCTGCTGCCTGCTCCTGTCGCTCCCTCACTCACCCGACCCTCCTGTGGCACCACCGCCTAGGTCACCCTGCGCTCCCGCGTCTGCGTCACATGTCTCAGCACGGTCTCGTCCTTGGTCTCCCAGGTTCGCTCCCCGCGTTTCCCTCCTCTCCAGCCCCACCTTGCACGCCTTGTGTCGAGGGTCGGCTTCGCCGTGCCCCTCACTCCTCCTCGTTTCCCCCTACCGCCGCGCCGCTGCAGACCCTGCACCTGGACGTCTGGGGCCCCGCCCCCGTCCCTGGGCCGCGTCGAGAGCGCTACTTCCTTGTGCTTGTCGACGACTTCACTCGTTACACCACCGTCTTTCCCCTGGAGCGCAAGGCCGACGTGCCTGGCGCTCTCATCCCCTGGCTTGTCTCTGCGCGTGTCCACCACGGTCTCCCTGCCTTGCGTCTTCACTCAGACCGTGGTGGCGAGTTTGCCTCCGGTGTCCTTGGTCGCTTTTGTCGTGCGGAGGGCATCACCCAGACGTTCACCCTACCGGACTCCCCACAGCAGAATGGGGTCGCTGAGCGACGCATCGGTTTGGTCATGGAGGTCACTCGCACCTCCATGATCCATGCCGGTGCACCCCATTTTCTGTGGCCGTTCGCTGTGCGCTACGCTTCCCACCAGCTTAACCTGTGGCCGCACCCTCATCAGCCGCAGGTTTCGCCGACCCGTCTTTGGACTGGGTCCCCTGGTGACGCGTCTGCGTTCCACGTCTGGGGCTGCCTTGCTCACGTCCGTGCCTCCGGCACGGACAAGCTCACTGCCCGCACCCTTCCCTGCGTCTTCCTCGGTTTTCCCCTTGACGCGTCCGACTGGCACTTTTACCACCCGCCGTCTCACCGCTTCTTTCACTCTCGTGACGTCACCTTTGACGAGTCCGCCTCCTACTACCGCCGCTTTCCCCACCGTGGTCCCCCGGTTACCCCCCCTCTGTTCCTGGTCACCCCTTCCCCGGTAGTCCCTGCCCCTCCTCCTCCTCCTCCCCGTCCAGACCCCCTCTGGTGTGTCCCACGCCACCCCCCTTCCGTCCGTGGACCCGGTTGAGGAGTCTTCTGCCTCTGGTGGCCCTCCTGTGCAGTCCTCGCCGGCCGCCCCTCCCCAGGTGTCCCCTCCCCAGTCCCCTCCTCCACCGCCCCTACCGCTGCTGCAGCCGCCGCCGCCGTCGCCTCCGCCGCCGCCGCCGCCGCCGTCGCAGCTCCCGTTCGTCGACTCTGGGGGTGCTCGTCCCGGTCGCCCTGGGGGTGGTCCCTCTGGGGGTGCTGGTGTGGAGAGTGTCGGGGGTAGCCGAGGAGCAGCTAGCGGTCCCGGTGTCGCCGTTGTGCCGCCGCAGCAGCAGTCCCCGCCGGTGTCAGCCCTTCGCCTGCTCGGCCTGCCGTCCCCCGACCCTGCGTCGGTTCCTCCCCGACCGTCTCCTCCTCTTCCTGTCTACGGCCCTGTTTTCCCTCCGCCGGACTCGTCCCCGGCTCGTCTCCCCCCTCGTTCCCCTCCTGTGTCCCCTCCCCTGTCTCCTGACCCGACTCCTCCGTCGCACGTCTGGTCTCACCGCCCCTCCCGTGCTCGTCCTGCCTCGCCTGTCTTGCGCTCCCACCCTATGTTGCTTCGTTCGCACGCGTCTCGTCCTCCCCTTCTCCCGTCGCCTCCTCCGTCCTCCCTTGTTGTTGCGCCCCCCCCGCTGTCCGACTACCTTCGTGCCGCTCGTCCTCTTGTTCCTCGGGTCCTTGCCTCTCTCGTTACCGACCCGTCTGTTCCGGTCTCGTGCCTTGACGCTCTTGTCGCTGCTGTCGCTGACTTCGCCTCTACCCGCCGCCTTGACTACGCCACAGCTCTGGTCTCTAACCCTGCCTGTCCTCCGTCTGTCGGGTGTGCTCCTGCCCTTGGCAGTGACGTCCTGGAGGACCGCCAGTTCGAGCTTGCTTTCCTGTCTGAGGCTGCTCCCCATCTCTGTTCCATGCTGCTAGTCCCTGAGGGTGACCCACACGCTTTCGACATCCCGACCCCTCGCATTACGCTGAGGCGACTTCGGGACCCTGGGCCTCACAGTGGATAGCTGCCATGGAGCAGGAGATGGCATCTTGGAGATCCACCGGCACCTTCGTCGACGCAGTTCCCCCACCTGGGGTGAACGTAGTCGATGGCCGCTGGCTCTTCAAGGTGAAGCGCCCTCCTGGAGAGCCGCCTGTCTTCAAGGCGCGCTATGTTGCTAGAGGCTTCAGTCAGCGCGAGGGCGTGGACTTCTTCCAGACTTTCGCTCCGACCCCGAAGATGACTACTCTTCGGGTTCTGTTACACGTAGCTGCTCAGCGTGACTACGAGCTTCACTCCCTCGACTTCTCCACTGCCTTCCTTCAGGGCAGCCTACACGAGCAGGTCTACCTGCGTCGCCCTCCGGGCTTTACTGGCACCTTCCCTCCTGGGACCCAGTGGCTCCTGCGGCGCCCCGTCTACGGCCTGCGCCAGGCTCCCCGTGAGTGGCACGACACTCTTCGTGCTACCCTTGCTGACCTGCAGTTCTTTCAGTCTTCCGCAGACCCTTCACTCTTCGTTCGTGTTGGCCAGACTCCGTTCTACATCCTTGTTTATGTCGACGACCTGGTCTTTGCCACGGCAGACAGGGACGCACTGGCCTCCGTGAAGGCAGAGCTGCTGAAGAGACACACCTGCTCTGACCTTGGAGAACTGCACCGTTACCTTGGCTTGCAGATCTCCAGGGACAGAGCTGCGCGCACCATCACCCTGACTCAGTCACACTTGGTGCGCCAGGTCCTTCAGAGGTTCAGCCTTCAGTTCTCCTCTGCACAGCCCACCCCTCTGCCTGTAGACCACAGACTCTCCGCTCCAGTGTCTGAGGAGGTGGTAGAGCCCAGTGGCCCCTACGCAGAGCTCGTGGGTTGCCTCATGTACCTGATGACTTGCACTCGCCCAGATCTCGCATACCCTCTCAGCATCCTGGCGCGCTTTGTGGCCACAGGCAGACACCGACCGCAGCACTGGTCTGCCGCTAAGAGGGTTCTGCGTTATCTTGCTAGTACATCGGGCATGGGGTTAGTGCTTGGAGGACGCAGGCCAGTGGTCCTTACTCGACACACAGACGCTTCGTGGGCAGACGACGCTGAGACACTCAGGTCTACCCAGGGCTACTGCTTCAGCCTTGGCTCAGGTGCCGTCTCGTGGAGAGCTACTCGCTCCTCGTCTGTTGCACAGTCCAGCTGTGAGGCTGAGATCTACGCTGGTGCCATGGCGGCACAGGAGCTCCTCTGGCTGACCTTCTTGCTCACTGACTTAGGTGAGCGGCCTAGCTCTGCCCCGGTCCTGTTCGCTGACAACCGGGCCATGATCCTCCTGTGTCAGGAGCCTCGACTCGAGGGCAGAGCGAAGCACATTCAGCTGCGGTACTTCCTCCTGCGTGAGCTACAGCAGCGACGTCAGGCTCGCGTAGTACACTTGGCCTCTGGTGCCAACACAGCTGATATCTTTACGAAGGCGCTTGCGCCTAAAGATCATCAGCGGCACTGTGTACAGCTTGGTCTAGTTCCTGTCGCTTCTCAGTTGCTAGGACCTTGACTTGTACTGTCCTTTATATGTATACTCAGACTGGACTTGTGTCCTCTCCCAGTGGCTGGACTAGTAGTGCCGCCCTGGGCTTGTTCTTGCCTTGTCTGTACTCCTTCTGACTGGTCTCTCAGACCCTTGTCTCAGAGGTTGGACTAGTAGTGCCGCCCTGAGCTGCTTGTTTAGGGTATTCCCCTATGCAGTCTAGGGGGTGTGTCAAACATCTGCATTTGTCATGTTTGTATAGATTGTATAGGGTTACCTCTTAGAGGGTACAACACTTAGGTATATTTGTGTGTACTCTCACTTTACCATCTATTCAATTTTCAATTCTGATATTTATCTCATCTCATTTGGTTTCCTATTCCTCCTTTTTCATTATCCTTTGGTTTATCCTGTTATTATAATTATATCACCGACCAGGCTCGGGATGTACTGGCGCGCTATATCTAGCGTAATCCTGCCGTAATCCCTTAAAGCCAATAGCCTCGCGTGGCTATACGCATGGTGATTCTATTTCTAGAAGGGTCTATTCTCTTTGGATAGGATAACCTGATGTACTCTGGAAGTATAAAAGCACCTTGTACTGAATGATAGTGGAACATTGAGCTAAACCTCATTCGATCCTGTGACACCCGCCCTAGCCTCTCGCCTCACCCTACCTCCCTAGCCCACTTGGTCTGCACGCCCGCCCGCCCCTTAGCGCCTGCCCCTTAGCACCCTCCTGGCCCCCGTCGTGCGCTCCTGGCCCTCGTCGCGCCCTCCAGGCCCCGTCGCGCCCTCTTGGCCCCGTCGTGCCCTCCTGGCCTCGTCGCGCCCTCCAGGCCCCGTCGCGCCCGCTAGGCCCCGTCGTGCCCTCCTGGCCCCGTCGCGCCCGCTAGGCCCCTGTTGCGCTCGCTAGGCCCCCGTCGCGCCCGCTAGGCCCCTGTCGCGCCTGCCTGGCCCCGTCGCGCCCGCCTGGCCCTGTCGCGCCTGCCTGGCCCCGTCGCGCCCTCAAGGCCCCGTCGCGCCCGCTAGGCCCCCGTCGCGCTCGCTAGGCCCCCGTCGCGCCTGCCTGGCCCAGTCGCGCCTGACTGGCCCCGCCACGCCTGCCTGGCCCCGTCGCACCTGCCTGGCCCCGTCGCGCTCGCCTGGCCCCGTCGCGCCCGCCTGGCCTCGCCGCGCCCGCATGGCTTCGTCGCGCCCACCTGGCCCCGTCGCGCCCGCCTGGCCCTGTACCGCCCTCCAGTCCCCCGTCGCGCCCTCCTGGCCCGTAGCACCCTCCTGGCCCCGTCGCGACCTCCTGGCCCAGTCGCGCCCGCCTGGCCCCGTTGCACCCTCCTGGCCCTCTAGCGCCTACCTGGCCCCACCGCGCCCGCCCGGCCTGTTGCATGCCCCGGCCCCTCCTCGTGACCGCCCGGCCCCTCCTACCGCCCGCCCGGCACCTCCTACCGACCGCCCGGCCCCTCCTACCGACCGCCCGGCCCCTCCTAGCGACCGCCCGACCCCTCCTAGCGCCGTCCGGCCCCTTTTGCGCCCGTCGGGCTCCTAGCGCCCGCCCGGCCCCGTCGCGCCTACCCGACTTCCAGCGCCAGCCCGGCCCCTCCTACTGCCCGCCCGGCCCCTCCTCGTTCCTGCTCGGCCTGCCGTGCCACCTCGGGCCCTGTCTCCTCTGCTCTCCCGCGCTGGGGCGCTTTGCTGCCGCCCTGCGGGAGAGTGCTGCCGCTGTGTCCCCGCGCCGCTGTGCTCCTGCCGAGCTGTGCTGCTGTGTCGCTGGGAAGCAGTGTCGTTGACCCTGCATGATGGCTGACTTCGTGCTCCGTCTGGACGCTAAGGGTCACGCGGTTGACTTCGCCGCCTGGCTCTCCGATCTCCGCCGACACCTTACAGGTCAGCGCCAGGATGGCCACTCCTTGGTCGTCCATGCTGATGGCTTACTCCCCCGCTCCCTTGCACCTGCTCCCCTCCCTGCTGACCCCTCCTCTGATGACCGTGAGGCTTTCTCTACTGCTGCTCTTGCCTGTGCGGTCTGGGACTCACGCGATGCAGTAGCTCAGGTTGCTATCAGTCACGCCCTCCCTGTATCTGAGCGCTCGCGTTTTGCTACAGTTGATACGGCCAAAGCTTATTTAGACGCCGTTATTGCTCGCTAATCCACACCTGCCTCCGCTTCTGCCGGCCGCTTGCTCTTTCCGATGCTGTTCCCAGACCTTGCTGCCTTCCCTACTGTCGCAGACTTTGCCACTCACTTGCGTGCCCTAGTGACTCGCTATCGCACTGCCAGCACTGCTGCCAAGCTCACTGCGCTCCCCCCCCCTTTCTGCATGACGCTCTATTTTATCGCCATGCGCTAGCCGGACCGCCTAGCTAGTGCTCGCGACCACTTCCTTAGCCAGCACCCGGGTGACCTCACCCTGACCGCCTTTGTTGACACCCTCACCGAGATCGAGACTCGCCAGCGCACTATCGCTCAGTCGAGCGGTGCGCCGGCAGTCTCTATCTTTTACGGTTGTGCCCCCTCCCAGTGCACGTTTACTGACGTTTTGGCTGCGGTCGCCACTGCGACCCCTCTTACCGAGACGGCTGCGCGGTCCACCTGCAGCAGCGCTCGCGTCGCGTTGGCCGTGGCCGCCAGGGAGCTCGGGGTGGTGGCGCTGGTGGTGGTGACGGTAGTCCGCCTGAGAGGACTACCACCGGTGGGCAGGAGCAGACGCAGTCCCCTCCGCAGCAGGAGCAGCCCTAGCAGCAGCCGCCGTCCCAACAGCAGCCACCGTCCCAGCAGCAGCCGTCGCAGCAGTGGGCCCTACTCCCGCCTTAGTGGCCCAGCACCTCCGCAGGTAGTGGCCGTGGTGGCGGCCCGCGCAGCTCGGCATCTACCGACGGCTCCGGTGCTGTGACCTGCCAGTACAAGCTTCAGACCGGGCCCCTTCGCGGTACTCTGAGCCGCCGCCCGCACCCGACCGCCCGCTGTTTCCGCCGCCTCGACGATCTCTTTCGTCGTCGGTTTGGCCCGGCCCCGGACCTCCCCGACTGGCACAGCCTGCTCCGCCAGGGCGTGCCGATCTTTGAGTTAGACATGGATCAGATAGGTGATGCTTTGCATGCCTAGTATTCTGACGCTTCTAGTGTTGCTGGATCTTATTACCCTGTGTACTCTTTAGGTGTTGCACCCTTGTGTAGCTTAGCCTCCCCTGCTGCGTCAGGCGTAGGACTGCCTAGTTTGCCTAGCCTAGTCCCTGCACCGGCTCCGTTCCCGGCCTCCACGACTGCTTCGTTGTCCTTCACTCTCCACTCCGGTGCTTCTGCCTGTTTCTTCCGCGACCGTTCCACGCTCACGCCGCTTGCTGCACCTGCAGTTGTCTCTCTCGCTGACCCCTCTGCGGGCCCTGTCGTCGCTCGCAGTTCCACGTTCCTTCCCTGTCCAGCAGTTCCCTCGGGCTCTCTTACAGGCCTCCACGTTCCCTCGTTCTCGAGGAACCTAGTTGGTGTCGGCTGTCTCCATGACCTCGACGTCACCACTACGTTCCCCGGGCACGAGCGGTTCGCTGTCTGTTCTGAGGCTGTCTCAGGTTCCCCCCTTGCGACGTTCCCCCGGGACCCGGTGTCCGGTCTGTTCACTCTAGACACCGCTCCCCCCCCGGTTGGTGCGTCCTCCCAGGTCGCTGCAGCTTGCTCGTGTCGTTCCCTCACTCACCCGTCCATTCTGTGGCACCACCCCCTAGGTCACCCTGCACTCCCTCGTCTGCGTCATATGTCCCAGCACGGTCTTGTCTTAGGCCTCCCCGCGTCGCTCCCCGGCCTTCCCCTCTCGCCTGCTCCACCGTGCACGCCCTGCGTCGAGGGCCCGCTTCGCCGTGCCCCTCACTCCTCCTCGCTTCGCCCTGCTACTTCCCCCTTTCAGACCCTGCACCTGGCCGTTTGGGGCCCAGCCCCCGTCCCCGGACCGCGTGGCGAGCGCTACTTTCTTGTGCTCGTCGACGACTACACGCGCTACACCACGGTGTTTCCCCTGGAGCGGAAGGCGGACGTGCCCGACGTTCTTCTCCCGTGGGTTGTGGCTGCGCGTCTTCACCGCGGTCTCCCTGTGTTGTGTCTCCACTTTGACCGTGGCGGCGGTTCGCTTCTGGTCGGCTTGGACAGTTGTGTCGTGCGGAGGGCATCACCCAGTCGTACACCTTGCCGGACTCGCCACAGCAGAATGGGGTTGCTGAGCGCCGCATCGGCTTGGTCATGGAGGTTGCTCGTACCTCCATAATCCATGCCGGTGCACCCCATTTTCTGTGGCCGTTCGCCGTTCGCTACGCCGCTCACCAGCTTAACCTGTGGCCACGCTCCCAGTGGCCGCCGGTTTCGCCGACCCTCCTTTGGACCGGGTCCCCCGGTGATGCGTCTGCGTTCCACGCCTGGGGCTGCCTTGCTCACTTTCGTGCCTCTGGCACAGACAAGCTCACTGCCCGCACTTTCCCCTGTGTCTTCCTTGGTTTCCCCCTGGACTCGTCTGACTGGCTCTTCTACCACCCGCAGTCTCACCGCTTCCTCCACTCTCGTGACGCCACCTTTGACGAGTCCATCTCCTTCTACCGTCGCTTCCCTCACCAAGGTCTCCTGGTTTCCCCCCCCCTGTTCCTTGCCCCCTCTCCTCCGGTAGCCCCTCGTCCCCTCCCGTCGCGTCCTGCCCCATCTAGTGTCTCCCATGTCACTCCCCTCCCGTCAGTTGTCACTGTTGAGGAGTCTGCTGACTCTGGTGGTCCCCCCGCCCCGCCTTTGCCGCGTCTCCCTTCCCTGGTGTCTCCGCCCCCGCTGTCGCAGTCGCCGCCGTCGTCGCCACCGCCGCCGCTGTCGCAGCCGCCGCCGCCGCCACCGCCGCTGCCGCTCTTGACCTCTGGGGGTGCTGGCGTTGAGGAGGGTGTTCGTCCTGCGGCTCCTGGCGTGGTCTGTCCCGGCGGGCCTGGGGGTGCCGCTGGGGCTGGAGAGGGTTCTCGCTCTGGGGGTGCTGCTGTTGAGTGTTCTCCCGGAGGTCGTCGTGCCCCTGCCGGTTCGAGGGTCGAGCACCAGCTGCCGCAGCAGCCGCCGCAGTCGTCGCCGCCGGTCTCCGCTCTTCGCCTGCTCGGCCTTCCCTCCCCTGACTGCTCGCCGGTGTCTCCCCCACCTCCTCCTCACCTTCCTATCTACGGCCCTGTGTTCCCGCCCCCGGACTCTTCTCCGGCCCGTCTTCCTCCTCGTTCCCCCCTTGTGTCACCACCGCTGTCTCCTGACCCTACACCTCCGTCCCACGTTTGGTCTCGCCGTCCCTCGCGTGCTCGTCCCGTCTCCCCTGTCCCTCGCTCCCACCCTATGTTACTCCGCTCTCAATCGTCCCATCCCCCCCTCCTCCTCTCGCCTCCTCCCTCGTCGCTTGTTGTTGCACCTCCCCCGCTGTCTGACTACCTCCGTGCCGCTCATCCCCTCGTCTCTGGGGTCCTTGCCTCTCTTGTTACAGACCCGTCTGTTCCTGTCTCGCGCCTTGACGCGCTTGTCGCTGCTGTCGCTGACTTCGCCTCTACCCGTCGCCTTGACTACGCCACCGCTCTGGTCTCTGACCCTGCCCGTCCTGCGTCCGTCGGGGGTGCACCTGCTCTTGGCAATGACGAACTAGAGGACATGCAGTACAAGCTTGCTTTCCTTTCCGAGGCCGCCCCCCATCTCTGCTCCATGCTCCTAGTCCCAGAGGGTGACCCAGACGCCTTCGACATCCCGACCCCTCGCACCTACGCTGAGGCCACCTCGAGACCTTGGGCCTCTCAGTGGATAGCTGCCATGGAGCAGGAGATGGCATCTTGGAGGTCCACCAGCACTTACGTCGACGCAGTTCCCCCGCCTGGGGTGAACGTAGTCGATGGTCGGTGGCTCTTCAAAGTGAAGCGCCCCCCTCGAGAGCCTCCTGTCTTCGAGGCGCGCTACGTGGCCAGAGGCTTCAGCCAGCGCGAGGGGGTTGACTTCTTCCAGACCTTCGCCCCGACCCCGAAGATGACCACTCTTTGGGCGCTGCTACACGTAGCACCACAGCGCGACTACGAGCTTCACTCCCTCGACTTCTCTACTGCCTTTCTTCAGGGCAGCCTACACGAGCAGGTCTTCCTGAGTCGACCACACGGCTTCACTGGTACCTTCCCCCCTGGGACCTAGTGGCTTCTCAGGCGCCCGATCTACGGCCTGCGTCAGGCTCCCCGAGAGTGGCACGACACACTGCGTGCCACGTTAGCAGGCCTGCAGTTCTTTCCGTCCTCTGCTGACCCCTCGCTGTTTGTGCGTTCCGGCCAGACTCCGTTCTACATCCTTGTCTAGGTAGACGACCTGGTCTTTGCTACTGCTGACAGGGACGCACTAGCCTCTGTAAAGGCCGAGCTGCTGAAGAGACACACCTGCACTGACCTTGGAGAGCTGCGTTGCTATCTTGGCCTGCAGATCTCCAGGGACAGAGCAGCACGCACCATCACTCTGACACAGTCACACTTGGTGCGTCAGGTCCTTCAGAGGTTCGGTCTTCAATTATCCTCCGCACAGCCCACACCTCTACCTGTAGACCATGGGCTCTCCGCTCCCGTTCCTGAGGAGCCAGTAGAGCCCAGTGGCCCCTACGCAGAGCTGGTGGGTTGCCTCATGTACCTGATCAGTTGCACTCGCCCAGATCTCGCATATCCTCTCAGCATCCTGGCTCGTTTTGTGGCCACTGGCAGACACCGACCACAGCACTGACCGGCCGCTAAGAGGGTTTTGCGATATCTAGAAAGTACATCGGGCATGGGGTTAGTGCTAGGAGGACGCAGGCCGGTGGTCCTCACAGGGCATACAGATGCTTCTTGGGCAGACGACTCTGAGACTCTCAGGTCGTCTCAGGGCTACTGTTTTAGCCTTGGCTCGGGTGCTATCTCTTGGAGATCCACTCGCTCGTCGTCTGTTGCTCAGTCCAGCTATGAGGCTGAGATCTACGCGGGTGCCATGGCGGCACAGGAGCTCCGCTGGCTGACCTTCTTGCTCACTGACTTATGTGAGCGGCCTAGCTCTTCCCCGGTCCTGTACGTTAACAACAGGGCCATGATACTCCTGTGTCAGGAGCCTCGGCTTGAGGGCAGAGCGAAGCATATCCAGCTGCGGTACTTCCTCCTGCGCGAGCTACAACAGCGTCGCCAGGCCCGTGTAGTTCACTTGGCCTCCGGTGCCAACACAGCTGACATCTTTACGAAGGCGCTTGCGCCTAAAGAATATCAGCGGCACTGTGTACAGCTTGGTCTTGTTCCTGTAGCTACTCATTTGTTAGGACCCTGATGGTGTATTCTCTGCTATATATACGTGTCTGACTGGCCTTGTGGCCTTACCTCCAGTGGTTGGACTAGTAGTGCCGCCCTGGCTTGCTTTTGTCTTGTCTGTACTCTTGCTGACTGGTCTTTGGACCCCTGCCTCAATGGTTGGACTAGTAGTGCCACCTTGAGCTGTGTGCTTCTTGCTTGCACCACCCCTTCTCTAGCGTAGGGGGTGTGTCAACTTATACATATCATGCATGTAGAAGTTATAGGCTAGTATCGGTGTGTGCTCTTAGTGAGTACAACACAACTCCTATGTATTCCCTGATTCCCCTCTAGTAGATCATTCTCGTATTCTAACACTTTTTAGATGGCTAAGTCCTTGTTACAGAATGTTTGATAGCGCAGCAAAAGTCTTGAGTGAACTATTGTACTGGCATGTGACAAGAAGTGATTGATTATAGTAAAGGGATACAAAGGCATACATAATAATACAGGAGAATACGAAGAGTCTAACTACTGTAATTATGCACTTCAAGTGATACATTCCCTTTACGACTTGATAAGAGCGACTCGGGTAACCACCCGAGCAGTAATACCGGGACGGTTATTTGTCCTTGGTGTCGCGCTGACTTAACTCTTGTACTTCTGACTGTTGGGTTGCATGGTCAACGGTCTGCGACTATTGCCCTTTCGTAAGCTCTGCGAGGTGTCGTCACTCCGCGTCAACCGTCGGAAGTACTGTTGTGGGATTTGACTCATCAGTCCTCTATGTTGTGGTCTTCGCGAATTGTTACAGCACGCGAGATACTTGAAATGCTCTTTAGTCATTTTATTATTTACACCATCCTTTGATTCTGGAGTGTCGATGTGGGCGTATTGCAGTCTAGTCAGCAGCATGCAGTGCTGGAACTTTGATTTCATCAGCTTCTTGGTCAAGTATTCGGCTGCCATTTCGGTGGTGGGCGGTAGGCCAATTGGAGACGTCCCTGCTCGATCTCATCTTTTACGAAGAAGTAGCGAAGCGAGATGTGCTTCGTCCTGTCCGCGAATCCTTTTTTTAAGCAACGCTGATCGCTGATTGGTTGTCGCAGAAGAGGGAGAAGCTCGGTAACTCAGCAATCATCGCTTCTTCGAGCAGCTCCCGCAGGTAAAGTCCTTCCTTTATGGCTGTGCAGAGGGCAATATATTCGGCTTCAGCAGATGAGAGGGCGATTAGTTTTTATTTTCCCGAGTGCGAGGAGATAGTGCTGATAGACTCCATGCGATAGACGTAGCCGGTGCAAGAGCGCCTAATATCTTTGTCGCTGGCGTGATCGGCGTCGACGTAGCCGATAAGCTCTGTATTGGTAGTGGCGTTCTTGTGCTAGGTGAGGCCGATTGTCGGGATCGAAATAAAATAGTGGAACTCGCGATCGATTTCCTGCTGATTCCCCACTTCAGGTCACTTAAGGTACGTGGTGAGTTGAATTGCGGCGTAGTAGAGATCAGGACGGCAGGTGACGGCGGCGAAGAGCAGACATCCCAGTTTTTGCTGATATTCCTAGATATCGGCCGAGTCGAGTAGTGAGGAGGATGGTGGTCAGTAGCTTCCGCATGGTGTTTTGGAGGGTCCTGTTCATCCTCTCTGCTACACCATTCTGTCGATGAGTGTAGGGGAGGGTCACGAGCCACTTGATTCCCTTCTCAGCAAGATAGTCCTTGAAGCACTGTGACTGGTATTCCATCGCCGTGTCTGTTTGAATTTTTTTTTGCTTCACGCCTCCTTCCCGCTCTGTTGCAGCAATCCATGCGATAAAACGACAGATTAAGATGCCAGATGTAACGTGTGGCGGCATCGACGAAGGTGATGACATAGTTGAGGTCGGCCGACCGACTTCGCGCGAGATATACAGTATATCACTGTATACCTTCTCGAGAGGAGTATACTCAGGTGCGCTGGGGTTGTGATGTGATGGGAACGGTTGTCGAGGAAGTTCTGCTCCGGGACAAATCAAACAAGTACGTCGAGGTCGTCATAGTTTGCGGCCATCGAGAAGTAGGAGATCACCCTTGTCAAGAACGTTTGCGCGAATAGTGTCGAAGAGACAGGAGTTGCTATGATGACATAAATGCGGATGCCACGTTTCTTCGCTCGCCTTGTGTCCCACAGATTGACGATATAGGTCTGAGTTGGCATAAAAGGTGGAGATGATTGCGGTGCTCTAGTGGTGTTCACGAGGGTGCGCCTTCAGCTGCGCAGCTTCAGTCAGCCGTGGTTCGTTGACAAGCGGCGTATTAATCAAAGCATCTTCGACGGGTGGCGCAGGCGAAGTCCCAGTGATGGGACGAGCAGGGAGTGCTCGTGTCGGTACTTGCTGTTTGATTGCGCGTGGTAGTTCCGTTTCCTGTATCGATTATGCTTCACGCATCACAGCAAACGCTCGTGTGCTCTCTGCTTCAGGTATCGTGTTGGAGTAGCAGAAGCCATCGCGGTCAAAACCGGGGTCGAGATTCGGCAAGTGCGTCCAGGACGTAAAGGAGATGACGCCATCACTGTCAACGGTCCCGCAGTCTGGGACGAAGTCCAAGACAAAGACGCCGTGCTTCTGGATCGCTCTGCCGATGAAGAGGCCGCCCTTCCCGTGGTAGAGGCGAAACTCCCGATCGAAGCTATCACACTCCAGGTGAATGCCCTTCGACATGAGCTGATTGACGCTTAGCAGGTTGTAGCCAAGGTTGTCAACGACAAGTGCCTTTGACATTTGTAGCACTACGCTTGTCTCAAGAGATTGTAACTAAATGACTCCCTCTTTGCGTGTGCACAGGTTCTGGTTGTTGGCAACGGTGATCACAAAACATGTTGAGGACGCATGTTCTGGCCACAGCAGTTGTCAAGGAAACAAGTGTCGAGGCCAGATGGTTCGTCGCGGACTTTCGCAATGTATGCCAGTTTTGTTTGAAGCCGGGTCTGTGTCGGAGCGAGTGGACGCTCATCAAGATCGCGGTGAGGAGGAGAGTCGGGTACACAGTAGTCAATGCGTGGCATGCAGCTAACGAATTTTCTTTTACAGCGGTTCATCGAAGCTGGCAGGCGTTGCTGAGTTGAGGCAACTGGACTCGGAGACGGATGAGGCGCTCGGGGCTGATACTGCTGAGGCTGTGCCTGCTGCTGCTGCTGGCGCTACTGCTGCCTTGGACAGTTGAAGCGCAAGTGTCACGTGTTGCGTGTCGTTTCTGGTTTGGACTGTTATTGCGCCCGTGCGCGTAAAACGCAAGTTGCTGACTTGGTTTCTTTGCGTGGCGCTCCTCGTACAGGTCCATGCCTTGCTGCTCGGCATGCAACTCTGCGCACCGATGCATTTCGGAGATTCTCCCGTGAGCCCGGAGGAGGGAGCACGTTGTACGCCACTAAGGACTGAGGCTAGCAAGGACGACTCTGATGAAGGATTCTTCTGATAAGTGCCCGCCACTTCGTAAGAGCCTGTCACGTAATCCCCTGCAGCTATTGATGTATGCCATCGCCTTCTCTCCTTGTTGCATATGAATCGTTGTGAGTTGCGCCATTAGTCGGCTTTGAGTCACACGATCAGAGGCTTGGTATACACTCTTCAAGTGACACTAGGCGAACTCAGCCGAGTTGCCGCAGTTGCGGTACGTTTGGATTCTTTGTTGCTCCATCAGTGTCAAGTTGCACAAGGGGATGGTGAATGCCATCAACGACTGATATGCATAGACCTTCTTTGCTTGAATAGTTCCGTTTAGAGGAAATGCCCAAGAGCCGTCAAAGAAGCCAAGGATCTGCGCACTGTCCATCAACAACTCGAATTCGAAGCTCCAGGTAAAGAAGTCTTTGCCGTTGAAGGGAAAGGACGTTTGTGGCTTGAGTATGTTGTTGAATTGTTGTTGCATATTGACGTTGTCTGTTGGTTTGTAGGCTTCAGAGTCCACTCCTAGCACGGGGATTGGCAGGAAGGTGAAGGACCCAAGCAAAGGCTGATAAGGTTGATGTTGTGTAGGCTGATTGCCTCGTGCGTACGGTTCCACTGACGTTCTTGTTGTGTGCCGACTGAGCAGGTGCTGAAGGCTGCTCATAGGTCGACATGAAGGAGAAGAACTTCTCCATGAAGGCCAGGTCAATGCCCGAGGAGGAGGCCACGGGATGCGTGGGAGCTCATACAGTTGTGCCTTGAGTTGCGCTTTGCGATGGTACCTTGAGTAGCGCTCGCCTCAGTCAGTAGATCGGAGACTGGAGGGGTAAATGGCTCATAGCCGAGAGATCCAATAGAGGATCCTCCCCCCTTCGAAGGTACCATGTCCTGTAAATCTTGACTTTAATGAAATTGAAGTTGTTCTAAGTGATTCTGAGGCAGGGTCAGAAACTCACTTAGGGAGTTTGTAAAGGGAACGTAGCTTCTGACAAGCTCTGATACCATGTTGGGTTGAGAAATAGCCCTAGGATCTTTTCAGAAGGCTAAGTCATTGTAACGGAGTGTTTGATAGCACAACAGAAGTCTTGAGTGAACCCTTGTATTGGTATATGAGAACAAGTGATTGACTGTAGTAAAGGGATACAAAGGTATATATAATAGAACAGATAATACGAAGAGTCTAACTGATTATTTTTCCTAGCTGTCGCGCTGACTTGACTCTTGTACTTCTTTAGTAGGATTTGACTCGTCAGTCCTCGATGTTGTGGTCTTTGCATATTGTTACAACACACGAGACTCCTAAAATGCTCTTTTATCATTCCCAACAAGGCCCGGCTAGACGAGGTCATGGCTCAGATACAAGCAATGCAAGCCCAGATGGCAAGTTCACGGTGAAGTCGTGAGACTTCGAACAGAGACACTGAGCTTTGCCAGACGCATGGTGAAGCGCGTTAGGAGTCGCCCGTGGTGGCAGAAAATATGTCAGGGAAGAAGCCGACGACGCGGCGAGTGAACCGTCCTCGACGAGCTCGCACGAAAATTGGAGCAGGACGACGTGCGCACTGGTCGGGTAGCGAAGATGAAACTCAAGCTTGTGTTGACACATGTCAACGCCATCACGCTCTAGCGAGCAGTAAAAAGGGAGCCGATTTATACGCCGTCCATCTCCAAGCAGCAATGGCTGACGACACGATGCGGAACGTCGACACTTTATGTATTGCCGTACCCAACGAGCTCGCTGCACTGATTCAACAGTGCCCGGATATTTATCCGGATAACCTGCCAACCGGATTGCCAACTGAGGGACCATAAGATCGAGCTGAAACCTGGCGCAGTGGCGGCTGACTCAGCCCAAACTCATGGAGTTGCAGAGCAAGCTGGGTTATCTGCTGGAGAAGGGTTTCACCCGTCCCAGCACATCCCTGTTCGCAGCGCCCATTCTCAACACACCCAAGAAAGACAGAGGGCTCTGGATGTGCATTGACTACCGGGCGCTGAATCCCAAAATGATCAAATTTCGCTACCCAATCCCACGTGCTGACGATCTCCTGGACCAACTTCGCGGAGCTCGCTTCTTCTCAAAGATTGACCTGCGAAGTGGTTATCATCAGATCCGAGGTTTCGTTGACGGCTGCCACAAGACAGCGTTCCGAACCCGCTACGGCAACTACGAGTACATAGTGATGCCACTTGGCCTCATGAACGCGCCCTCAACATTCCAACTCACCATGAACCGCGTGTTCAAGGACCTGCTCGACAAGTGTGTCATCGTCAACGAGACCAAGGAACAACAACTTACGGACCTCGACATGGTTTTTCAGCAGCTGTAGTAAAACCACCTCATCACTAAAGGCTCTAAATGTGAGTTCCTAAAATCTGAACTGGAATTTTCAGGACACATCGTTGGGGCAGACGGTAGTAAAATCGACCCGAAGAAAATCACCACCATCTGTGACTGGAAGTCGCCCATGAATTTACAGGAGCTACATAGTTTTTTGGGTTTTCTTAATTATGTTTGGTGTTTTATCCCCAATATGGTGGGAACAACGACCATTAACTGACCTGCTGCGGACAGGCACTCTATTTGAGTGGGGGGAGAGACAACTGGCTGCTTTCGACGAACTCATATTTTTTCTGATGTCACCTTCGGTCCTTGAAACCGCTGATCCATCACGACCGTTCAAAATTTTGATGGACGCCAACAATTTCGCCATTGGCACGGTACTGTTACATGATTTTGGCGACGGACTCCAACCAATCGCGTATGAGTCTAGAAAGTTGCAGGATGTCGGGCGCAACTACCCCGTCCACGACAAATAAATGCTCACTATCGTGCATGCATTCAAGGTGTGGCGCTATTAGTTGATGGGAGCCGACGTGACAGTACAGACAGACCATAAATCACTGCAATACCTCCGCGCGCAACCGAACCTCAACCCACGACAGATTCGCTGGCTGGATTTCCTCGAATTGAATTTCCACTACACCATCACCTACATACGAAGGGCGAACAACATCACCGACATACTGATACGAACGTCCACACACCTCACATTCGTCATCATTGCAAAATCCAACCCGCTCCTTACCATACTATTTTCCCACGGTTACGTTGTTAAATTATGTAGGCTATATATAATTGTAGGCTTGGTAGGTGTACTGAAACCTACTGTAGAGGGTACA